>JAQMRL010000007.1:10806023-11281023 GCA_035578175.1 Catonia carolina | reverse complement strand
GATTAAAATAAGGTTATGTTTTGAGGTTAGTTTTTGTTTATTTCTAATATTTTATTAATAATGTTAGGTTTATTATTAATTATTTGCATTAGCAAGAGAAAGTTGTGTGAGTGTTTCACACCAGATTTTTCTGCTCGTTTAAGGATAGCTCTTGTTGCTTCTGTAGTTCAACAGGGCTTTCCTTTAACAGTGCAAAAGCTTCATTAATACGTCTAAGTATTAATGGGTATTTAAAAAATGATTTTTCACTCTATTTTTGCGTTTGACACTGGTTTCTCAAAAACTACTTAACTTACAGTTCTGGGACCTGTTTTATTCAATTTATCTGGTCAAAAACCATAAGAAATGATTGAATTTGCCCCTTAATCTAACTTACCAGAATTTCAGGAAGCCCTCATTTCACCTGGTGAGCTGAAATCCGGGCGAAATCTTTCGCTAGCCGTAACTCAGTAACGAAGCGTTTCTGGACCCATGTTTTTGTAAACTTTATTCATTATTTTTACATGTACAATGAGCTTCCAAAGTTTCTGCATATCTTCGTGAATCACCCTGTATATATATAAAATCATATTGGGTAAGAGATATGAAAAAATAAAATATTAGAAATACTATATTATTTTTATCTCAACTCCTCCGTAAAATTGGGAAAATATATTCAAATTTAAATAATACAAACCTGTTTCCTTCATGTCATCAAAATGTCGCAAACCGGGGATTAATGTATTTTATTTTCGCTATGGTTTAATTTTGAAAACTTAATCATATACGTTCTCTCGTGCAATTTCAGTGACTTGTAAACTGATAAAAGGGATATACGACTGGAGAGTATTGTGTATGAAATAACACACAGCTAGAGAAATCTTTATCAATTGCTTTGACAACACCTATATCCGAATTGGGTTGAGTTTAATAATAGAAATAATAATGGTGGGAGGCGCGTTTCAAAACGAACAGTGATGAAGCTTTACGTATTGTTCAGCAGGAGGTTTTAGTTTATAGATTTTGTCGGGGATGGAAGGTGGTACAGTCGATGGTAGGGTTGGTAACACTGAGCAGAATCCGTGTCAGTTGAGACGCACACCTCAAATGATTGATTTCAAAAATTTGATTAATCGTTTGTGTGTTTCCAACACAATGCATAACCTATAAACTTTCTTAAAACTACCACCTGAATTTATTCATACTGTAAAAATATTTTTTGTAACTTTAGAAAACGAAACTTTATACAAACTCCTATTTAATGAAGGACTTAGGTGAAAAGTAGCAAATTCAATTATGTTTTATTTTTTGGTCAGGTCCAAATCTGTAAAAGTATATAAGTGAATTAGTTAAGGATAGAAGGAGTCAACATCCGGTGGATTTCACGTCTACCTTGGCTAAGAAACCACAGACTGACTACCGTTCATAGGTTAAAGTTTATGATATTAATAACCAAATACTGTTTGGTATAATTTGGTGGAAACTCTGTGAAGTGGGTCCAAGTGTTTGTTTAAGGTATTGTAGCAATGAGTTGTTTAGGGGAAGGTTTTTTCGTTTTTTAATGCCTGAATCGGACTTCTTGTGCATAAAGCTGTAGAATATCCATTACCTAAAAATCCTAATAGAGCTCATCAGATGGAAAACAACGATGTTTTTACTTTCAGATGTCTTTATGAATATATAAGAAGTAAAGTATTGTTTTCATGTAATTTTTCAAAATCGAGTTATCACCGGATCTACACGTTTTCAGCCGCCCTGAACCCAAAAACATGTTTTTAGCGATTGGTCTGTGTTTGTGTGTTTGTGTGTGTATGTGTAAATATCTCAAGAACAAAACATCGTACGAAGTTGAAACTTAAAACATAAGTTACGTACTACTAGAGGACCCTATACGAACATTTTCATCAAAATCGGTCAACCGGAAGTAGTAGTTTATTCATGTAATTTTTCACTTTTTGCGATTTTCTCAAACACGGCTCCTACGATTTTTTTAAAAATTGCCTAATTTACAATTTTTTTATGCTCTACAAGATAGGGTAGGCGCGATGTCAGCTGAAATTCTAGGGGAGTCTGTTCTCTCGTAGAAAAAATGTTGTTTTTAAAGTTTCAGCCTTAATATGCATTTTACGCAAAAGTGTATTTAAAAAAATTTGTAGACAGTTTAAAAATTTACAACTTTTATTTGAACTTTTTTTGTACCACTCTTAGTTTAGCGGTAATTAGTGATTTTCTGGTTTACTCCATGAAAATTTGCAAAAAAATATTTTATTTTTTTAAGATTTTGGCCGTAGTATCCATTTTACGACAAAAATGCATATAGTCAAATTTATAGGAAATTATTAAAGATCTAAAACTTTTATTTCGAGCATTTTTCACTACAGAACCTACAGTTGAGCCGTTCTTAGTTTGCTCCTACTGTCAACAAACAAAAGCCACCTACTACAGGGTGCACGCTAGAATCTGCGACTTTACGGATGTCGCATTCCTATTAAGTTGACTATTTTTTAAATTATAAGTACTTAAAGTACTAAAAACATCAGTCATGATAGGATGTAGGCCTAAGAGTTTTTTGATAATGTTTTATTACTAATGTTAGGTTATATTGTTCAATATTGGCATTGGTAAGAGAAAGTCGTGTGAGTGTTTCACCTCAGATTTTTTTAATAACAGACTTTCAATATTGTTTTCTACACTCATTGAAGAGACGTTATCTGAGCATCATATGCTCCTCCTCAAGCAACAGTACCGTAGAAAAGGGGTGATTGAACAACGTTACTTTTATTTTCATGCATTTTATTTTACAGAGGCTATTTTAGCGTCAATTAGAGATTCTAGGTATTTAAGGGGATTCGGACTCGAAAAATTGAAAAAAGTATCGATTTTCAGGTTTTAACTGTGTTATACAGTTTGAAATTAGCGCTTTCCAATGGTACCAAAATCACGTTTTTTACGACAACTAGAATTTTTGTTTTTATACAAAAACACATGTCTTGTGAAAATTTTTCTGTTTTCGTAAAAAAGTCATCTTGTGTACATGATTTTTAGTTATTTTGTCGCTAATTTTTACGAATTTTTTAGTATTCTCTTTCAATCTAGAAGGCACTTTTGTTTGTAAGGTTTAGGTTATGCAATTACGTTGCATAAATTACTTAGTGTATTCCTGCTCGTATGAAGCAGAAATGCACTAAGTAAGTACGTTTTTATATAGAAATGCGTTTATAAATTCCAATCACCATTTCCAAAAAAACTGTCTTTTTCATATAAAAGACCTGTTTTCTCAAGAACCAATAAAGCTTTTTCTTTTAAATTTTAATGGCACATTCTTTACATGTATTTATATCAACAGACGGAGGCATTTGATGTTATTTTAATTTAAAAAAAAATATTTAAATATTTTTCTATAAAATTTCAGTTTTTAGAGTAGACCCTCACGGAAAATCTTATAAAAAAATTAATAATCTATCTTCTTCTTCTTCTTCTTCACTTCCAAGGATTAGGTTTCTTGAACCTGTTCCGGTACCCATCTGTTCCTCGGTCGTCCTATATCTCTTCTTCCTGTAGGTTTGTAGTTTCTGGCGGCTTTTGGTATTCTCTCGCCTGGCATGCGATTCAAATGGCTGCACCATCTGTTCCTGTTCTGCTTGATTCTGTCTAGCAACGGTAAAGCATTCAGTGTTTTTCTAATTTCTTCATTTCGTAGCCTATCTCTTCGGCTGCATCCATATACACTTCGTAAGAATCTCATTTCTGCAGCCTGGATTTTGCTGTCTACCTTTTTCGTATGTATCCAGGACTCACTGCCATACATCAAAGTAGGGACAGCAATTGTATCGTAAAACTTAAGTCTCGTATCTTTTCTTGTTTTCCGTTTCAGATGTTTATGTATATTACCACAAATGCTTTGAAATTTAGATATTTTGTAAAGCACATCTTTGTCAAAGTCATACGAAACATCATGAATCATGTTTCGTATGATTAATAATCTATATATTTTAAAATGCCTCCGTCTGTCTGTCAGGAACATATCAATGAATAACTGGTTAAAATTTGAAGATTTTCTGGCTATAGATAACAGAGAAAACAGGTCAAACATTAACATGGGCTAAGATAGCAGTTCCGATTCCCCTTAAAAGTTGTCCGAATTTGGTTCGGATCATTAAATTTTCTCAATATCCTTTCTGACTTTTTAAACCATTTATCCGACACTATTGGTCTACTGTTTAGTGTCTTAAAAATTTCTGGTTTTGTTAACCAGTTTTCATCCATTCCTTGTCGGACCTTACCAAACATCCTTGGTACAAGCACTTGCCGGCTTTGCTCGCTGCAAACTTTTATCGGTTGTACTAGTTAGTTAGTTTTATCGGTTGTTAGTTTTCGGTTGTAATAGGTTGTACTAGTTTTGTCGGTGGTACTAGTTGTCTTGTATCGGGGGGACTAGTTTAAGAACGTGCCCCTTCCATCCAGTATACAGTGGTGAGTGTTTTTATGCAAGGCCTATAAACTATACTATACTATATTGTACTATACTGTTGGGTTATACATTGTTACTGTACAGCGTATCCAATTACAGTATTTAGCGTATTTAATTATCCGAACTATTTGATTATCAGAACCGCTCTGGTCCCAATCAGTTCGGATAACTAACACTCCACTGTATGTATGACGTGTAAATGAGGTGTAGTCTTGTACGTACTCAGGCCGATCATTCCTAACAAATTATAGTTATTTAAACCACAACCAACAAAGTACACTGGTAACAACTATCTAGTATTCAAATCCGCATGAACGTAACTACCTTTACTGGGATTCGAAACACGGAATCTTTGTCTTTAAAAATCAGCTGTTAAATAGTTGACTGGAGACGACGACTTTACCACTAAACCAACCGGGTGATAATGGGAGAATATAAAAATACTGTAACATAGTATAAGTTCATGATAATTCTAAAAATGGTTGATAGTGTCGCCGACTGGGGCCGACGATACGTGGCGAAACCTTGCTTGTTAGTTTGGTGGCTCTAAAAAGGACCGTTATTGGTGGTTGGAAGCGGAACCCGAAGAGTGACGGCTCGGCTACCGGGTTCAGGCCTAGCCGTCTCTCAGCAGCAGTTGGATCCCCACTCCAACGTGACAGTGGTGGCCTCCAGAGCCCCACAGTGTCGAGTCGGCATAGGCCGACTGCCGATAGCGCGACCAAGGCGGTTCTCTCCAGGTCGGCAAAGGCTGACCGATGCGGGAATGTAGCGTCCGCCACCGGTAGCGTAGACCAGAGATGGTGCGTCCGGTCTTGCCTGGGCTTTTCTTTCTTGTTCTTCTCCGGTTGAGAGTTGATTGAATACTGTCTCTTTTGAGTTGATTGAATACTCGCCGGAGGGGAAAAAATATATATTTTTTTCATTTTGATGACTTCTACATTGTTCCACTTGAATGGAAAAAAGTATAGAAGGGTCTAGATTAAATATAAGACCGCAGGTATAAAAACCGTTAGCGCCTTTAGTGTGAATCAGTCAATACTTGAATTTTGTATAGAAAAATGTTGTCAGATCGTTCGAAATAGTGTCGTTACGGGACCGGTTCTTCATTAAATTAAATATTGCGTAGTCTATAGACAGGGTCGATTGTTTTGGTTCTCTGGACACTATTCTATTGTCAGTAATGCTTGGTTTAAACTTAATTTTTTTAACTGATTTATTTAATGTATCTTGTATGTACCTTTAGTAGGCTAAGTTAAATCATTAGTTTAGTAATTATTTATTTCCTCGTATAAGACTAGTTTAAGACCATGTGAGGTGACTTTAGACGTTTCTGAAAGATTATTTTATAGCCCTCATTCGCTCACTGTAGGCTTTCTTTTTTCTTCTGTTCACCCGGTGTTCTGGTTTTGCTATTCATGGAAGCCCTTAAGGATACCCGGAACACATAAAATTTAAAAATTTTCGCATATCCGGTTTGTTTTTGAAATTCCGAGTTTCCTGCATCCAATCATGAATAATTTGTTGGATTTTTTGCAGTTTATAGAAAAAACACCAATATGTTGAACCCTTGCGTTATTTTCTAAACCTTACCAATTTGCATAGACATATCTATTTTTTGAATGACAAACGATAAATTCATAATTTTGTTTTTGTTTTAAAACTTAAAGTTGGCATTAGAACAGCTACAAATGTAACAGTTGAGGAATTTCCAGATTATGATCCTGGAATGCATTAGAGGTAACTATTTTGCAGTACTTATAATGTATTCTCTTTTAGTTTTTTCTTACTTCCCGTAAATAGCTATTTTTGACACGTAAGGAACATTTTCTTAGCCGACTGCGAACGGATTTTAATGAAATTTTTGCGCAGCTTTTTATACCACAATTGCAATGTACTGAGTTAATATTACAGTAAAAAATGTATTTAAATATTTATTTTTCACTTAAATAGGCAAAAAATTATGCTTTTCAAAAGTTGTAATTCCAAAAAATATTTTCTTGTCCTAATAATATACATAGATGCTACTAATTTTGTGGGAGTAGAATAATTTGAAAATTAACTACAAAAAATTGGACAGGATAACTGTAATAACTTTACTAAAAAAAAATGAAAAATATAAAAATTTTCAAAAAAATAAAATAAAATAAATAATTTTTAATAAATAATTTTTTTTTTTTTTTTTTTGATAAAATGTTCTTTACATTAACATTACGGAGATAGGCATTCCGGGTAACCTTAAAATCCGTATTAGTTGTCTGAATTTGGTTCGGTCCTTAAAGTTTTCTTTGTTTATTTTTTGTTTTCTCAATATCTTTTCTGATTTTTGTAAACCACTTATCCGACATCTTAGGTCAATAAACAATAGTGTTTATTGTCTTAAAAATTTGTTTTGTCAACCGTTTCAGACAGGTGTCCGTAAAATTTTAGTGGAGTTTTTCTAATCATTTCCATTATTCGTTCATTTTCTTTGTACAGTTTTATCGACCTCGTAACCTACATTGTCCGTCTACTAATTGCGGACCCATTATTATCTTGCGGTATACCTTTGACTCAAATTTCTCTGCTTCTTTTAGACCGGCTTTTTCGGTCATTGAAAGGCACTCACTCGCGTACAGACACTCAGGTTTTATTACAGTATTATAATTTCTGATCTTGGCTTTTCTTAAAGAGTCCTTTCTTCTTATACAAGTGGTGAGTTCGTGCAGCGGCCATCTTTCCTCTTCTGTTGTTGTTCACGTCCTTTTCACTGGTCTTTGGTTGTATTAACTCGCCGCAGTACTTGAAGCTATCAAATTTCCCAATTTTTCCGTACAAGTGACGCGGGGCTATTTGAATGTTCGTTATGTATTTAGTTTTCTCGAAATAAATCTCTAATCCTGCTTTTTCTGCTTGTTATTTCAATACGTTGATTTAATACATGACTGTGGTTACCAAAGCGGTGGGTTATTATTAAATAAATAGATTTAATAAAGGATCTTCATTTGTAAAATTATTTAGGGTGACGCGTGGCTGTTTCGATGTTCGTTATGATATTTAATTGTGTAAATAAATAATTAATATTGTTATAAGTTTAAAGAATGTTATCATACCTTGATCACAAACGAAACTAAGCGTTACAATACTTTCTTAATCTTAAATTTGAAAACCTTATTTAATTTACAGGTTTTAAAACATCGTTTTTAGATTTTCTTCATTATTTTATAAATTCGTAAATTCTACTTTTTCTGTAATTTATAAATTAATATCTGTCTTTCGTCTTTGAACTTTATCTGTCTTTAAATTAAACTTTCAAAGCTATCTTGTTAACTTTTTGTATATTTACTTTAAGAGTTCTGAACTTTCAATTCATCTCTGTAGTACTAGTATTATTATTATTCGTTTTTTTACATGGATATAACTGTTATGATAGACGTTAGCTTGTTTAATAATTTATTTTCAGTTTCCTATGAACTTAGAAAGGAAATCCATCAAGCTTTGAAACATTTGAATATTTTACTAATGAGTTATATTAACAAAATGTCGGAAAAAGTGTTCCCAAAGAGATATCTCATTAATGTTTTAATATGTAACTATGTTAAAAGATATCAAATGAAAATTCACTTGAAAAATATACAAAAAATAAAAACACTTTTCGTACCATAAAACCGGATGGAATTAAATATTTATTTTTTAATCAATTCGCTATGGAATTACATTTTTAATTAAACACAGAAAAATATTACAATATAACCTGGATTATCCATCAGAAACGATTGTCAGATAACCTAGAAAAATGAATTAAATGGAATGTAAAAAAAACTTGTTATAATTATTTCAGATGCAAATTTTATGGAACGATAGAAAGAGTTTAACTTAGACTCACATTGCATTTTTACTTTCTTTTGCTGTATATGATTATACAAAGAATGGAAGTATTGTTTTCATGTAAATTTTTTACCAAAAACACACGTTTTCAGGACTCCTGAATAAAAAAAGAATTTGTTTACCGATTGGTCTGTATGTGTCTGTATCTCTGTGTGTCAACTACATATTTCACGAAGTAAATATCGTACAAAGTTGAAACTTGAACCTTCAATTAGGGGACCCGAAGAATATCATAAAAATTGGTTTACTGAAAGTAGTATACTACTTTATTCGAGGGAAATTTCATTATTTTATGATTTTCTGAACAACGGTAATACGGTATTTTTAAATTCGCCTTATTTTCTAATTTTTGTGCACTACAAAGTAGGATAAGTGGCATATCGACTGAAATTCTTCGGGCTGAGCTCTCGTAGTAAAAAGGTAAACTTTTAATATTGCGGCTTTAATATGCAGTTTAAAGTAAAAGTGTTTATAATAAAAAGCTTTAGAAAATTAAAAGAATTATAACTTTCATTTTTCAAGTATATTTTTTACAGATTTAATTTAAGTGTGAGTTTGTAATTTTCTGTATTAAGATTATTAAAATCGGTAAAAATTTGGGTTTGTTAAGATCGTGGCCTTAGTATGAATTTTACGACAAAATTATTTGTAACAAATATATATAGCAATTAAAAAACCTACAAGTCTTATTCCAAATTGTTTTTACAGAACTTAATTTAGCGTCAAATTAATGATATTTTATTTTTTTTATTTTAATTTTTGCTAAATAGAAAAGAGTATGATTTTCATTCAGCGTCATTCACTCATGATTAAACTAGGCTATGTTTTCATTATAAATTGTTTACTAGTGATCAAACAAACATTATTATTTTTTAACGTTTGCAAAATAAAATCATATGAGTGATCATATAAGATTTTTTTAAATAAGAAATGGAGAGAACATCTGGAAAGAATGCCATCTGATAGAATCCCCTTTCAGGCTCTGAAATATAAACCAACAGGAAGAAGAGATATTGGAAGGCCTAGGAAAAGATGGGAACAAAACTAGAAATTAAAAAATTAAAAAGAAATCGACAAAATTAAAAATTAACAGAAGGAGGCAATCTTATAGACCGGAACAGGCAGACATGCCTATGTCGTGGATGTCAGAAGAAGAAGAAATATTTTTTTTTAATTTACCTTAGGGCTTTTAACGTGTAAGGCGTATGAAAAGTGGAAAATTAATTACAAAATTAAGTTCATATAATAATAGATTAGGAAGTACACAAAACATTATATAGTTCCTAGACTATTTGTTTTTGTCCATAACGGGCAGATGGATTGTTAAATTAATTGCACTCGATCTGTTGGTTCCAAGACTACAAAAAATAGTTCTGTTTCTTATCACATAGTCAGCCAATTATTATGTTTGAACTATTTAAGAACAGAAGAGGTAGAGGTCTAAAAGATACTAGTCAGAGTTATCTCTTTTGAGATTAATGAATTTCACTATACAGTGAATCATACAGTGAATGAAGTGAATGAAGGGAAGGTGCCATTTGTAGGGGTGGAAAGTAGGTGATTTTTGGAGGGCCTGGCATGCTGATAAGCATACTCTTTTAATTCAGTGGGGAAGGCAATAGTAAATCACCTCATTCCTCGTTTTTACTTAGTAAAACCTCTAGAGGTTCAAACCAGCCTTACGGCTGTTGATCTAAACAACACAGACTATTTTTAACATTTTATAAAATGTCATATGAATTCATTGCACCAAAAATTTACAACTGTCTTCCACATGGTTTAAAAATAATGAAAACTTACAGTAAATTTAAAATATGTCTAATAAAATATTTATTAATAAACTTATTTATTTATTTATTATTATTATTATTATTATTATTATTTATTTATTTATTTATTTATTTATTTTTATTGATTTTTAACTGGGTAGGTAGTTAAAATTTCAGTTGTCAAAAAATATCGCTGCATAAATTTATTTGATATGATTGCTTATTTATGTGTATTATTTGTATTAAAATGACATGAAAATACAAATAAACATTGTATGATTGTTATTTTGTCAGCCGCAAGCTAATAATATTACTGATGGAACCTCTAAATAGGCATTGCCTTGGAGGCCCTATATTTTCATTGTTGTGGAATTAGTTTGAAATAGGTACTTTTTTTATTTAGAATTAGTTATGATTATTTTATTATTTTCAGTAAGAATGTTTTTTATACTTTTATGTTATATTTTATTTTGATATTGTTCATATATTTTTCTATAACTAGTGAAATTTTTCATTGTTATTCCTTAAAAAAAGTAAAAAAACTGTAAGTTTAGTCTGCTTTGAAATGCAAAGCGTGGGATGTTGCTGGTAATTGATATATAGATTAAAATTTACCACTTACTGTCAAAACATTAGCGAGAAATTTTAGTTGGTTTACCTTACTATTATTTCTGGAAGTGATTAACTATGTTTATTTTGAAAGATTGTCTAAATAACCTTGTTAAATAAGGAAGGCTATAAGGTCGTGAATCGATGAAATTAACATTCAGTGTGTCATGGGAATAGACTTTATAGTTATATTTACATTAGTATATTAGGTGTTAAGGGAGTTTTAAATTATGTGTACAAGGCGTAAACAGTGCTTACTGAATAGATAACGGGTTGTCTAAAAAGTTATGTTACTTTTTACCGATCTGCTTTATATTAATATTTTAAATTATAGGTTGAAAACCCGTAGGGGGTTTCTCCTTATTTTTGAACAGTTAATTCATGTTTAGACCAATTTTGATGCTAATTTCACAACAGTTTTAATGTTATGTGATCAACAATGTGGAACAACTCGATACAAAAATGATCAATTTATTTTACTAGCAGTCTCTAAATATGTTATTTTTACCGCATATGGTCAATTTAGGCCATGTGAAGTGACTTATTACATTTCTGAAAGCTTTTTTGCAGCCGACACTACCAACATTTTGTTCGCTGTTGGCGTTTCTATTTTCTTCTTTCCACCCTGCGTTCTGGTTTTGCTCTTCCTGGAATCCTTAAAAGTCCCTAATTAGTTGGCTGAATTTGTTTCATTAAGTTTTCTTAATATCCCTTCTGATTTTTTAAACCACTTACCCGATATCTTAGGTCTACTTTTAGTGTCTTAAAAATTTGTTTTGTGAACCATTCCACACAAGTGCCCGTAGAATTTCAATCTTCTTTGTCCGATCGTTTCCATTAATCGTTCATTTTCCTTGTACAATTCGTGTCATTTTCGTAACCTTTGTTGCCCTTCTATTTTCTCGAACCCATATCCTTTGGAATCCATATCTTGCGGGAGATCTTTCTCTGCTTCTCTTAGACCAGCCTCCTCGGTCATCTTAAGGTACTCAATCACTTACTAACACATAGTTTTATCACAATATTATAATGTCTAATTTTGGCTTTTCTTAAGAGTGTTTCCTTCTTATACAAGTAGTGAGTTCCTCAGAGTTCAGCGGCAATCTTTCCTCGTCTGTTATTGTTCACTTTATTTTCGCTGATCTTTATTTCTATTATTCCCCCTAGGTACTTGAAGCTATCAACCTTTCCGTATTGTGTCTTCATGTAACGCTAGTTTGGTTTCATGTTTGTTATATACTTAGTTTTCTCGAAAGAAATCTTTTGGGAAATGTAGCCTGGGTTTTTCTGCTTGTTGGTTTAACTCGTTGATTTGTTCTATTACTGGCTTCACGATGTATTTATAATAATTAAAATGCTTTTAATATTTGATAGAAAAAGTTTTACTTTCATTAATTTTCAATAATTTGTATTGTATACACTTTTACCGTAAAATGCATATTAATGCCACAATCATAAAAATCCCATTTTCATCGATTTTTATGAAAGAAACACAGACAAACATTGCCACCAAATTAAGCATTGCTGAAATAAAGGTTGAAGAATTTTTAATATCCTGCAACTTTAATGTTATTGTAACTTACACTGTTATAAAATGCATATAAAGATGTCTCAAAAAAATTTTATCCCATGAAAGCACATCCTCCCTAAGAGTTTTAGCTGTTATGGTGTTTACTCTAACTTGCACAACATAAAAAATTTAATAAATAAGGCGATTCAAAAAAATACCATCGGTTCTGTTTTTGAGAAAAATTCATAAATATGGTGTGAATTGCACGAATAAACTACAATATCCGGTTGACCAATTTTAATGAAGACGTTTGTGTAGAATTCTCTTGTAGTATAAATTTAAGTTCCAAGTTTCAAATTCATACGCTATTCTTTTGTTGAGATATTTTGTTGACTGTCAGACACACACACCAATTGCTCAAAGCATGCTTTTTGAGTTCAAGGCGAATAAAAACGTGAAACGTATAATTCCGGTTAAAACTTGATCTAGAAAACTCGACATGAGAACAATTAAGTCTTTCCTTATATATTCATATAGAGCACGAGAAAAAAAAGAAAACGGAAGAAATATTGATTAAAAAGGTAATTATTTTTAATAACACCCTGTATATATATTCTATTGTGATTTCAATATAAAACATATATCTCTCATAAACTGTTGTATATCTAAACCAAACCTTTCCTTAACTGTCTGTTTAGTAGAGAGAAGGTTTTACCTTACCTTTCCACATGAGTACACTTCCTAACCCCACCCTGTATGTACCACCAACTTATCCAATACCTTAAAGTAGCTGTAAGGTCGATCTAATTAATAATGTATGATCTCATCCTTGTTTTGCCATTATCTACTTCTCTTGGCAAAAGATTTTGCCTAGATTGCAAACCACTATTCCTTAACGTCTAAAGATAATATTATTTTCTTCAACATTTCACCCATAAATTGAAATTAAAAATTTGGAATAATTATTAGGTGGTAGTAAGAAAATATGTCCAATTTAAATACAATATACACTATGTGAATTTGTGTTTTAAAATATGAATTTGAAAAGTTTAGAGAAGTGAGGTTATGAATATTACTAATATGAAGGTTTTTTTTTCAAAACGGGAGGTTGATTATTAAATTAATTGTACTAGATATGCTGGTTCCATAGCTACAAAAAAGTTCTGTTTTTTATTATATAGTCAGCCAAATATATGGCAAAACTATTTAAGAATAGAAGAGGTTGAGGTGTAATAGACACTACTCAGAGTTATCTCCTCTGAGAGTAATGAATTTCACGATACAGCCAGACACTGTGGTGAATGAAGGGAAGGTGACATTTGCAGGGTGGAAATTAAGTGCTTTTGAAGATCATGGTATGCTAATAAGCATACTCTTTCAATTCAGTGAGGAAGGCAATAGTAAACCACCTCACTCTTTGTTTTTGCTTAGTAAACCTCTAGAGGTTCTAACCAGCCTTTCGGCTGTTGACCTAAACAACAATAAGAATGTTCGTTCCCTAAAATATTTAACTCATGAAGAGCGTTTATAAAATTGATTTAACTATTTATTTACTACCCCATGTTTTCCTGGATAGAAAACTGCTTATAAAGACTCAGAATCACTGAAAATTTCATCATATATTTTTCTCTTCACTTTCACTCAATAATAGTGTGTGTCCATAAATTAATGTTCCAGTTTCAATTGTATGTTATAGTGGTTTAATTTTTACTATTTGCAACAAATCATACATCAAATTAAAGAGTAACTAAAACAGTTTTAGATAAGCGGAAGCGCGAGTGCTATTTTGTTGTTTCCCCGCTTTCAGCGTTACGTATGCAGAAGGATAACTCCTGACCATAAAGCGTTTTGTGTTCTGCAGTTTTCTAAGAGTGTGTATGGAGTGAACTCCGTACTTTTGTGCTACCGATCCAGCTTCTGCAGTTGTAAATTTTCTAATTTTTAAATATTTGGTGACTTTTGATAA
The DNA here is from genome assembly GCA_035578175.1 of Catonia carolina. Taxonomy (NCBI): domain Eukaryota; kingdom Metazoa; phylum Arthropoda; class Insecta; order Hemiptera; family Achilidae; genus Catonia; species Catonia carolina. The sequence goes on along the minus strand of JAQMRL010000007.1, from coordinate 11,266,852 downwards.
CTATCAAAATTGATAAATTTGAGTGAAAATCTTTTTTGATTGAATTTGTAAACAGGCCTATACGGACATATCCGCTCTACAACTTTAATCATTCAAAACTGTGTGCGAGTGTATCCATAAAACAACCTGTGGAAAAGATTTTTTGGTGGGTTTAACTGTCAGTAGTCCACGAAAGGTAGATACTATGTATTTTAGGGCAAAAGTGTATAATAAAAATTAAAAACCATGAAGGTTTATTTGAAACGTATTTTGTACAGTGCTTAGTTTAGCGTCAATTAGTGATTCCCATATTGTTCTTAAGAAAATCAAGTCTAACAGAGGTTGATTTATAATTTCTCTTGCCTTAATGAATATATAGGAAGAAAAGTATTGTTTTCATGTCGATTTTTCGAAATCGAGTTTTCACCGGGTCTACACGTTTTCAGACCCCCTGAACCAAAAAATACATGTTTTTAGCGATTGGTCTGTGTGTGTGAACAGAAAATCTCAAGAACGGAACATCATACGAAAATTTTCAACAAAATCAGTTAACTGGAAGTAGTCGTTTATTCGTGTCATTTTTGTCTTTTTTGTGATTTTCTCAAAAACGGCTCCTACGATTTTTCTAAAAATCGCCTTATTTACTAAATTTGTTATTCTTTATAAGATAGGATAGGCACCATGTCTGCTGAAATTCTTAGGGAGGCTGTTCTCTCGTAATGTTTTTTTTAAGATTGCGATTTTAATATGCATTTTAGCACAAAAATGTATGATAAAAGTTGTAGAGAATTTTAAATACTACAACTTGTATTTACATGCTATGTTATGTTATTTACATGTTAGGTTATGTACATGTTTTTTTGTATAACGCTTAATTTAGCGGTAAAATTAGCGATTTTCCGTCTTTTTCTCACGTAACAAAATAAATCGTTTTCTTTTAAGATTTCAGTCTTAGTATGAATTTTACGACATAAGTGTATAATCAGATTTACAGGAAATTACAAGATCTACAATTTTTATTTACAGCATTTTTCTCTACAGAGCCTAGTTTAGCTTGAAAGAGTGATTTCTCGTATATTTAAGCCAAACAGGTTGATTTTCATTTTGCGTCTTTCACTCATGATTAAAATAAAATTATCTTTTTTGAGGTAAGTTTTATTGTTGGATTCTAACGTTTTATTGCAAATGTTAGGTTATATTGTTAATTATTTTCATTGTCAAGAGAAAGTCGTGTGAGTGTTTCACACCAGATTTTTATTTAAAAGTCCTCCATTCCTGATTAAAAATATTAGATTGTATGTTGCGTTATTTCTTTCTCTTGGCATACATGAGATGTACATAGCAGAAGTTAGACTATATTAATTGAGAAGTTTTCAACAATTCACTTTTCAACGGAATTTCACGTTTTCATATCCCTTGAGCCCAAAAACCATGTTTTTATCGATTTGTCTGTATGTGTATGTTTGTGCATTTGTGTCAGTATTTCTTTATACGTATAATAAAAACGTTTTTTATAGCGCTTAATTAAGAGTCAGTAAGTGATTTTCCATGGTTTCCTCATTAATATCTATAAAAAATAAGTTTTTAAAATGAATTGCTAAATATGTTTTATAAAAGAAGGTAAAGAAATATGTCACATTGAATTTATACCATTATAAATTTGGTACAAAGGTGCAGATTCATTTTGTTACTTTTTTGCCCTATATAAACATTTACTACTATGTTATATTATTATGTATTACATTTATATTTTAATTTATTTTATTAGTATATATATTGAAAATATTGTTTTATATGTATTTTTGAAATCGAGTTTTACCGGATGTATATCCGGTAAAACGGAAACGTGTTTATCCGGAAATTTGTATACGATTGCCGGTCACCTGAACCCAAAAAAGTGGTTAGCGGTTAGCCTGTGTGTGTGTAAGCAAAATCTCAATCACGAAATTATGTACGAAGTTGAAGCTGGAAACTTAAGTTAAGTACTACTACGGGACGCGACACAAAAATGTTCATCAAAATCGGTCAAACGGAAGTTCATTCGACCAATTTTTCACTTTTTTGAGATTTTCTCAATTTACAAGATAGGGTAAGCGCTATGTTTTCTGAAATTTTGGGAGCCTGTGCTTTCATTTAAAATAAAGTTATTTGAAGAATGCGGCCTTTTAATGCATTTTAGAACAAATATTTATTCTAATATTAACATTATATACATGTTTTTGAAGATTTGTGAGATTTTTATAAATATTATTTATTAATATTTTATTATTTTAATTAAATATTATTTAATTTTAAGAAATATAATAAAGAGTATTGTTTCTACAGAACCTAGTTTAGCGTTAATTAATAATTTTCTGTATTTTTAAGACGAACAGAGATTGATTTTTATTTGCCATTCACTCATGATTAAAATTAGGTTGGTTTTCATTTTACATTGTTTGGTCAAGATTAAAATGTAGGTTATAAGGTTTATTATTTACCGTGGCAAGAGAAAGTCATCTGAACGTTTCACACCATATTACGTTTTTAATACAGTGAACCTGAAAATCATGAAAGAACTCGAAATAAACGTAAAAATATTATTGTAACACCTAAGCTCGGATTCGTTCGGGATCTGGTTATAAGAAATATGAAACAGACTTTCTTCTACTTATTACAATTATTTGTTGTCTTAATAATTAAACTTAGACTTCTAATAAATACAGCCAGATTTTCTCAGTTAAATTAATTACAAAACTTAAATCGATTTATATGAGATTCTGTCGCTCAACGACAAAAACCGATTTACCATTCCGCAAACCCTTACTACAACACCCGATCGCATACGTAGGCCCTACTATTAACGTATTTCAAAACCGGTCCCGTGACGACCCTATTTTGAACAGCACGACAACACTTTCTATTCAGAATTCAGTTACTGACTCACTCACTCACTACAAAGGCGTTAACTGTTTTTATACTTACAGTCTGAAAATTCCCCAAACAATAAATTTCCTTCTAAAAAACTCCCCGTTATCTGGATTATAGTAGAAGCAATCGAAATAAAACCAAACGTGTCTACTAGTTTCGATTTCTGAGAATGCCTATTCAAAACATTCCATTCGTCCCCTATCCTTGTTCAACACACTTCACTCCATACAAAACACAATTTTACATTTCATGAGCCATTTTTTGAATATCACTGCACCATATTGCTACATAATTAATAAATCTTTTTTGGTCTCAAGCAGCAATAATTAATTATTAATGAATTCGAGTAATGTATTACTTTCATATTTTCACTACCGCTACACTTTCTCCCACTGGTAATATAAATACAGAACGGGAAAAAGTAAAAAAGTGTATACGTTAATAGAAAATTAAAATATTATCACGGTAAATTTAGTTTTATTATGTTGGTGAAAGTGGGAATATATGAAAAACTTTATTAATAATTTTAAATGGCTTAATTATTCATACAATGCAGTGACTTTTTTGTAATAACGTCTTTTTTAACGGTGCAGTATCAGGGGTGTTAATTCTAAAGGTAATTTAATATATCCCAACAGAAACAGGACCGTTTTCTCACTCCTTCTCTCTCTCTCATTCTACCTCGCGTGCGCGCGTGCCCACGCACATACTCCATATCAGTGATACATAGAGAAGGGAAATTTTATTCTTCATCTCGTTTAGGGAGCACATGTATATCATATAATATGAAATTTGTATAGAATAGGGTAGTCGGTTGGTCGGGGTAGATGACTTTAGTGGCAAAGTTTAGTTAAAAGAGGAAAACGACAAAATGTCACAAACCCTTCTCTATAAACTTGTTTCGTTAGAAAAACATGATGCGGATTATTAAAAAATTTCAGTCATAACCTTTTCTCTTTTTTAGAATATGACAAAAATTAAATGAAATAAAACTAAATTGATTTTCTCCCTTAATTAATTCACCATTTTTCCTAGTTTTGGGTCATTTTACATCACATAAAGTGTTTTTTTTTACATTTTAGACGTTTGAGTTTAAAAATTAATTAAATTTAAGTTATCAGATTGTATTCTTGTTATAAATAAAGTGTCATTATTTTTCCATCTATCGAACAAACATCACACAGAGAACGAGATACAAGTTATCCAGAGAAGACTCATCATCATTCTAGAATTCAGAACCAAGTTAAAACTTAAAACTTACGGGTATGAACTTAATAAAAGTTGTAAAAATATACTGTTTTCGTAAGATTCATATAATGCCTCGCGTAATTGAACCCTCATAAATTTCAGTATGACCTCATTTTTCCGGGGTAACTAAATTCCGGGTGAAACTTTTCGCCTGCCGTAATTTGCCAAAGAAGTGTTTCCAAACCTACTGTCACCGGATGGCGACATTAAGTGGCGAGTTGACACCTTTAAATTTTGGTGGCCCTGAAAATGGCCGTTTAACCGGCGGTCGTTTTGATGGGAAGCGTCGGTCGTAGTCGTCGTGGCAGTCGAGGAGCTGGACGACACGGCGTGTCGTCGTCCAGCGGAGACACCATCTTCTTCCCTCGCAGACGTGGGTCGATGGCTGCTTCGTCGGGTCCGGTGGGCATAAGGCTCGGTCGAGGGACCGCTGTGGGCGATGACGGTCCGGTCGACGGCTTACACTGTTGGGTCGACGAGCGGAAGCATCATCTTCTCTCTTGCGGGGTCGTCGATGAGCCTTTGTTGGAGCCCGGTAGCCGTGTACCGATGGTGGACGTCTTATCTGCTGTCTGGATCGGAATTTAATCCTCTCGGCTTAGTGTAGCGCTCTTTATATAGTTGCTGAGAGCGCTGTGGTAGATGGCGGTCATTGGTCTTGGCCTTGATGACGAAGGCCTCCGTCGGTAAGCCGCCACAAGCCTACCACCTCTCTCGGAGCTAGTGGCGGCTCCCTCCGTCGCTACGTCGGAAGCTTAGATAGCCGGCAGCACAGTTCCTAATCAAAGGGGGCGACGGTGACACTACGTTTTATATGATGAACATTTTATACGTATTTTTTTAGAATCAGCTCCCGATAGATTTGTGTCTATACGACATAAATTTTATTTGTGTCAAACATTTTAAATAAAATTTATGTTGTATAGAACAAATTGTGTCGTATATATCCAAATTTATTGTCACAAATAACCAAATTGATGTGCAATATGACCAAAATAATGTTGTGAGTGACCAAATTGGAGCACTATAGTCAGCTTTCAACCTTTATCGGATCGTTTGATTTGTTTTCTTCTATACCATATCTTTTTCATATTCTCAGATCTGGCCCTCCTCTGCTCGTCGCTTTTATTGTCGAACTTTTCTGGTTATTAAAGGCAATTGAATTTTTGGGTTCTAGAATATGAGTCTTATCTCCTCGTCTTAAAATCATTTTGTAGGCCCTACGTTATCATCAGGGTGTCAAGATCTTTTGGCATTTCTGTAGCCAGCCATTCTGTGATTTGTATTGTATGACCTGATTGAGAAGTTTCTTGACGAGTCTTGTTTCTGGCATCCTGATTAAGTGGTTCAAGAATGACAACTATCTTTTTCTAATTGTGTCTGTTATCTGTTCGTTTTCTTGGCATATACCTAGTGTATTTTTGAATTGAATTAAATGATTTTAATTAAAATTAATTTGCTTTTCAATATTTGGATTGACTGAAGAGAGTCATGTGAAGTTTTTAAACCAAATTTTTATATTTATAAAAAGAATATGTATATTATATTAGTATAACGCAATAACTATTATATTATAAGTATTAATATTCTAAATTCAATCCTGGATATCCTAGATTCTGAATTTCTTTTGCAGACCACCTAGCATTCGTTTCTAGGAACACTGAAACACCAATACTGTAGAACGAAAATGAATGATTGATTGAAAATTACAAAAATAATACTAAAATTATACGGTCACCTGTATGAAATAGATAACTACCGGTTGACAAAACCAATATTTAAGACACTAAACAATAAACCTACGGTGTCGGATAAATGGTTTAAAAAAGTTAGAAGGAATATTAAAAAAACCGGATAAACTGAAAAGACTAAACGAACTGAACCAAATTCAGACAATTACTGTAATTATGGAACACCGAATGGACAGAAGAAAAGAGAAAACCATATACGGTACACGAGTGCTGAGAATGTAGGCTGCAAAAGAGCTGCCAGAAACGTTTAAAGGCACCTAACGTGGTCTGAAATTGGCGCTATGCGAGAAAAAAATATTTTATACTAAATATGGAGATAGTTTTTTTGTTGCATAAATTAAACTATTAATTCAGTACCTGAGTAGAGAAGATTGTTTTTAATTTTTTCTAATAACACTAACGAATCTGTTATATAGTTTTCATTCCATAAACTGGGGTCAAGTTGTAGCATTGTTATGCTTAATAAATTTATGTTCTCCCCACCTTCTTGGAAAGTTACTCGTAAACATTAAACATACGAGAAGTTGTGCTTAAAGACAGCAAGAAAAAAGTGAAACTTGCCATAAAATTATTAAAAAATATATCTGATTATAAGACCTTGGAGATTGTGTATTAATGACAAGAAATTCTCTACTCAATTCCGGTTCAGTAATTTCCATTTAATTGGACGTTATTGCCTTACTAAATTAACTGATGAAACGATAACTGGAATGATATTCTTCCGTCTCGGTTGATTTTGATCAAAAAGGAGAAGGTCGGAAAGGAATTGCGCTTCTATAGGTTACTTTAATATGGTTTTTTTTTCATTTTTCATAAGTACAGCAATCTATTTTGAGGAAATATTATATATCTATGTTTAGTACTGACAGCAGTTTTTATTTCGGTAATTGAGAAAACTTTGAAAGTGTGAAATTCCAATATTTATTATCAAGTACAATGATTCGATAAACCTTACGAATTTTCTCATTCTCCTATTTTTACTTTCTCTTGCCTATATGAATATAACTTATAGGAAGGAAAGTATTGTTTTCATGTCGATTTTTCGAAATCGAGTTTTCACCGGATCTATACGTTTTCAGACCCCCTGAACCCAAAAAACATGTTTTTAGCGATTGGTCTGTGTGTGTGTGTGTGTGTGTCTGTGTGTGTGTATACAAAATATCTCAAGAACGGAACATTGTACGAACTTGAAACTTAAAACTTAAGTTACATACCACTACCGGACCCGACACAAACATTTTCATCAAAATCGGTCAACCGGAAGTAGTAGTTTATTCGTACAATTTTTCACTTTTTTGCGATTTTCTCAAAAACTGGTCCTACGATTTTTTTAAAAATCGCCTGGTTTACTATATTTTTTATTCTCTACAAGATAGGGTAGGCGCCATGTTTGCTGAAATTCTGCGTGAGGCTGTTTTTACGTAAAAACATTTTCTTTTTAATATTACGGCTTTAATATGCATTTTAGCGCAAAACGTTATATAATAAACGTTGTAGAGAATTTAAAATCCTACAACTTTTATTTCAAACATTTTTTTGTATAACGCTTAGTTTAGCGATAATTAGCGATTTTCTGTTTTTTTCTCACGAAAACGTGTGAAAAATAGATTTTTTTAAAGATTTCGGCCTTAGAATGCATTTTACGACAAAAGTGTATATAATTAAATTTATAGAAAATTAAAAGATCTACATCTTTTATTGAGAGCATTTTTCTCCACAGAGCCTAGTTGAGCGTGAAAGATTGATTTTCCGTATTTTTAGGCCAAACTGAGGTTGATTTTCATTTTGAGTCTTTCACTTATGATTAAAATAAGGTTATGTTTTTGAGGTTATTTTTTTGTTTATTTCTTATGTTTTATTACTAATATTAGGTTTATTGTTAATTTTTTTTCCTTCTTCTTCATCTTATTCTCTATGTATTTCTTCAACCAACTTTCCTTTTGACAATCTCCAACGTCCTTAACACTCTCCAATCCTATTCTTTTCCTATAAACCCTTGAAAAGAAAATTGTAGACCTTTTAATTTTCTGTAAATTTTGTTATACATTTTTGTCGTAAAATGCATACTAAAGCCGAAATATTAAAAAATTTATTTTTACTTTCTCTTGCCTATATGAATATATAGGAAGGAAGGTATTGTTTTCATGTCGATTTTTTGAAATCGTGTTTTCACCGGATCTACACGTTTTTAGACCCCCCGCTTTAATATGCATTTTAGTGAAAAAATTTATATAATAAAAGTTGTAGAGAATTTAAAACCTTACAACTTTTAATTCAAACATTTTTTTGTGTAACGCTTAGTTTAGCGGTAATTACCGATTTTCTGTTTTTTTCTCACAAAAACGTGTGAAAAATCAATTTTTTTAAGAATTCAGCATTAGTATGCATTTTACGACAAAAGTGTATAGTAACAAACTTATAGGAAATTAAAAGATCTACGACTTTTATTTAAAGCATTTTTCTCTACAGAGCTTAGTTTGGCGTGAAAGTGTGATTTTCCGTATTTTACAGCCAAGGTTGATTTTCATTTTGCGTCTTTCACTCATGATTAAAATAAGGTTATGTTTTTGAGGTTAGTTTTTGTTTATTTCTAATGTTTGGTTTATTGTTAATTATTTTCACTGGCAAGAGAAAGTTGTGTGAGTGTTTCACACCAGATTTTTTTTTACATAAATTCATTAAAAAAAACAGAAAATCACTAATTACCGCTAAACTAATCGCTATAGAAACTATTTTAAAAATAAAACATGTAGATTTTTTAATTTTCTACAATTTTATTACACTTGTTCGCGCTAAAATTCATATTAAGGCCGAAATCTTAAAAAAAACGATTTTTATCCATGTGAGAACAGCCTCCTCAAGAATGTCAGCAAACATGGTGCCCACCCTATCTCATAGAACATAAAAAATATAGTAAATAAGGCGATTTTTAAAAAAATCGTATGAGTCGTTTTTGAGAAAATCGCAAAAAAGTGAAAACTTACACGAATAAACTACTACTTCCGGTTAACCAATTTGATGAAAATGTTCCTGTCCAGTCCTCTAGTGGTATTTAACTTATGTTTTAAGTTTCAACTTCGTACGATGTCCCGTTCTTGAGATATTTTGTTGACACACACACACACACACACTCACTCACACACACACACACACACACACACACACACACACACACCAATCACTAAAAACATGTTTTTTGGGTTCAGGGGGTCTGAAAACATGTAGATCTGGATCTTGATTTCAAAAAATCAACGTGAAACAATACTTTCCTTCCTATATACAAGTATTCATTTAGACAAGAGAAAGTAAAAAACTGGAACCCTTTCAAATGTGGTTGTATCGGAGAATCCTGCTGATAACCAAAGGCTTTCAAAAAAATGAACAAAAGTAAAGAAATCTTTAATACCTTAAAGATTTGCAAGCTTATAATAATAAACAAGAAATAACAATTCATAATAAGAAATAACAGCAGATACACTCTACCTCAACCCATAATTCCGGGGAAGATACGCGGGAAGCGCGGCTCGGCGCAAAGAAGAATTGGTTGGTAGTAGAATCTGAGGTCATGCTGTTCGCTAACATCTGGAATAGATAAGCACAATAAAAAGAAGCAGTATCAACCGCAATTCTTCGAAGCTGTTTACTATTAGAAACATATTATCAGCGTTTGTTATGAAAATTATGTTAGATAAAAAAACTAACTGATTACTCAAAAACTAAGTGTATTAAATTTAAAAATACAAAAAAACGTTTCAACCTACATAAAAATGAAATGGATTAAAATGAAAAGTATATATATATAAATACAAGAGAGGCATTTATGAAAGGTATTTGTGTATAGTTGCGTCTGTAAGTTGATGTTCATTTGTTTTCGTGTATATATGTATGTATGTATTTGGGTTGTACGAATGAAAATGATTGATTATCTTGATTGATTATATAACATATCATCTAACACGTTTTCCCCGATCCGCATCCCTTAAAACCACTCACAACAATCCCCTACCGCTTACCCTTGTAATCGAATATAGTATTGTGGAAACCTTCAACCCTAACTGAATAAATAATAACACTTTATCCTTCCACCAAACGCCGATGTTACTCTACTTCGTACTACTTCAGTGTGCTTACAGGACTGCATTATTTCAACTATTACTATTAGCATGTACGTTGTCGCTTACACAAATTCGGACGGTCTAATACGTAAATCAGTTAAATATATTCCTTTCAAATGATTTATTTTCGACATCTAGCATTAAATGGCATATATATCGGTCTAAAATACACTTTATCATTTTCTCTTACTCAGATATGTTGGTTTTAAATGATGTTAAATTGAATGAATCTGAAGTAGTATTAAAATGTTGTTCTGGGTATTATTCTGTTCGATTTATGACGGATTTTGTTTTATATCAAAAAATATGAAATTTTTATGATTTAATGAGGTTAATTTTAATTTAAACATTTTGTATTTTATTATTGTTTATTATCTGAATGTTTTGCCCATAAAAACCAGTTTGAGAATTTGATTATAATCACTCGATCTGCTAGTTCCAGGGCTACAAATAATAGTTTTTATAAAAAGGTCAGCAAAATATTTCTATAACTATTTCAAGAAATAACTATTTTCCCCTCTGTAACCTACGACAAATGATTTTTTTGGCTTCAACGTTATTTTTATTTACAAAACTGTACAATTTTTTAAAGCAAAACTAGTAAATGAGATGGCATGAATAAGGAATGTCGGGAATGTGACGTAAATGTGAATCGATCGAGTGACCAATTTCGGCGTGAAAATTTATAATGAATGTGGTGCCAAAATTTTGAATGATAATGATTTATAAACTATGATGAATGATTTGTTTCTTATAAAATGATTTTCATTGTTAATGAAATTAAACAGGCATGACAAGTTAAATTGAAATGCTTTTTTTATGGTGGTCGGAGAAGATCCCTATCCCACCTTCGTTTCAGTCGTCTGTTAACAGGAAGATCGTTAGTTGAAAGTGAATGTACATTTGGATTTATGTGGTCAATTGTCTTTGTGTGTAATAAGTTGTATGTTGCGTTTACAATGTCCTCGAACCGTTGGTATTTTCAGGTCTTCGTGAAGGGTATGATTGTTTACGTAAAAAGGTGCGTTTGTTATTGCTCCAAGTGCTTTTGACTGATGTCTTTGAAGAATATTCAGTGTTGTATTGTGACATGCTCCAAAAATTGGTCCACCATATAGCCAAATTGGCCGTACTAGTGGTTTATAGAGTAAGACTTTTAAGTACAGAGGTAACATTTGAAACCGTGAGTCTGAGATTACTCTGACGTGTGCAACGTGTGGTTTCCACGTGAGACGTCTGTCAGGAATTAATACTTGAGAGACGTCTCACGTGGTAAACCAAGGTACCTAACTTTGTCATTAAACTTTGAAATTAAAGCTAAAATTCTGTATTTTATAACGAAATATTAAAAAATACATCTCATCGATTTCAAAAACAATTTATTCGTTTTCAAACGCAATAAATGTATTAGGTTGCCAAACTTTGTTATTATTATATTGTAATAAAATACGATTCATTAGGAACCCACAGTATATTTTCCGGATTTTTTTGATTAAAAAAGAGCTTAAGACGGCTAGTTACGGAGACCACTAAAAATTATCGTAGACTCGAATAAATGTGCGGGCAGCGATCTTGGAAAAATACTTCAACTACCATCGGACCATTTTCGTGTGATCTATTGTAGTGATTAAAATATACATAATATTTTTCATTATTTAAATTAACGAGAGGAACTCCTGTAAGTGTTTTACATCAAATTTTAAAAAAGATTATCTTCAGTAATAACTTTTAAAAAATTTTTCTTAAATTTTGACAGGAAAGGTATGATTTGAAATTAATGATTTTAAAATTAGGAAGGAAGTGTGAGATTATAATATTTCAATTTGATGGAGAAGTCCCTGAAGCTAAACTTTATTGACGCCTTGTGAAAAGTTAGTAATAAGAAAGAATAAAATTCAGTACTATATAGAAATCTTTGAAGTTCAAAAAATGAATGATGAATGAAATCAATCCTATTAAGATGTTCGTTTATTACTTTTTCTTGCCTATATGAATATATAGGAAGAAAAGTATTGTTATCATGGTGAATTTTCGGAATTGAGTTTTCATCGGATATACACGTTTTCAGACCCCCGGACCCAAAAACCATGTTTTAGCGAGATTGAGCTGTGTGTGTGTGTGTGTGTGTCTGTGTGTGTGTGTGTGTGTGTGTGCGCGCGCGCGCGTGTGTATTTGACTTTTTTAGGTTTTATTAACCTTTCAGAATTAAATTTTTACAAGTTTTATTTAAATTATGTGTTTATTGCCCATTGAACGAAGTTGTTATACGACAAACACAAAAAACAGGGATTTTTACCCCTATTTTCATTCATTTCACCCAAGATTTCTCTAAAACTACTGAAGTTATGATTTTAGAATCTTTTTTATTTGCTTTCTTATTTCAAAAACCATAAAAACCACTATTTTTGACTCTTCAATTATATTTCATTACGAACTTATTTTATAAAATGATCCACAATTTGCTAACAAAGCGTTTCCGGATCTACGTTTTTACGATTTTTTTATGTGAAAAATTTACATAAAAATATAAGAAAGAAATCATATAGCATTCGGGAGATGAATCTATCCGCCGAAGTATTTATCTTCCTGTATTATCCTGTACATAAACATAAACTACCGGCAAATGTTGTTTATGCTTATTTACAGGCTGTTTGTCTTAAGTATAAATAAATAAAAAAATAACCAAAAGGTGTTTTGCTAAGGGGTGGGCTAAATATAAGTTGAATAAAACAGTTTATAACTGCATTCAAAACTGGTTCGTTATTAGTTACCGTTATTGTAATGAATGTGGTAATAAAGATGAATGACTATGTAAAAATCTGGTGTGAAACACTCACACAACTTTCTCGTGCCTATGCAAATAATAAACAATAATCCTAACATTAGTAATAAAACATTAGAAATAAACAAAAACTAACGTCAATAAACATAACGTAATTTTAATCATGAGTGAAAGACCCAAAATGAAAATCGACCTCAGTTTGACTTTAAAATACGGAAAATCACTCTTTCTCACTAAACGAGGCTCCGTGGAGAAAAATGCTCTCAATAAAAGATGTAAATCTTTTAATTTTCTATAAATTTAATTATATACACTTTTGTCGTAAAATGGATACTAAGGCCGAAATCTTAAAAAAATCAATTGTTCACAAATTTTCGTGAGAAAAAAACAGAAAATCGCAAATTATCGCTAAACTAAGCGTTAAACCAAAAATTGTTTGAAATAAAAGTTGTAGGATTTAAAATTCTCTACAATTTTATTAAATAAATTGTTGCGCTAAAATGCATATTAAAGCCGTAACCATAAAAAAACAAAGTTTTTACAAGAAAACACACTCACCAAGAATTTCAGCAAACATGGCGCCTACCCTATGTTGTAGAGAATAAAAAATTGAGTAAACCAGGCGATTTTTAAAAAAATCGTAGGACCGGTTTTTGAGAAAATCGAAAAAAGTGAAAAATTACACGAATAAACTACTACTTACGGTTGACCGATTTTAATGAAAAAGTTCGTGTCGGGTCCGGTAGTGGTATGTTACTTAATTTTTAAGTTTCAAGTTCGTTCCATGTTCCGTTCTTGAGATATTCTGTTCACACACACACACACACACACACACACACACACACACACACACACACACACACACACACACACACACACACACAGACCAATCGCTAAAAACATGTTTTTTTGGGTTCAGGGGGTCTGAAAACGTGTAGATCCGGTAAAAACTCGATTTCAAAAAATTGACATGAAAACAATACTTACTTTCCTTCCTATATATTCATATAGGCAAGAGAAAGTAAAAATGAATATGAATTTTATTTAATGTTTACTTTCGCTTGCCTATATGAATATATAGGAAGGAAAGTAACTTATTGTTTTCATGTCGATTTTTCGAAATCGAGTTTTCACCGGATCTACACATTTTCAGACCCCCTGAACCCCAAAAACATGTTTTTAGCGATTGGTCTGTGTGTGTGTGTGTGTGTGTGCGTGTATGTGTTTGTGTGTGTGTGTGTGCGCGCGCGCGCGCGCGCGTGTGTGTGTGTTTGTGTGTGTGTGTTAGTTTGTGTGTGATTGTGTGTGTGTGTGTGTGTGCGCGCGCGCGCGTGTGCGTGTGTGTGTGTGTGTGTGTGAGCAGAATATCTCATGAACGGAACATTGTACAAACTTGAAATTCAGAACTTAAGTTAAATATCACTACCGGACCCGACACGAACATTTTCAACAAAATTGGTCAACCGGAAGTAGTAGTTTATTCGTGTAATTTTTCACTTTTTTGCGATATTTTCAAAAAATGGTCCTACGATTTTTTTAAAAATCGCCTGGTTTATTTAATTTTTTATTCTCTACAAGACAGAGTAGGCGTCATGTTTGCTGAAATTCTTGGTGAGGCTGTTTTTGCGTAAAGAAATCGATTTTTTGAGATTGCGGCTTTAATATACATTTCAGCGCAAAAACGTATATAATAAAATTTGTAGAGAATTTAAAGTCCTACAACTTTTATTTCAAATATTTTTTTGTATAACGCTTCGTTTAGCGGTAATTAGCGATTTTCAGTTTTTTTCTCACGAAAACGTGTGAAAAATTGATTTTTCTAAGATTTCGGCCTTAGCATGCATTTTACGACAAAAGTGTATATAATAAACTTTATAGGAAATTAATAGATCTACAACTTTTAATTCATGAATTTTTTTGTACAGTGCCTAGTTTAGCGTGAAAGAGTGATTTTCCGTATTTTTAAGCCAAACAGGTCGATTTTCATTTTGCGTCTTTCACTCATGATTAAAATAAGGTTATGTCTATTGAGGTTAGTTTTTTGTTTATTTGTAATGTTTAATTACTATTGTTAGGTTTACTGTTAATTATTTGTATTGGCAAGAGAAAGTTGTGTGAGTGTTTCACACCAGATTTTTTACTTTTTCTTGCCTAAATGAATATAATAAGAAGGAAGTTATTGTTTTCATGTCAATTTTTTGAAATTGAGTTTTCACCGAATATACACTTTTCAGACCCCCTGAGTGGTATCTGGAAAAGAATAACTTCCTCGCTCCTGAACAGAGCGGTTTTCGGAGAGGGAGGTCTTCGACAGACCACTTGGTGGCCCTTGAGACGGCTGTCTGCAATGCGTTTGCATTGCGGCAGCGCCTCGTTGCCGTATTCTTTGATTTGAAAAAAGCATATGATACAGCTTGGCGACGAGGTATCCTCAATACCTTGCGGGATTGGGGCATCGCTGGGAACATGTTGGCCTTCATCAAGGACTTTCTAGATGAACGATCGTTCCGTGTAAGGGTTGGTCAGTGTCTGTCCGACAGGTTTGACTTGGAAAATGGTATACCGCAAGGAAGTGTAATTAGTTGTACCCTATTTGCGGTTGCCATAAACAATATTGTGAAAAGTTGCGTATACCCTGTTAAATGTTCGTTGTTTGTTGATGATTTTGCGATATATGTTGCATCTAGAAATGTTGTCTCAGCTGAACGAGCTCTACAGCTAACTATATACCGTCTTGAAGAATGGTCACGGCAGACTGGCTTTAGTTTTTCTCCTGAGAAGACTAAATGCATTCAGTTTTGCCGAATACGGACTGATAATGTTCCAAGACTGTATTTAATGGGTCAGCATATCGAAGTTAGCACTGAAATCAGGTTCTTAGGTGTTGTATTCGACAAGAGACTTACATGGGTTCCGCATATTAAAGACCTACGGGCTAGGTGCTTAAAGGTGGTTGATATTCTGCGTGTTCTTACAGGTACATGTTGGGGAGCTGATAGATCAAGTATGATAAGGTTCTACAAGGCTCTAGTGCGATCACGTATAGATTATGGCGCTGTAGCCTACTCATCTGCTACTTCCACTTCTCTGAGAATGCTTGACTCAGTCCACAATTCATGTTTACGATTATCTACAGGTGCTTTTCGTTCTAGCCCTGTTGTCAGCATCTTAGTTGAAAGTGGAGAAATGTCGTTACACAGACGTCGCCAGCAGCTTATATTGACGTACTTTGCTAAGTTGAAAGCTAGACCTTATCATTTTTTGCATGATATGATTCTCAATAACCCTTGTCATGATTTGCATCTGATGAACGCCCGACAGCCTTCACCATTTGGTGTAAGAGCGTTGGAGATATGCAACAACCTCGATATTGCTATTCCTCGTGCCTACCCATGTAATTCTTGTCTATTTCCACCCTGGACCATCGCTCACTTACACTTTAACTTTGAGATGTGTAAATACTCAAAGGCAGACACAAGTTCAGTGGTATTTAATAGCGTTTTCAGTGAATTAGTTGAAGCTATTAAACCATCTACGGTTGTATACACTGATGGATCAAAGTCGGATGTTGGAATTGGTTGCTCGTTTGTTGCTAATGGGAGAACCTATTTGTTTGGATTACCTGCGGGAACCAGTGTTTACACGGCTGAACTTTATGCTATCAGCAAAGCTCTTTCTGTAGTCTGTGTGCGTGGGCGTCGGGTGTTGGTGTGCACTGATTCGCTCAGTGCTCTCCAGTCGATTAGTGATGTGTATTCACGCCACCCGCTAGTTGTGGACGTCCTCGGCACTGTGAAGGAGCTGAATGATAGAGGAGTAAGCGTTGTTTTCTGCTGGGTTCCGGGTCATGCTGGAATCTCGGGAAATGAGGCTGCTGATTTGGCCGCTAAGGAGGCGTCACGCCAACCGGCCTTCACGCAATATCTGACTGTGTCAGATTTCGTGGGCCTGGTGAAGCGTGTCATCACTGATTCCTGGCAGGTAGAATGGACTGGCTCTCATGGTAACAAGCTTCGTGAGGTAAAGCATGACGTTAAGCCTTGGCCTACGTCGCTGAGGAAGAACAGAAGGGAAGAAGTTGCCATCGCTCGACTTAGAATTGGGCACACCAGATTAACGCATGGGTATCTCATGACGTCTGGTGATGCTCCAGTGTGTGGCAGATGCGATTGTCCTTTGACAATTAAACATGTTTTGGTAGATTGCGTCTGCTACGCAGCTCTGCGTCGGCGATTTAAAATACCCTGCGAGTTGCGAGAAGTACTCGGCGACGATAGCCATGTTTTAGACTCAACGTTGAGATTCCTAAGGTCCATTAGTGTATATAAAGATATCTAATGGGGAACTTGTAGTTATAATTGATTTTATATGTGTATTTGTGTATGGTTTTTATTTTCGTGGCCCCTTTACAGCCGTTTTTTCTTTCTGGTCTGTGATATTAATGTAAATTATATTGTGTTTACTGTGATACTAGTTTGTAAGATTTAGGTGATAGGTTGTAGATTTTATTTATATTCCAACTGTGATATTAGATTTAAGTTTGTGTTTGTATGTTTATCTTATAAGTTCTTAATATAAGTGTTCTTTTTTTGTAAATTTTATTTATTAATATATTTTTAGTTTTAAGAGTTATATTTAAATATGTAAAGTCGTTCTACACTCGGGCCCTTTACACCCGTGTGTAGAACAACGGGCGATGATAACCGTCTGGTTTTTCGCCCTAAAACAAAAAAAAAAAAAAAAAAAAATGAACTCAAAAAACAAGTATTTATCGATTGGTGTGTGTGTGTGTGTGCGCACGCGCGCGCGCGCTCGCGCGTGTGTGTGTGTATGTGTGTGTTTGAACAATTTATCTCAAGAACGGAACGTTGTACGAAGTTGAAACTTGAAAGTTAAGCTAGCTATTACTGAAGATCCCGATCGAACATTTTCATCAAAATCGGTCGCCTGAAAGTAGTAATTCGTTTAATTTTTTACTTTTTTGCGATTTTCTCAAAAACGGCTTCTACGATTTTTTAAAAAATTGCCTCATGTACTACATTTTTATGATCTACATGATAGTGCGAGTATAATCGCCATATATGCTGAAACTCATGGGGAGGCTTTTCTCTCGGAGAAAAAAGTTTTTTTTTACGATTGCGGCTTTAATTTATGTATTGTGACACTTATAGCTAAGGTCCGTTTCGGGATCTAGGTAATTAAAAAATGAATACACTAAAGTTTAAAATTACAAGTATTTATTACAACTAAAAAAGACCGCATGATGAGAGGCGTGCTCGCCTCTCATCATGCGGTCTTGGGTTCTAATCCCATTCAGGCACAGCATATTTTCATACCTTACAAAAAAGCATTTTATCTTTCACCGTCGGCATTAGCAGTAATTTCAGAACAGTCGGACGTTAAAAATAAAATTACAATTAAACGATTTACAAAATACATAATAAACTAATTATAATGAAGTAATACAATAAATAACTTAAATAATTTACTTAGTAGCTACTACTTACAAACAATTATACAGAATTCATATACACAAAATTTATTCACAATCCACAATACACAATAAAACAGAATAACAATAGTTGACCAATACAATGGCCGGAACATCAACCTCTTCTAACGCACCGATAGCACACGCAATAAACACTCGTCGAAATTCAAACGATTACTAACTCTCTGACCGCACTTGGGGCTCTCTTTATATTGGTAGATCAGTGATATTTCTGGAAAGACAAAGAGATTCGATGCAATAATAAACTACAAAAATCCTTTTTATGGTTCTGGAAAAATATTAACTAGTGTAAACAAGTCATAATTGAATAAAAGGTGTTACAAGTAACCAACCGACTCTTTCACAAAAAGTTGTACAACAAAGACCTTACCTTATTATACATGGCCCTTTTTAAATATGATTTTATAACTAACTCTGTTGTTACTTTGTCACTGTATTATTTACTATTTAACTGTTTATGAACTTCCATAAACCTCTCAAACCACATTCCTTTCGATGTCATCACGGTATTTTAGCGCAAAAATGTATAAAAACAACCAGTTGTAGACAATTTAAAGATCTATAACTGTTATTTTAAACACTTTTTTGTACAACGTTTACTTTAGCGGTAATTAGTGATTTTCTGGTTTTTTTTTCATGAAAATCTGTAACAAAATTAATTTTTTAAGATTTCGGCCTTAGCATCCATTTTACGACAAAAGTTTATAATGGAACTTACAGAAACTTAAGAGATCGACAACTTTTAGTTATAGCATTTTTCTCTCCAGAGCCTAGTTTAGCATCAAAGAGTGATTCTTTGTATTATTAAGCCAAAATAAGGATGGTTTTCATTTCCATCATTCATTCATGATTAAAATAAGTTTATGTTCTTTGAAATTATTGTTGTTTGTTTATATCTAATGTTTTATTACTAATATTAGTTATATTGTTAATTATTTTCATTGGGGCAGAGGTAGAGACAGGTCGAAAGGCATTTATAATGGGTGATTTTAATGGAAGAATAGGAAATGATGAAACAAGATGGCATGGTTGTATGGGAAAACATGCCGGGGAGTCAGTGCGGAATGATAATGGAACACGTCTGTTGGAGTTCTGTATTGGTCACCAGCTGCTGATTGGAAATACGTGGTTCATCCATAAAACCATACACAAAGTCACTTTCGTGGCTGAAGGCAGAGATACTCAAAGTATTATTGACTACTTTCTGTACCCATCTACTATGAGATATGCAGTAAAGGATGTAAAGGTTATAAGAGGTGCAGAGATCGATACAGATCACAAACTTCTTGTTGCAGACACCAGTTTTCAGAGAAAAACCAC
This sequence comes from Catonia carolina, assembly GCA_035578175.1. Classification (NCBI taxonomy): domain Eukaryota; kingdom Metazoa; phylum Arthropoda; class Insecta; order Hemiptera; family Achilidae; genus Catonia; species Catonia carolina. Next base: position 11,247,235 of record JAQMRL010000007.1, on the reverse strand, counting down.
AATGAAGCAGAAAGTCTATCAAAGGATTAAAGTAGAGGAATTGGAAAATATTGATAAACAGAATGCATTTCAGGCTGAAGTGGAGAGAGAATTGACTCTAGCTGAAGCTCAAATGACAGATGAAGCTCTGTCCACAAATATTGAGGTTCAGTGGAAAAACATAAAGGAAACCTTATTAAAAGCAGCAAATAAGGTATGTGGAAAAAGAAAAGTGGGTCAATTCAAGAGGAGAACAAAATGGTGGACAGAAGAAGTGAAACAGAAAGTCAAAGACAAAAAGAATGCATATAGAAGGTACATTAGATCGGGAAGAAATGAAGATTGGCGGAAATATATTGAGTGCAGAAACCAAGCAAAAAAAAATAGTGAAGGAGTAGAAGGTGAAGGCTTGGGAGGAATTGGGAAATGAAATCGATAGAAATTTCAAAAATAATGTAAAAAAGTTCTGGACAATTTGCAAAAGTATACGTAAAAAGTTTGGAAAACAGGTGAACTCAATAAAGAATAAAGAAGGGAAACTGATGACGGCTACGCAAGATGTACTTGAAACCTGGAAAAAGTTTTTCGAAGATAAGTTCAAAGAGGATAGGTTTGAGGAGCCCAGGGGGGGGGGGCAGGACCCCTACTGGGCGCCTCCTCAGGTGGCGGATAGAGGAAAGCCTCCCAGATATGGGTGGTACCGGGGAAATGAAATACCCGGGGCGGACCAAACCTAGCCGGAGAGAAAACTCCGTACAAAAAACCCACTCTAGGAGTTTCTTTGGGATCAAGGTAGAAGTCCATGAGTGTGATGAGCTCTTAGGTCTGAGGGTTCATTAGAGATGGCGGCGGATGAACCAACTCTGGTCAACGGCGGCTCTCAGGTTCTCCAGGAGAATCAAGACCTTGGTGTCAGGTGGCAACCGGCCGTAAAACCCAATAGCCGTTTTAATATACCAATCATGAGAAGGTCCATATATAGAAAGAGTATAAAGGCTAGGGCGTACCCCGTAAGCGACGAAAAGGCTTGGGCGTTCCCCACAAGCGACGGAAAAATGAGAAAACAAAACACTGAGACAATGTCTGAATTGCGCATTGCCACCTGGAACTGTATCAATAACCCCGGGCTGTATCAATACGGCCCGCGATCGCAATGTGTCACAGAAAAAAAAATCATGTTTTTTAGAGCTTTTAGACTTCACTCGATTCCTCTACGGAAGTTTTAAAATGCGCACACTACATTTATAAGTAATTTCAAGGGCAGCGCGTGCCTAGACAAGCGAGAGAGATAGACAGTAACGCCATCTCTACCTGACATCAATGAGCTTGTCAAAAACAAGAGAAGTCAGGTATCTGGTTCCTCGAGCTCAAAATAATTACCATCTTTTATAACTTTGATATGATTTTTAAAAACCGGATATTATATACTATTTATAATTAAATAAATAAAATGTTATAATAATTCAGTACATTTTTTTTTATTTGAATCTGGCCCGCCTACACATTCTAAATTTAATATATGGCCCTCTGCAAAATTGAGTTTGACACTACTGATTTAGGTAAATAAAAATTTTTAATATGAAAGTGCCAGTGCCGGTATCGGGACAGCCACGGTACTAACATTCCATTCATATTTTTCAAGATTTTTCTTATTAAACTTTTTTATTTTACTAGAGGTTAAAAATATAAAGACAACAAAATATTATGTTTGATTAGAGCAGAAGAAAGCTGCATATTTCTTGCAATTTTTGTTGTTATACCTACGGGACATCAAAAGTGACACTTTCAAAATTCTGACCCTTTTATGTTTTAAAGCATGCATACAGAAACTATTATTGTTACAAATTTGTATACGACTGAGAAATAAACTGTCACTTAACCTTTTATGTAATCTTGAGCGCCGTTCGCAAAGAATTAATTTCACACACAGTCGCAGTCACAAAGATTAACACACAGTCGCAGATATTTTATCGATAAAAAATGAAACGAAATCACTGATTTAAACTCAAAGTTAAATTTAAACAAATAAATAAAGACACTGAAAAATTTGTAACATGTTACACACAATCATTTCATAAGAGTCAATCATGAGTATCAAAAATTAAATAAATAGGCCTGTGTGTCAAGACAAACGTGCTGTAACATGTTTGTTTACTTAAAACAATACATGTAAGCTTCATAAAGTCATAAAATACCACAGAGTCATTGCTGACGCATAGTACAATGACCGTGTTTCTATTTCAGTGACTTTTCTATTATTCCATATTACGTTGTAGATACTATTACGTTGTAATAGTGCGTACATATAATATATATCGTCGTCGTCGTCGTCGTCTTCATGGATTAGGTTGTGCGTTAGCCTGTTCCGGCGTCCATCTCTTCCTCGGTCTACCAATACATCTTTTACCTGTCGGATTATGGATCAATGCATTTAATGGAAGGCGATCTTGGGACATTCTTAACACATGCTCTGACCACTTTTCTTTGTATGTCCTTATAGTGTTCAACAATGGTTGGGCACCGCATTCATTCCTTATTACTTCATTACGAATGCGATCCTCTCTTGTGCAGCCCTTAACTTGCCTTAGAAATCGCATTTCTGCTGACTGGATTCTTGATTCCTGTTTTCTCGTCAGCACCCATGCCTCACTTCCATAAGCCAAAGTTGGGATCGCCATTACTTTATAAAACTTTAGCAATGTGTTTTTCCTGGCTCTATTCTTGAGAGATCGACTTATTGCACCACATACCATGTTGAACCTAGTTACTTTTTGATGCACATCATGGTCATAATCATACGTAACATCGCATCCCAGTCAGCCGTGCCCAGTCAGCTCGCTCCTGGGTCTCACTTTGAACTGAGTAAGAGTGAGACATAACTGGGGGTGAGACACTGGGACGGGGGGCCTCAACCCCAACACGGCGCGTCCCAATGGCTGATAGGGAAAGTTCCTGTAGACATACAGGACAGGTGCGAATAAGACAGAAGGTCAAATAAGCACTCGCGGATCAACTGAGGCATGGTCAACGGCTCCATGGCGGAAGAGGAAAGCTTGCCAACGGCGGATGAGGCGGATGAACCTGGGGGAGTCAACCCTGAGAACAAATCCTGTGGGTTTGGAAGCAGAGAGGTGGCGGTCCCACCACCAAACTTGCCCAGCGCAGCGTTCGTATCGTGGCCTGGGGACTAATATATTACTGGCAAGCGTATAAATATAATATATATAATAACCATAAAACAATATTAATAACAATTATAACAATAATATACTACAAATTACACTACGTATATACTATTGTTATTACATGTAACAAAATGTTTATCTAAATATACGTCCGGAAATGCTTCGTTGGCGAGTTACGCCTTGCAAAAGATTTTGCCTTGATTCCTGCGCAAAGAGTGAAATAAACCAATACTGAAATTTTGAGAAGGTAAATTTAGGAAAATTTTTAGTGGTTTCTTATGGTTTTTATTTAACCTGGGAAACTTAAAAAAATGAGTCCCAGAACTGTATCGCTTTTAGTTTTTAAGTAAACTACGTAAACACATTAAAGAGTAAGCTTAGAAAATATACTTTTTAAGTTTAGCGTAAAATAACTCTGTTAAATTGCGAATAAAAACACGAAACATTTTAATGAAAATTGTAGAGAATTTTATTCTAAAAAATGATACAAATAACGTCTATGAAAATTAAACTCATTTGAGAAGTTTTTTAAATTACAAACAAAAGAAAAACTGGATTTAGATTTTTTCCATTGCAGTTTTCCTTTTGTTTGTAATTAAACTTCTCGAATGAGTTTAAGTTGATTTAAATAACACATTTTTATGTGTTGGTCTCGTCAGATGTTTTAAGCGTACGCTACTTCACGAAGTGAAATAATGTGAACCAGATGTAGGCGTAGGCACAAGTGCACACACATACTCCGCGCTGCATCATTCAGACGACTGGTGGGGTAGGCGAGGTGAGGAAGTGGCATGACCTTCACCCGAACGTTGATTTCAAATGGATTATAATTGCTATAATTAGTGCTCGTCACCGATTGTACCAATGGTTTTTTGAAAACTATACTATTTTTGTTTGAAGTTCAAGTTTTGACCGGATGTTGGCCCAAAACGGGAAGTCAGAAAATCAAAGTCAGAACCTACAAGATATAGCAACAAACACTTTTTGGATTCGTAATCTACACAAAACTTGGGTGGCCCTGGATTGGGTTTGAAGTTCCGGTTTACATTGGAAGTGGCCCAAAACCGGAAGTCAAGAAATCAAAGTCGGAAATTGGAAAAAAAGATAGTGTCATTCGATGTTTTTTAAAGAGTAGACACAGAAATCACTAATGGTTTTTGCAATAAATCAAAGGTAGGCGCTGAGCCTTTATAAAAATAGCCACCAATCATGAAACACATCTCATATAAGGGATTTTTATTATTATTATTTTTGTAAACGGTCTGCGTAATGTACTGTAGAGAAAGCACAAGAACGTAAAATATTGTTCAGGGATATAAAAATCGCAAGTGAAATGTCATTCTACAATACTGTTTGTTACTCCCGAATATTTACGATTGTTAAAACTGCAAAGTAGATTCTTTAGAAAGAGATATATATGATGATTTTAGGCATAATGATTTGTAAATTTTAAAACTAAATAATAAATGAAAGAAAAATATTAGGGACATTGAAAAAGAAAACAATAATGCAAAACAAGCGATTCTAATGACTTTAACGAACCTCGTCATTATTGTTACAAACGGAAAAGCTGAAAGTTTTCAGTCGAGGTAGATATTTAAAGACGTTCTGTGAATGGATGACTTTTTAAAGAGCGTTATTTTTTGGCAAAGCTCCAGAATTACGGTTATTTGTCTTCATCCTTTTATATAACGTTTGTTTTTTCGTCTCCTTTTTCTTCATCTTGTTAGATTGCTCTGTCTCAAGGGTTAAGATGTTTGTCATTAGTGATAAAATTCCTTTTTATGGACAATAAATAGATCCTGTCTTCTTTAGAAATGTAATATTTTTTTTGCTGTTGTACTTATTCACCGTTTATTAGTCAGTAGATATTTCCTTCTATTCAAGGACAGATTTATTGGTTCGGTAAAATTTTAATTTTAGTATTTTCTATCTATAGTTAAAGGGTGAAAGTATTGTGGTTGTAAAAATTTCTTAGTAATAGAATAGTAGCACTTCATCACACGGTTACACATACATACACACGTACCGTAACAAGATTCCCTCGTTATTAGTAAAATATTTATTACTTAACCTATATTTACCTTCCCCATCATGTATTCGGTGTTCATAAGCCTGCTGCAATTTCGAATTGGTCAGCTCATCTCATTCGTGGTCGTCCAACTATCGTGTACCACCAAGAATGTAAGATATTTTTCTCCTTAACTGCCGACTTTCTTCGATTCCACCAACATGGTCAAACCAGTTCTACTGATATGTTGCAATTCTTTCATTTAAACTAAACACACAGAGTCTGTTAGTTATATCAGAATTTTCCGTAATTATGGTCCTTTTTAGAAACACTGAGGGTTCTACGTGAAAAGCGTATCCCTGCTGTTTGTAGTTGACTCATTTATTTGGATGTTAAAACGCTTCTTTTAGTGCCATAAATTTCTTACTGGAACAACCATTGTTGCATAGACTTCACCATTGTTCCTTTTAAATTCTGGTTTTTAAAGGTCCGAGATATCGTTCCACACATACGATTTTACATCACCAGTTTATGGTCTAGATCCACTTTATCAGTGTATGATATCCTACATCTGAGAAACTTGAATTCCCTGAACTGTTCAACGCCTTGATCATTTGACGTCAGCGTTTCAAACTAAGGGAGAGTTACCAAGGAATGGATCGACTTACTTTCGACCACACGTATATCAAATTGTACGAACCAACTACCATTAGTAATTTTTAAAAAGCAAGTTGAATAATGTATTCAGAAGAAAAACCTGGTGTAAAACACACATGACTTTCTCTTGCGATGTAAATAATCAAAAATATAAACTTTGTTTAATCAAGTAAACAATGTGCAATTAAATACATAACCTAATTTTAATCGTGATGAGTGAATAATGCTAAATGAAATTCAATCAGTTTTTGACTTAAAACTACGGAAGTTCACTAATTGCCACTAAAATAACCGTTGTGAAAAAAGATTATTGGAGTAAAGTTTAAGTTCTTAATGGTCCACAACTTTGATTACATACAGGTTTTACCCTAAAATGCATATTAAGGCAATAATCTTATAAAAAATCGATTTTTATCACATTACCCCCTAAGAATTTCAGCAATAAGAAAACTAAGTATTTAAGAAAACTTTTGTAGTTATTTTTTTGAGAAAATTTCAAAAAAGTGAAAAATTAGGCGAATATGACCGGTTAACCGATTTTGAAGAAAATGTTTGTGTCGGGTTATAGTATTACACACTTACATTTTAATATTATTTATTTATTTATTTAATGTCGCATCAACTGCAACGGTCATTAGCGACGACGTTGGGGTGTAACTTTGAACAATGGAGGGTGCAATGATTTTTTGTAACGTATGAAAATATGCCGTACCTGAGTGGGATTCGAACCCAGGGCCGCATGGTGAGAGGCGAGCACGTTACCAACTACGCCAATGCGGTTGGCCACTTACATTTTAGTTTCGTAAAATATTTAAAATTCTTAAGATTTTCCCACACAAACACACCCCAATCGCTAAAAACATGTTATGTTGGTTTAGTGGAATTGTGAACGTGTAGTATTTCCGGTGAAAACTCGATTTCGATAAATCAAACTAAAAACAATCCTTTTCTTCCCTATATCCACATAGGATAAGAGAACGTTATAGAAAGGTATTTATTATTATTAATTTTTCACTTAAAATTAACTGCACACGTATGAATAATCTAAATGTACTAAACGACCAAACACAAACATCAGGAACTGCTCACAATACAAATAATTTTACAGTATTACGTATTTGTCTTTAAACAAGGAATGATCTTAATACTAATAGAAAGCTACAAAAAAATGAAGACTTTAGGAGAAGAAGTACTGCTCAATTTTGGGCCACGTAGATATTTCATTTAATCCATCATCATTTAACCCGATTGGTCCACTCAAATTTATTAAGCGGAATTGCGAGAAGTATATCGTAACACCTAAGCCTAAGTTTGTACGTGATCTGAGTATAGCAAATATACTTTAATTTTATAACAATTATTATTGATACGATAAATAATTAAAATTAATTATTAACCTTTAACTACTAATAAATTACAAAATATATTACTCCAATTAAAATTATTGCTAAGTTTAAAGCTTAAGCTAAACTCGACTAAGTTAAAATACTGTCACTTAACCATCAAAACAATTATTTACCTGTCCACAACCACTAACTACTACCAGTACTACTACCATTGTGTGTACGACACACTATTAACGTTATTTAGAACAGGCTCTTTAATGACACTATTTTCAAACAGCCAAACACTAATTTAATTCACAATCCTATTACTAACTGATTTACTATAAATCAGTTATATCAGTCTGGATCTAGCTAGATACAGATATCAGATGAATTGATGTCCCATAGCCGAGCGAGTGAGAGGGAGATATGTGGCATAACTACGCATGCGCCCAAAGGTCTTCACCGTTATAATCCAAATCTGAAAACATACTACAGCGTAATCTTGCTTGTTAGTTTACTGCGTGCATTAACGCTTGCTCACAACAATGAGTAAAATTATACAATGTTATTGGAATGGCGCGTATGGCTTGTGCGAGTGAGAGCGTTATGCATTCTCTCACTCCCACGGCTAGGGGACTTCAGTTCATCTGAATACTGTAGATATGCAGTGTTGCCGTATTTGGCAGAGTGAGAAGGAACTTTTAATCTTATATTATTATCTTGTTATCATAAAAATCATATATTTAATTTTGTTGTTGCTTCAGGGTTGTTAGCCAAATTTTGAAAAAACTTGTAATCATTACTGATTAGTCTATTTCTTTACTTTGTTTTCTAAGTTCTTTCTTTCGATAACGACGGTTGCTGTTTGGAGTCGATTTATCAGGTTCTTCGTCAAAATCACTGAATTCAATCATATTTACAACTAAAAATACGTACATGAAATACAATGAAAAATAAAAAATAACATTTTTTTAAATTTTAACGATTAATACAATGTAGCAATAATTGATATAGTAAAATTAAGTAGGTTATATACTAAATATAGTAAATATTAGTATAAATGATGTATTAAATTAAAATCGCATGGAGACTACCAACTTGTAAATTTTTATAAAATTTACAATAATGAGTGAAAATTATAGTGGTTTCACTGAATCATGAAGCACTGAGGGATACGATCGAAACTAGAAAAGAAAAACCCAATTATGACACTGTGGTTACTCGAATCCTGAGTTTTCCTATGGTTTTGACGAGTGGTGAAGAGGGAAAGCATCAGTGTGCATGTCTGATTGCTTTGGCATCAGTACGCCACGTAACCTACACCCAGAGAACTATCGCGGAATCTTTTGTAGGTTAACTGTACAAGTATAACACTGTTTGTTACTGTAAACAGAAATGTCGGTTTCCCGAAAACACGGTCGAACTATTCACAGTGCTGAGTGAAATCTAATATGCAATGAAATAAAATGTTTTGAAGTTGAGGCTAAACAAAAATACTTTTCGTGACTCTTAATAAAAGCCGTGAGCGAGCGGCTAACTACTGTGTTGTTTGTCTTTTCACAATTCTAAATATAAAGAAGGAAGTTAAAGACAGTGAAGAAAATAATTCTTCATCAACAGTTTTTTTGACACCTGGTAAAAAAAGGAATCGGTTTAATCAATAAGAACGTGATGCCGACATGTGAAAAGTTATTACCGGTTTTGAAAGGAAGGCTAAACTTTAGCTGGAAACTTTGTACGTTAAGAAAATTTTTAAAAAGAAATGGGCTTTAAATGGAAAAAGTGTCAGTGACAACAAAATACGAGATGTGGCTATTAAATAACGAAACTGACGTTGTAAAAAATTTTATTTTAATTTTATACATAATCACTTATTGGCACCTTCAATATACACTTTTTTCTCTATCCCTACAACGCTCCATGCGAAATTTTCGTTGTTGGAAACAGTGCTGGAAGTCATCTTATATCAGCTCCTTCAGGACACGTGCCGCTTTCTCTTTTATAGCTTCCACAGACTCAAATCTTGTCCCTTTTAATGCAGATTTCACCTTAGGGAACAGGTAGAAGTCACATGGTGCAAGATCTGGTGAATAAGGTGAATGTTTTAACACTGAGTCGCTGTACTTGGCTAGGAACCTCTTGACAGATAACGCGGAATGAGCTGGTGCATTGTCTTGGTGGAGAACCCATGATTTGTCCTTCCACAATTCGGGTCTTTTTACTTTACTCTTTGACGTAGTTTAGAAAGTACCTCAAGGTAGTAATATTGATTATTTGTTTGACCTTCAGGAGCGCAGTGAAGGTACACAATTCCACGGATATAAAAAAAAACAATCATCATTTCTTTAAAATTTGACTTACTCATTCGAGCTCTTTTGGCTCTCGGTGAAGTTCGGCTCTCCCAGTGCATGGATTGGCGCTTCGTTTCCGGATCTTAAGTAAAAAACCATGTTTCATCACATGTTATTAACTTCTACCTGTTCCCTAAGGTAAAATCTGCATTAAAAGGAAAAAGAGTTGAGTCTGTAGAAGCTGTAAAAGAGAAAGCTGCACGTGTCCTGAAGGAGCTGACACAAGATGACTTTCAGCACTGTTTCCAACAATGGAAAATTCGCATGGAGCGTTGTAGGGATAGAGTAGGAGTGTATATTGAAGGTGACAATAAATGATTATGTATAAAATAAAAATAAATTTTTTTACAATGTCAGTTTTGTTATTTAATAGCCACAGCTCGTATATTAATCGAAGGACAGTAGGGGTTAACTAACGGTGTAATTGCGTGGTAGCAAAATATAGTGTCTCACTGTTAAGGTTGGCATCAGGGTCAGGTTTCTCACAGCCTATCCCTATGAAAAAGGTATTCTTGTGATTCACTTTTAACAGTATGGTTTTTGAATAAATATAGAAATAAACGTGAACTACAAAACTAAAATGAAAAGGAAATGTTCCATTTGACTGATACCAAGTCTTCAAACTCTTGGATATTTATTTTCTAACATCATACTGAACTTTATTGAAAATATCTTGGTCATCAGAAGTTGAAAACCTGTTACCGAAGCGCATCATTCTACATATAATCGAATAATAACTACGCAAGGTTCTATTTTTGTTCTCTTAGAATGGCACAATTCTTTTTGGGTTAAACGAAGATACATGAATATTAAACATTCCTAACTATGACAGATCATCAACTCTGTTAATATGTCGCTTAGAAATATTAAAATAACATTTCTATCTTCATTTGTATAGTTTTTCAGCGATCGACACCCTTCTAACACTTTTTGCTTTATTGAAAAATTCACAATTTAGTAGAAATAATTAAGAATAAGCATGAAAAGCCCGTTTTTTAAAGTAGTTTCCACTGCGCTACCAATTACTCCTTTCAAATACATTTATTTCATCAGGCATCCATTTTACTGTTGTAATGTTACAATATTAAACAGGACCAAAAAATAAGATTTTTGTTAAAAATGAAAAATTTTTATGTATAATATTACATCGTTTTGAATTTCCATTATAAGGTTTCGTTTCATGATTAGGTTTTACTGTTACCTACAAACTTAATTTTTATACTGCGTCCTTAAAAATTTTACCTCTCTGGTTAGTGTTCTGTCTCAGTCTTACTTTATTACATTGGCGTTTCCTCTTCTAAGGTTTCTAGTGATTCTTTTTTTTGCTTCATCCGCTTTCCTTCGTCCACCCACTGCCTGATTCGAATTTCAAATTACATGAACCACTGTAACTAAGCTTGATGCTTTTCTCTGCTGATTTCTATTACCTTTGTTACGAAATAAAATAGATTTTCCAATGTTAAACTTTCCCCTCCTTTTTCTGTTCACCCTTTTTCTACTCCTGTAAACCCTCCCACTCTTTTCCAGATGTTTGAACCGTTATTTGGGTAATAACCAGAAAGAAGGCCGTACAAACACAATAGGTTGCGTTGAATATCTTACTTATTTACCCCTAATATTCTCCCAACAAACAGAAAATTCCTGGTACGCAATTGTCAAATCCAAAAATCAATGTTTTTTCTCTACTTTTCCGCACAAAATCTAAATAACACTGCGAGACATATTTAGGTGGTGAAACATTTTCAATACACGGATTTTGAACGAAATGTTTCAAATATGCAATTTAAAAATTATATACCTTAGTCACTTTAGGAAAACAGCGAGACTTCAACGCCACTTAAACGTTATACGAGACTGGCAGAGCAAATGAAGTTTGAAGACAAAAAACAAGAAACCTCACTTATTAGACACTTCATCAAAATTGTCCGCACATGTATTTCAACTACAAACAAATTATAAATTCAAATACAGCTAATTACTTTGGTATACTATTACAGAGTGACTCGTATCTTATCTTGGATTACAATTAGAAATAATTGTAGAACTTATATTAAGCAGAAAGGGAAATGACCTGTTAATTTACAAAACCAGTTTCAAATCAGTCTGGACACACCGATATCCAGCTATGGGGTGAATCCAATAACTCGATTATTCAAATTATTCAAACTTTTCGGTCAAAGGTTCTAGCACCTGCGGCCTGGTACATATTAAATAACCACATTCAAAAAGGCCTATTTATCTCAACAATTAAATTAAAAATTTTCGTATAAAATACAAAAATCATATATAAAACACTCATACGATTTTCTTCTGTCAATGTAAAATAATGAACAATACTACCCATATTTTTACTTTTTCTTGCCTATATGAATATATAGAAAGGAAAGTATTGTTTTCATGTGTGTGTGTGTGTGTGTGTGTGTGTGTGCGCGCGCGCGCGTGCGTGCGTGCGTGTGCGTGTGTGTGTGTGTGTGTGTGTGTGTGTGTGTGCGTGAAAGTGTGTGAACAGTATATCTCAAGAACGGAACATCGTACGAACTTGAAACATGAATAAGATACGAACTTGAAACATGAATAAGATACTACTAGAGTATCCGTTACGAACATTTTTATCAAAATCGGTCAACCAGAAGAAGTAGTTTATTTGTGTCAATTTTTACTTTTTTGCGATTTTCTCAAAAACGGCTACTACGATTTTTTTTTAAAAAATCGCTTAGTTTACCAAAATGTTTATATTCTACAAAATAGGATAGGCGCCATGTCTGCTGATATTCTTTGAAAGGCTGTTTTCTCGAAAAACAATTTTGTTTTTTTAAGATTCCGACTTTAATAAGCATTTTGGCGCAAAAATTTAAAATAAAAGTTGTAAAGAATTCAAAATCCTACAACTTTTATTGAAACATTTTCTTGTATAACGCTTAGTTTAGCGGTAATTAGGAATTTTCTGTTTTTTTCTCACGAAAACGCGTAAAAAATCTATTTTTTTAAGATTTCTGACTTAGTATGCATTTTACCACAAAAGTGTATAATACCATTTATAGGAAATTAAAAGTTGTACAACTTTTATTTATAGAATTTTTCTCTACAGAGCCTAGTTTAGCGTGAAAAAGTGATTTTCTGTATTTTTAAGCCAAACTGAGGTTGGTTTTTATTTTGCGTCTTTCACTCATGATTAAAATTAGGTTATGATTTTTGAGGCTTTTTTTATTGTTTATTATTAATGTTTCATTAGATACTAATATTAGGTTATATTTTTAATTATTTGCATTGGCAAAAGAACGTCGTGTGAGTGTTTCACACCAGATTTTTAATCATAATTAAGCAATGTAAAATGAAAACATAACCTAATTTTAACCATTAGTGAATGAGTCTAAATGATAAAAATTTATTTTATTAGACGACTTGTGTCATAAGTGGTGGCTGTTTAAAATGGCTTACCTTTGACTTAATGTAATTACCATTAGTGATTTCTGTATCTACTCTTAAAGACGAACAGAATGACAATATTTTTGTTTCCAAATTCCAACTTTGATTTCTTGACTTCTGGTTTTGGGCCACCTCTGGTCAAAACCGGAACTTAAAACCAAATCTAGACCCACTAACTTTTTGTGTGAATTACGAATCCAACAACCGTATGTTGCTATCTCTTGTAGTTTTTTTTATTCTGGCTGTGACGGACGGACAAAGGAAAATTATAGATGACAATTATTTTAAAAATTACTACAAAACAACCAAGCATTATTTCATGAGATAATTTATTGTCGTAATTAATTAGTATAATACAAATAGCTAACTTGTAACGATTTTGCACTGTTTTCCTTGACCACTTCTTGCCATTTATATAATAGCATAACCTTCCCAATATCTAAATTCCAAGATTTGATGTATTTATTTATTTATTTACAACAACATAAAGGCTAAGAGAACTTATCCATATAAGCCCTTTTTGATATAAAAAATTTACATGTTTACAAAACAATCTGCTTATAACTATTTTATTTACATAATAGGCCTATACATGCTAATACACTTTTTGTTTATTTTGGTCATAAAAATAAAATAATATTTCAATAAAATGACTTTCTTTAATAATAATAAGATAAAATAACAAAAATTCCCTCCAAAAAATTGTTAATTAAGATCAAAAATAGTATTATTAAATTAATATTTAAAATAAAAAAAGGAACAGTAAAACGAAACGGCAAATGAGAGAAAGAAAAAAGGATGTGGTCTGCTATGTGAATTCATGAAATTGATTGGTTGGTGAGCGCCTGATAACATTTTGATGAGAATTGTTCGTACTTATCAAAAAAAGGATCGAGTTCCAGATTAAATTTATTGAAAAAGGATAATGTCCGTATTAAGAAAGTATTACTGTATTGCACAGTGTTCACTTTAGGTGAATAAAAAACATTAAAAGTCCTGGATCTGACAAAAGGTACATAATAAAAATGTTTTTAACAATATCCTCTTTTTAAACTTTATTTTTTAATAAAAATTTTATACGCATCACATTTCGTCTGACTTCAAGCGATTTTATGTTCAAAATTCTTCTCATTGTCTACGTACAAAACCCTAAAGGGCATGACATACCGTATTTTTCGTAATACAGGAGACGCAATAATTTATTTTGAATTTTTTCAAGCGAGTCTATTTAATTCAGATGATGGGAATTCCACACAATTGCAGCATATTCTAACCTGCTTCTAACTAGAGCTTCAAATATCCTTATTGGGACCTCAATTTCATCAAACTGCGTCGTATTTCCAAACATAAACCCGAGTAAACTATAACCATTATTCACGTTCTTATGGATGTATTGCTTGAAAGTTAATTTACCGTCAATTAGCACCCCTAAATCACGAATCTTATTGACTAAATCCAATTTTTCATGTTTTACAGAGTAATTAATATGAGGGATGTTATTTTACTTGACAATAAAGTTTTACTGTTTTAGACAGTGTGCTGCCTACATGAGTAATACTGCTGTTATTATTTTGTCTTGATTTGTTTATTATTGCTTTGTTTGTATCTAAGGCAGCGAAAGAAAACTCATGTTTACCCCCCACAATGGGAAAGTTGTGTTGGACTCAATAGAGGCGTCCTCGTCCAGTACCAAAGAGGCCGCAACCGCCTACCAATTAAAAACCTGGTGCCAATCCAATTGATCCGACAACTGCAAAAATCTTCCACTTCCCTCGGAATAGATAATATAATAGTACAAGGGAATACGTAGGATTAACTTTAGTGCACTGTCAACGGGGCGTGGAAGGAAATCGTAGCTTAATTCCACCCTTCCTTTCACTGACCATCATTTAGCTTAAGGCGGTGATTCATTCCTACCTATTTTATAATGTCATTGATTATGCCTTTTGTTTTTAAAAAATTTGGGATGAATAATATATTAAACACCTTTTGAAGCTAACACATTTCTCGCGTGCGTGAAAAGTGTAAATAATAGTATTAAAAATAATTGTTTAAATTTAAACTGCTTTGTTATCACAGTTCGTCAGGAATAAAAATGGAACTTTTACAATAGAAAATAAAACTTTAATACTGAATTTATCTATTTAACTACATTTATAACATTGTTTAGTTATTGAAATTTTTTTATATCTCTTTATAAACTAGATAAATTTTGTTTCACGTCCTTTTCAATTTAAACTACAATGTAAATCGTTCAACCAAATAACCTTTGTAATGCATTTTACCAATAAAAATAACACTAGAACTTATTTCACTTTGTTAAAGTATGGTTGAAATAATAATGAAAATCAAATAGTGCTCTAAATGAAATAACTCAGTCGACTGTTGAAGTAAGTTATGCTTATTTTAAAACTAACTTTAAGAAATGCATTAAAATTAAAAATGTTTCATCGATTTTTTCAGATTTCACTGTACTTTTATGTAAAATAATTAATTTCCCTGCAAATTTCGGCTATTTGTTTACATCAATTAATTATTATTTTATTGTTAATTTATTTTTCTACTCTCCTTTGACCTAGAATAGGTATACAGGGAAGAAATGTTTTTAGCCCATGAACTTGATGGGGTTACCGTGCACACCCCACCCCACATCATAACTTATCGCACTTTAACGTGTTCGTTTTAACCTCCTAAGCAACAAAAATGTCCAAAAAATCAATGTCCAAAAAAAATTGTGGCGAAATCAACCAAAATGGCAATTAAAGATGGCCGGCAAGTTCCTGCATTTCCTTTATTTGCTTATATCTCTCGTCCTAATTACAATACAGTATTTTTATACGTACCGAATTAAAGATAACAAAACGGTTTATAAATCTTAAACCCTTGAAGAAAAGTATGAACAAATTTGAAATGTTTGCGAAAAATTCTACTAGAATTCATTAAAAACTTAACATCAAAACGGAAAAATATACCGATTAATACGCTAATTTTTTTTTTTTTTTTGAAATGAAAGTTGTAGGTTATAAAATTTACTATTAAAAACAGTACTTATAGGTATCAGACGAACTAAAATGTCCCATAGCCGAGCGAGTGAGAGGGAGATATGTGGCATAACTACGCATGCGCTCAAAGGTCTTTACCGTTATAATCCAGATCTGAAAACATACCACAGTAGTTATTTTGCTTGTTAGTTTACTGCATGCATAAACGCTTGCTCACGACAATGAGTAAAATTAAAGACAATGTTATTGGAACGGCGCGTATGGCTTGTGCGAGTGAGAGCGTTATGCATTCTCTCACTCCCACGGCTAGGGGACATTAGTTCATCTGAATACTGTACATGTTGTATTACTGCTACGTGTGACAGAACAGTCTCATTTGAAGTATCAGCGGCAGAGAGTCTCGCGCGTTGTTCTCATGCAGCATGGACAGTCATTTTCGTCTTTGGTCATCACTTGTTCTGCTTTACATTTTTTATTTATCAGATTTGTAAGTATATTTTGTGATAAAATGGTAGTTTTCAAGTTTTTCCTCAGAATGAATTTTCTTTCATTTCAGTTTATATACTGAGTCACATATGCTGGTTCAAATACCGGATGATACTTGGTGTCACATTTGGCCGAATACTGCAAAATATTTCACAAGTGATGTAACTCTTTAAAACGCAATACAATCTTATGAATCGAAATAGAATCTACTGAAATTCATGTTTGTACATTTTTGCCACCATCATGAATTCAAATATTTTTAAAACACTATTTTCTCTAAAATAGATTCTACAACTTTTTTATTAAATCACCTCAATATTTACATATTTTACTCTACAAGATATGGTAAGCATTATTTATGTTGAAATTCTTGAGAAAGATTTGCTCTCATGGTCAAAATGATTTTTACAAAACATTTTTATTGACTATTTTTAATTTAACAGTTATCAAATTGAATGAGGATTTGAGATCATGTGCTTGATTCCAAACAAGCACAATATTGCAACACTTTTATTTATTTATTTATTATTTGTTTCTGTCATAACTCGGTTTTTTATTAACCGATTTATAACATAGGTAATAATTTTATTTTTTCAATTAAAAGGCTTCAAATTTCAGTATACAACATATATTTTGATAAAATAAATGGTTATTGAAATATAAAGTGTTGAAAAATTAAAACAGCCACTATTTTGTAATTTGTGAAGGAATTTAAAAGGTAATTTTTTAATTTGTTACATAACATTACTATCTGCCCATGACAGGCAAGAGGAGTGTTAGATTATTACACTCAACCTGCCAGATCCAGGGCTACAAAAAATAATTCTGTTTTTTATCACATGGTCAGCTAAGTGTGTGACTGAAGTTTGAGAACAGAAAAGTTAGAGATTTAAAAGACACTATCCAGAGTATTCTTCTCTGTAATGAATTTCATTATACATCCATCTCTTGTGCTGAATTATGTGAACATGTTATTTGCAGGATGAAAAGTAGGTGCTTTTCGAAGGCATCAGCATGCTAATAAACATGTATTTCTACTCAGTGAGGAAGGCATAGTTAAAAAATTTCACTCCTCGTTTTATATAGAAAAGTCTCTAGAGTTTCAAACCAGCTTTTCGGCTGATGACCTAAACAGCACAATTTTACTATGAATATATTTCCCAATTATTAATGTGATTTCTTTATCGAATTATGAGATAACATTTTTACTTTCTCTTCCATAGGCAAGAGACAATACTTTCCTTCCTTATAACAATCCTCACTCAATCAATCCTTTCTTTCCTTACTTACATCCAACAATTCTCTCCATCCTATACAGGGTGATTCATGAAGTTCTCCCCCCACTTCTACAGCACATTGTACTAGTAAAAATAATGAAAAAATGTTATATAAACATAGGTCCGAAAACGCTTCGTTAGCGAGTTACAGCTAGCGAAAGTTTCGCCTGGATTTCAGTTCACCAGGTGAAATGAGGTCTTCCTGGAATTGTGGTAAGGTAGATTAAGGGGCAAATTCAATCATTTCTTATGGTTTTTGATCTGATAAATTGAATAAAACAGATCCCAGATCTGTAAGTTAAATAGTTTTTGAGAAAACCAGTGTCAAATGCAAAAAATGGAGTGAAAATCACATTTTTTCATCTTTGGGCAAGAATAACTTTGTTATTTCACCAAGAAACAGTTAAAAATTTTCAATAAAAAATGTAGAAAATTTTATTCTGAACAAACCGGTGTAAATAAAGTACACAGAAAGCGAATAGTTTTTGAGAAAACCAGTGTCAAATGCAAAAAAATGGAGTGAAAAAATGTTACCCCTTGCTTGCAACAAGTAAAATAGTTGCCTCCAAAAGCAAGTGGTCATGAGGTAACAATAAAATAATTAAGTAGGTTGTGACACCAAGGAAGAAATAAAACATTAATTGAAGTTCAAAAATATCACAAATTTAATTAATTATTAAATGAATAAATTTAAGTATAAATAGGAATAAATCACCAGTTTCATAACCATAATAAATTGTATAAGTATAAGATTTAGCTAAATTTCCAAAAAAAATTTTAAAATTAACCCCAAAAGTTAATAACTCTGCTTGGGCAACTATTAATAATAATTGCATAAAGATTTAATTGTACATTTTCAAAAATATAAATGAAAATAAAAATATAAATTATGATATGTTAATTTTAGTTAAATTTTGGTTCTAAGTACAAATTTATTTTAAGTTGTTAACTAATAACTGGCCAGTGAATTAATAATTAAGTAACCAAGTTTTTGGTTTATATATATATGGATTTGGATGCATCCTCAAATTGTACTAAATAAAATAATTTTTGTGTTATTATAAAAGATTTTTCAATGAATTGCTCTATTGAATCTACAAAAAAAATATTTAAACTAAGAAATAATACTTTTATACATGTTTTTCCCAAAAGACATTTTAAGCAATTTTGGATAAAATTTATTAAGTATTGAGACGGCAAGGTTGTTTAAAAGTTAAAAAAAATTAAAGTCCAAAAAATCACAATAAAGTACTAGATTCAACCATGTAAACTTGATTGAACTGGTGCAGGAAAATTTCTTGTAGAAACCAAATACTAAGTAGCAGGAAAGTTCATAAAAAATTTTTCAGATGTCCCATGAATTCCAGGTGTTAAATTAATTAAATTGAATCCTACCTTGCTTGTCCTGGTTAGAATTAAATAATGTTTTACTCATCAGAATATAGCCTTAATTGATTTGCAATTTCTTAGCTTGATTAGGTGTCGAGACCACTGCATACATTTTCAGGACTGAGTTCGATTCATTTGAATAAGCTTTGTAAATTTAAAAAACTCCATAACAGAATGTTTGGCGATAGGTTGACCATAATTTAACCATAATTTGACTTGATTTTAATACTTGAATTTTGTTTTACATAATACTTGAGTTTGTTTTACATAATACTGGAGCCCTTAAAAAGACAAACGGCAGTAATTAGCCACAAAATAATAAAAGGAGACTATAGCGAGCTACAGTCATAATACAGTAAAAAAACAAAAAAAATAAAGAAATCTAAAAAAATTTAGTTATTTTGGCGAAACTAAAGCTTTAGGTATAGTAAAACAAGTTTTACATCTAATACAGAATAATGGGTGATAAATACAAATTAAAATTACAATAAACAAGTCAAATTTACATAAGATAACAAGATCGAGTAGCATAAATTAGCAAAGCATAAAGTAAAAGTTCCAAAACGGAAAAAACCTATATTTTGAGGTTAAGCATTATAATTATAAAGTTAATTGAACAGAAAACACTGTCCACTTGTTTTAATTATTTTAAATAATACATGTAAAAGCAATTACAAAAAATGAAAGCAGAACAAATTTAAAATAGTAATAAAATATAAATGAAATAATTTTACTAAGTTAGCAAATTTAGTGGTTAAAATATTACAAGATTGTGTCAAAGTTTGCAACGCTAACTTTCGCCAAAATAAAACGAAATATAAAAGAGCTTACCTAAAAAAAGGGAAGAAGAAATCTCAAAACATTTTTAAATAAAATAAATAATATTTCAATGTAAGATTACATGACTTGCAAAATAGATACATCTCAACTGTATCACGGTACGAAAACGACAAACCGAAACTCGCTTACCGCAAGCCAATCGGGGGTAGTCATGACGTCACCAACTCAGTAGTACATGCTGAAAGTCACGTACACACTTTAACGAGGAGTGCATTTCCCATCCGATAGAAAGAGCCAGTAGATCAAAAGCGCCAAAATATAAAAATAAGCAAAACAATGTAACTCTTGACAAAAGACGTTACAAAAAACACATTTTTTCATTTTAGTTTTTCCGGTTAATTTTACTTTGTACTCTTATGAATAAAAACTCATTTAATCAAACGTCTATTCGCTTTCTGTGTACTTAATTTACACCGGTTTGTTCAGAATAAAATTTTCTACATGTTTTATTGAAAAATTTTAACTGTTTCTTGGTGAAATAACAAAGTTATTCTTGCCCAAAGATGAAAAAATGTGATTTTCACTCCATTTTTTGCATTTGACACTGGTTTTCTCAAAAACTATTTAACTTACAGATCTGGGACCTGTTTTATTCAATTTATCAGATCAAAAACCATAAGAAATGATTGAATTTGCCCCTTAATCTACCTTACCACAATTCCAGGAAGACCTCATTTCACCTGGTGAACTGAAATCCAGGCGAAACTTTCGCTAGCTGTAACTCGCTAACGAAGCGTTTTCGGACCTATGTTTATATAACATTTTTTCATTATTTTTACTAGTACAATGTGCTGTAGAAGTGGGGGGGAGAACTTCATGAATCACCCTGTATATTCAAATAACGGAATATATAGGAAAGAAAGTATTGTTTTCAATACTTTCCGTACTTACTTTTCTTATTACTTGCTTTACCTACTTACTTTTACTTACTTACATTTTACGATTTTACTTTTACGATTTTTTCGTTAATTTTTTTTTGTTTACAATACTTTCCTTCCTACCTATTAATATAGATGAATATAGGAAGGAAAGTATTGTTTTCATGTCAATTTTCGAAATCGAGTTTTACTGGATCTACACGTTTTCAGACCCCCTGAAACCAAAATACATGTTTTTAGCGATTGGTCTGTGTATGTCTGTTGGTGTGTGTATGTGTTAGTGTGTGTGTGTGTGTGTATGTGAGTGTGTGCGCGCGCGCGCGTGTGTGCGTGTGTGTGTGTGTGTGTGAACGGAATTTCTCAAGTACAGAATATCGAACTAACTTGAAACTTAAGTTTGATACTACTACCGGACCCGACACAAACACTTACATCAAAATCGGTCAACCGGAAGTAGTAGTATATTCGTGTCATTTTTCACTTTTTTGCAATTTTCTCAAAAACGGCTCTTACGTTTTTTTAAAAAAATCGCCTCATTTTCTAATTTTCTTATGCTCTACAAGATGCGGTAGGCGCCATACCTGCGGAAATTCTTGGGCAGGCAGTTTCTTCGTAAAAGAATGGTTTTTTTAAGGTTGCGGCTTAAATATGCATTTTTGCGCAAAAATATCTATAACAAAAACTGTAGAAAATTAAAAATCCTACAACTTTTGTTTGTATAACTTATACAACTTTTATCAAACATATTTTTATGTAACGCTTAGTTTAGCGAAAAATGCGATTTTATGTGGTTTTCACAAAAATGTGTAAGATAAATTGATTTTTATAAGATTTCAGCCTTAGTATGTATTTTACGACAAAAGTGTATAACTAAATTTATAGGAAATTAAAAGATCTACAACTTTATTACGTGAATTTTTCTGTTCAAAGCCTAGTTTAGCGTGAAAGAGTGATTTTCCGTATTTTTAAGCCAAACTTATATATTTACATTTATTTATTATCATTTATAAAATCATTTATGCATTTTTTTATTGGTTTATTTTCATTTTGCGTCTTTCACTCATGATTAAAATTAGATTATGTTTATTGAGGTTAGTTTTTCTTTGCTTATTTTTAATATTTTATTACTAATGTTTGTTATAATGATAATTATTTGCATTGACAAGAGAAATTTGTGTATCTGTTTCACACTAGATTTTTATGTATAAAAATAAAAAAATGGCGCACAGCGGCAAACCAAAGGGGAAAGTGAAATTTTTACATAAATTTTTTTGTTTAGTTTTACGAGTAGATTCCAAAATGTGTAGCCATTTCACCATTATTGAATCATTCTGTTTATATTTATACACCATGAATCGAAAACCTTTCGTATTTGAAGTAACATAAAAGTAATTTCTGAAAGAGGAAATAATTAAATTCGAATACACAAACGCAGAATTAAGTGGTAAAAAACGTTCTAATGGAAATTTGAATCCCTTTCAATCTAACTAGTGATGTTTATTTATTTACTTTTTTAATTTAAAAAAAAAATAGACTGAAATGAATGCATATTGAAATGTCTTTCTCAAAGCTGATTGGCTAATTAAGTACACTCTATATTAATTATTCAAATAATTTAACTAGCACAGCTTTTAACATTAATAGTCATTACTATTATAGCGATTATCTCATATTTTTTTTTGTAATTTTCTTGCACATTACTTGTACTATAAAGTGAAAAATTTAGTGTGAAACACTCACACAACTTTTTCTTGCCAGTGCAAATAATTAACAATATACCTAACATTAGTATTAAAACATTAGAAATAAACAAAAAACTAACCTCAATAAACATAACCTAATTTTAATCGTGAGTGTATGACCCAAAATGAAAATCGACCTCAGTTTGACTTAAAAATACGGAAAATCACTCTTTCTCACTAAACTAGGCTCCGTACAGAAAAATGCTTTCAATAAAAGTTGTAGATCTTTTAATTTTCTATAAATTTAATTATATACACTTTTGTCGTAAAATGCATACTAAGGCCGAAATCTTAAAAAAATCAATTTTTCACACTTTCGTGAGAAAAAGACAGAAAATTGCAAATTACCGCTAAACTAAGCGTTATACAAAAAAATGTTGGAAATAAAAGTTGTAGGATTTTAAATTCTCTACAATATTTATTATATAAATTGTTGCGCTCAATTGCATATTAAAGCCGTAATCTTAAAAAAACTATGGTTTTACGTGAAAAAAGCCTCACCCAGAATTTCAGCAAACATGACGCCTACCTTATCTTGTAGAGAATAAAAAATTGAATAAACCAGGCGATTTTTAAAAAAATCGTAGGACCAGTTTTTGAGAAAATCGCAAAAACGTGAAAAATTATACGAATAAACTACTACTTCCGGTTGATCGATTTTGATGAAAATGTTCGTGTCGGTCCGGTAGTGGTATGTAACTTAAGTTTTAAGTTTTAAGCTCGTACGATGTTCCGTTCTTGAGATATTTGGTATACACACACACAGACCAATCGCTAAAAACATGTTTTTTGGGTTCAGTGGGTCTGAAAACGTATAGATCCGGTGAAAACTCGGTTTCGAAAAATCGACTTGTAAACAATACTTTCCTTCCTATTTATTCATATAGGCAAGAGAAAGTAAAAAGTATTGTGATAGTAAAAATGTTTTATACTTTGATTTCAAATTTTCTTTACTGTAAATGCCACCTTGAAAAACGAAACTGGATTAAACTTGGTGAAACTGTACACATATATTTTGAAACATTAAGGGTACCCGGAACGGAAAAAATTGAAAATTTTTACATATCCGGTATTTTGCACATAATTGAAATTTAGATTTTCTTCATCCACTGATGTACCTATAATTTGTTGGGGGTTTTGCAGTTTTTATCCTTAAAAAAAAATTTAAAATTTGTGTGACATTTCATTCACATAGCTTTCTTTTGCCAATGCAAATAATGAACAATATAACCTAACATATTTAATAAAACATTAGAAAGAAATAAAAAACTGATCTCAAAAAACCTAATCTTATTTTAATTATGAGTGAAAGACGCAAAATGAAAATCAACCTCAGTTTGGATTAAAAAGACGGAAAATCGCTCTTTCACGCTAAACTAGGCTTTGTACAGAAAAATTCATTAAATTAAAAAGTTGTAGATCTTTTAATTTTTTATTAATTTAATTATACACTTTTGTCGTAAAATGCATACTAAGTCTGAAATCTTTAAAAAAATCTATTTTTTACACGTTTTCGTGAGAAAAAAAAAACAGAAAACGCTAATTACCGCTAAACAACGCGTTATACAAAAAAGTATTTGAAATGAAAGTTATAGGATTTAAATTTTCTACAACTTTAGTAATGTACATTTTTGCGCTAAAATTCATATTTAAGTCGCAGTCTGAGAGAAAACAATTGTTTTAGGTGAAAACAGCCTCCTTAATAATTTCAGCAGACATGACGCCTACCACACTTGTAGAGCATAAAACATTTAGAAAATGAGGCGATTTTTAAAAAATCGTAGGAACCATTTTTGAGAAAATCTCAAAAAAGTGAAAAATTACACGAATAAACTACTACTTCCGGTTGACTGATTTTCATGAAACTGTTCGTGTCGGGTCCTCTAGTAGTATATAACTTAACTTTTAAGTTTCAAGTTTCAAGTTCGAACAATGTTCCGTTCTTGAGATATTCTTTTCACACACACACTCACACACACACACGCGCGCGCGCGCGCACACACACACGCGCGCGCGCACACACACACACGCACACACACACACACACACACACACACACACAGATAAACACACAGATAAACACACAGATAAACACACAGAAAAACACAATTTTTGGGTTCATGGCGGCTGAAAACGTGTAGATCCGGTGAAAACTCAATTTTGAAAAATCGACATGAAAACAATACTTTCTTTCCAATATAGTCATTCATATAGGCAAGAGAAAGTAAAAAAAACGTTGAACCCTTGCGTTATTTTGTAAACGTTACCAGTTTGAATAAACACATTTATTTTTTATTGAGAAAGGATAAATTCCTAATTTTTTTTGATTTTAGAAAAAACATATTGCAAAAGTTGCAGTTTAAAAAACCCTCAAGATTTATTATAACCACTTTTTTCTGCAGCGCGGCAATTTTCCATATTTTTATGTTCTACAAAGATTGATTTTTATTTAGCGTCATTCACTCCTGATAAAAATTCGGTCATGTTTTTCATTTCACTTTGTTTACTCATAATTAAACATAGGTTATTATATTTTTCATTATATACAAGAGGAAGTCGTGTGAGCGTCCCATATCAGATTTTTTTTCTTTGATTAAGGGCAGATATTAGTCGTGTAAAATTTTCATTGGTTACACACCCTGGGGTTGCAGTCATCTGTTATAGACGTTTTGATTGGAAGCGCCGCTGTATTTTTTAAATACGATAAACTATCTGTACACTATAGCTCTAACTGGTAAGTCCAAACTGGTTTGAGTATTACTTTGTAGGTAGGTATAAGAGAATTTTATTTTTAAGAGAAAGTTGAGACTTACTGCCTAAGAGCCAGAACAATTGATATTACTTTAGCCCAATTTTTCATTTCTTTCATATAATGACTTTACGTGAGTCTCCGATCTAAAATGTAAACCCAGACGTTTTTATTTTCTTCTTTTAGCAGGATCAAAGGTGACCACAGGACATGTTGGTTTCTTTAATATAAACTTTACGTGTGTTGACTTATCTTTATTATTATTATTATTCACTCTCATTTTTTTTACACCATTCGTGATTGTTGTCAAAATAGGTTTGTAACTTCTCAAAGGTATATGTCGGATAATTGTCCGCCGTTTAAATTTCTGTCTCATAATATGTGAACGTTGCCGTCATTACAGATTCGTGTTCTGGTATGTCAGCTGTGTAAAGCGTATAATGATAAAGTGTTCAAAATGCTGCCTTGAGGAACGCCGGAATTCATTAAGTAATGTGTTTTACAGAATTTCTACTTAATATATTTGGTACAATATAACTTTTTAGTTTCTCTTGCCTAAATGAATATATAGGAAGAAAAATATTGCTTTCATTTCAATTTTTCGAAATTGAGTTTTCAACAGATCTACATTTTTTCAGACCACCTGAAACCAAAAAACATGTTTTTAGCGATTGGTCTGCGTGTGTGTTGGTGTGTGTATGTGTGTGTGTGTGTGGGTGTGAACAGAATATCTCAAGAACAAAACATCGTACAAACTTGAAAATTGAAACTTTCGTTAGATACTACTACCGGACCCGACACGAACAGTTACATCAAAATCGGTCAACCGGAAGTAGTAGTTTATTCGTGGCATTTTTCAGTTTTTTGCGATTTTCTCAAAACGGCTTCTACGTTTTTTTGAAAAATCGTCTCATTTATTAAATTTTTGATCCTCTACAACATAGGGTAGGCGCCATGTCTGCTTAAATTTTTGGAAAGGTTGTTTTCTGGTAAAAAATTGTTTTTTATTTTAAATTGCGAATTTAATATGCATTTTAGCGCAAAAATGTAGCCTATATACCGCAAGTTGTAGAGAATT
Organism: Catonia carolina; assembly: GCA_035578175.1. NCBI lineage: Eukaryota > Metazoa > Arthropoda > Insecta > Hemiptera > Achilidae > Catonia > Catonia carolina. The sequence continues at coordinate 11,220,857 of JAQMRL010000007.1, read as the reverse complement.
TAAATTCCTACAATTTTTACTCAAATATTTTTTGTTTAATGCTTAGTTTAGCGGTAATTAGCGAATTTCAGATGTCCCATGAATTCCAGGTGTTAAATTAATTAAATTGAATCCTACCTTGCTTGTCCTGGTTAGAATTAAATAATGTTTTACTCATCAGAATATAGCCTTAATTGATTTGCAATTTCTTAGCTTGATTAGGTGTCGAGACCACTGCATACATTTTCAGGACTGAGTTCGATTCATTTGAATAAGCTTTGTAAATTTAAAAAACTCCATAACAGAATGTTTGGCGATAGGTTGACCATAATTTAACCATAATTTGACTTGATTTTAATACTTGAATTTTGTTTTACATAATACTTGAGTTTGTTTTACATAATACTGGAGCCCTTAAAAAGACAAACGGCAGTAATTAGCCACAAAATAATAAAAGGAGACTATAGCGAGCTACAGTCATAATACAGTAAAAAAACAAAAAAAATAAAGAAATCTAAAAAAATTTAGTTATTTTGGCGAAACTAAAGCTTTAGGTATAGTAAAACAAGTTTTACATCTAATACAGAATAATGGGTGATAAATACAAATTAAAATTACAATAAACAAGTCAAATTTACATAAGATAACAAGATCGAGTAGCATAAATTAGCAAAGCATAAAGTAAAAGTTCCAAAACGGAAAAAAACCTATATTTTGAGGTTAAGCATTATAATTATAAAGTTAATTGAACAGAAAACACTGTCCACTTGTTTTAATTATTTTAAATAATACATGTAAAAGCAATTACAAAAAATGAAAGCAGAACAAATTTAAAATAGTAATAAAATATAAATGAAATAATTTTACTAAGTTAGCAAATTTAGTGGTTAAAATATTACAAGATTGTGTCAAAGTTTGCAACGCTAACTTTCGCCAAAATAAAACGAAATATAAAAGAGCTTACCTAAAAAAAGGGAAGAAAAAATCTCAAAACATTTTTAAATAAAATAAATAATATTTCAATGTAAGATTACATGACTTGCAAAATAGATACATCTCAACTGTATCACGGTACGAAAACGACAAACCGAAACTCGCTTACCGCAAGCCAATCGGGGGTAGTCATGACGTCACCAACTCAGTAGTACATGCTGAAAGTCACGTACACACTTTAACGAGGAGTGCATTTCCCATCCGATAGAAAGAGCCAGTAGATCAAAAGCGCCAAAATATAAAAATAAGCAAAACAATGTAACTCTTGACAAAAGACGTTACAAAAAACACATTTTTTCATTTTAGTTTTTCCGGTTAATTTTACTTTGTACTCTTATGAATAAAAACTCATTTAATCAAACGTCTATTCGCTTTCTGTGTACTTAATTTACACCGGTTTGTTCAGAATAAAATTTTCTACATGTTTTATTGAAAAATTTTAACTGTTTCTTGGTGAAATAACAAAGTTATTCTTGCCCAAAGATGAAAAAATGTGATTTTCACTCCATTTTTTGCATTTGACACTGGTTTTCTCAAAAACTATTTAACTTACAGATCTGGGACCTGTTTTATTCAATTTATCAGATCAAAAACCATAAGAAATGATTGAATTTGCCCCTTAATCTACCTTACCACAATTCCAGGAAGACCTCATTTCACCTGGTGAACTGAAATCCAGGCGAAACTTTCGCTAGCTGTAACTCGCTAACGAAGCGTTTTCGGACCTATGTTTATATAACATTTTTTCATTATTTTTACTAGTACAATGTGCTGTAGAAGTGGGGGGAGAACTTCATGAATCACCCTGTATATTCAAATAACGGAATATATAGGAAAGAAAGTATTGTTTTCAATACTTTCCGTACTTACTTTTCTTATTACTTGCTTTACCTACTTACTTTTACTTACTTACATTTTACGATTTTACTTTTACGATTTTTTCGTTAATTTTTTTTTTGTTTACAATACTTTCCTTCCTACCTATTAATATAGATGAATATAGGAAGGAAAGTATTGTTTTCATGTCAATTTTCGAAATCGAGTTTTACTGGATCTACACGTTTTCAGACCCCCTGAAACCAAAATACATGTTTTTAGCGATTGGTCTGTGTATGTCTGTTGGTGTGTGTATGTGTTAGTGTGTGTGTGTGTGTGTATGTGAGTGTGTGCGCGCGCGCGCGTGTGTGCGTGTGTGTGTGTGTGTGTGAACGGAATTTCTCAAGTACAGAATATCGAACTAACTTGAAACTTAAGTTTGATACTACTACCGGACCCGACACAAACACTTACATCAAAATCGGTCAACCGGAAGTAGTAGTATATTCGTGTCATTTTTCACTTTTTTGCAATTTTCTCAAAAACGGCTCTTACGTTTTTTTAAAAAAATCGCCTCATTTTCTAATTTTCTTATGCTCTACAAGATGCGGTAGGCGCCATACCTGCGGAAATTCTTGGGCAGGCAGTTTCTTCGTAAAAGAATGGTTTTTTTAAGGTTGCGGCTTAAATATGCATTTTTGCGCAAAAATATCTATAACAAAAACTGTAGAAAATTAAAAATCCTACAACTTTTGTTTGTATAACTTATACAACTTTTATCAAACATATTTTTATGTAACGCTTAGTTTAGCGAAAAATGCGATTTTATGTGGTTTTCACAAAAATGTGTAAGATAAATTGATTTTTATAAGATTTCAGCCTTAGTATGTATTTTACGACAAAAGTGTATAACTAAATTTATAGGAAATTAAAAGATCTACAACTTTATTACGTGAATTTTTCTGTTCAAAGCCTAGTTTAGCGTGAAAGAGTGATTTTCCGTATTTTTAAGCCAAACTTATATATTTACATTTATTTATTATCATTTATAAAATCATTTATGCATTTTTTTATTGGTTTATTTTCATTTTGCGTCTTTCACTCATGATTAAAATTAGATTATGTTTATTGAGGTTAGTTTTTCTTTGCTTATTTTTAATATTTTATTACTAATGTTTGTTATAATGATAATTATTTGCATTGACAAGAGAAATTTGTGTATCTGTTTCACACTAGATTTTTATGTATAAAAATAAAAAAATGGCGCACAGCGGCAAACCAAAGGGGAAAGTGAAATTTTTACATAAATTTTTTTGTTTAGTTTTACGAGTAGATTCCAAAATGTGTAGCCATTTCACCATTATTGAATCATTCTGTTTATATTTATACACCATGAATCGAAAACCTTTCGTATTTGAAGTAACATAAAAGTAATTTCTGAAAGAGGAAATAATTAAATTCGAATACACAAACGCAGAATTAAGTGGTAAAAAACGTTCTAATGGAAATTTGAATCCCTTTCAATCTAACTAGTGATGTTTATTTATTTACTTTTTTAATTTAAAAAAAAATAGACTGAAATGAATGCATATTGAAATGTCTTTCTCAAAGCTGATTGGCTAATTAAGTACACTCTATATTAATTATTCAAATAATTTAACTAGCACAGCTTTTAACATTAATAGTCATTACTATTATAGCGATTATCTCATATTTTTTTTTGTAATTTTCTTGCACATTACTTGTACTATAAAGTGAAAAATTTAGTGTGAAACACTCACACAACTTTTTCTTGCCAGTGCAAATAATTAACAATATACCTAACATTAGTATTAAAACATTAGAAATAAACAAAAAACTAACCTCAATAAACATAACCTAATTTTAATCGTGAGTGTATGACCCAAAATGAAAATCGACCTCAGTTTGACTTAAAAATACGGAAAATCACTCTTTCTCACTAAACTAGGCTCCGTACAGAAAAATGCTTTCAATAAAAGTTGTAGATCTTTTAATTTTCTATAAATTTAATTATATACACTTTTGTCGTAAAATGCATACTAAGGCCGAAATCTTAAAAAAATCAATTTTTCACACTTTCGTGAGAAAAAGACAGAAAATTGCAAATTACCGCTAAACTAAGCGTTATACAAAAAAATGTTGGAAATAAAAGTTGTAGGATTTTAAATTCTCTACAATATTTATTATATAAATTGTTGCGCTCAATTGCATATTAAAGCCGTAATCTTAAAAAAACTATGGTTTTACGTGAAAAAAGCCTCACCCAGAATTTCAGCAAACATGACGCCTACCTTATCTTGTAGAGAATAAAAAATTGAATAAACCAGGCGATTTTTAAAAAAATCGTAGGACCAGTTTTTGAGAAAATCGCAAAAACGTGAAAAATTATACGAATAAACTACTACTTCCGGTTGATCGATTTTGATGAAAATGTTCGTGTCGGTCCGGTAGTGGTATGTAACTTAAGTTTTAAGTTTTAAGCTCGTACGATGTTCCGTTCTTGAGATATTTGGTATACACACACACAGACCAATCGCTAAAAACATGTTTTTTGGGTTCAGTGGGTCTGAAAACGTATAGATCCGGTGAAAACTCGGTTTCGAAAAATCGACTTGTAAACAATACTTTCCTTCCTATTTATTCATATAGGCAAGAGAAAGTAAAAAGTATTGTGATAGTAAAAATGTTTTATACTTTGATTTCAAATTTTCTTTACTGTAAATGCCACCTTGAAAAACGAAACTGGATTAAACTTGGTGAAACTGTACACATATATTTTGAAACATTAAGGGTACCCGGAACGGAAAAAATTGAAAATTTTTACATATCCGGTATTTTGCACATAATTGAAATTTAGATTTTCTTCATCCACTGATGTACCTATAATTTGTTGGGGGTTTTGCAGTTTTTATCCTTAAAAAAAAATTTAAAATTTGTGTGACATTTCATTCACATAGCTTTCTTTTGCCAATGCAAATAATGAACAATATAACCTAACATATTTAATAAAACATTAGAAAGAAATAAAAAACTGATCTCAAAAAACCTAATCTTATTTTAATTATGAGTGAAAGACGCAAAATGAAAATCAACCTCAGTTTGGATTAAAAAGACGGAAAATCGCTCTTTCACGCTAAACTAGGCTTTGTACAGAAAAATTCATTAAATTAAAAAGTTGTAGATCTTTTAATTTTTTATTAATTTAATTATACACTTTTGTCGTAAAATGCATACTAAGTCTGAAATCTTTAAAAAAATCTATTTTTTACACGTTTTCGTGAGAAAAAAAAACAGAAAACGCTAATTACCGCTAAACAACGCGTTATACAAAAAAGTATTTGAAATGAAAGTTATAGGATTTAAATTTTCTACAACTTTAGTAATGTACATTTTTGCGCTAAAATTCATATTTAAGTCGCAGTCTGAGAGAAAACAATTGTTTTAGGTGAAAACAGCCTCCTTAATAATTTCAGCAGACATGACGCCTACCACACTTGTAGAGCATAAAACATTTAGAAAATGAGGCGATTTTTAAAAAATCGTAGGAACCATTTTTGAGAAAATCTCAAAAAAGTGAAAAATTACACGAATAAACTACTACTTCCGGTTGACTGATTTTCATGAAACTGTTCGTGTCGGGTCCTCTAGTAGTATATAACTTAACTTTTAAGTTTCAAGTTTCAAGTTCGAACAATGTTCCGTTCTTGAGATATTCTTTTCACACACACACTCACACACACACACGCGCGCGCGCGCGCACACACACACGCGCGCGCGCACACACACACACGCACACACACACACACACACACACACACACACAGATAAACACACAGATAAACACACAGAAAAACACAATTTTTGGGTTCATGGCGGCTGAAAACGTGTAGATCCGGTGAAAACTCAATTTTGAAAAATCGACATGAAAACAATACTTTCTTTCCAATATAGTCATTCATATAGGCAAGAGAAAGTAAAAAAAACGTTGAACCCTTGCGTTATTTTGTAAACGTTACCAGTTTGAATAAACACATTTATTTTTTATTGAGAAAGGATAAATTCCTAATTTTTTTTGATTTTAGAAAAAACATATTGCAAAAGTTGCAGTTTAAAAAACCCTCAAGATTTATTATAACCACTTTTTTCTGCAGCGCGGCAATTTTCCATATTTTTATGTTCTACAAAGATTGATTTTTATTTAGCGTCATTCACTCCTGATAAAAATTCGGTCATGTTTTTCATTTCACTTTGTTTACTCATAATTAAACATAGGTTATTATATTTTTCATTATATACAAGAGGAAGTCGTGTGAGCGTCCCATATCAGATTTTTTTTCTTTGATTAAGGGCAGATATTAGTCGTGTAAAATTTTCATTGGTTACACACCCTGGGGTTGCAGTCATCTGTTATAGACGTTTTGATTGGAAGCGCCGCTGTATTTTTTAAATACGATAAACTATCTGTACACTATAGCTCTAACTGGTAAGTCCAAACTGGTTTGAGTATTACTTTGTAGGTAGGTATAAGAGAATTTTATTTTTAAGAGAAAGTTGAGACTTACTGCCTAAGAGCCAGAACAATTGATATTACTTTAGCCCAATTTTTCATTTCTTTCATATAATGACTTTACGTGAGTCTCCGATCTAAAATGTAAACCCAGACGTTTTTATTTTCTTCTTTTAGCAGGATCAAAGGTGACCACAGGACATGTTGGTTTCTTTAATATAAACTTTACGTGTGTTGACTTATCTTTATTATTATTATTATTCACTCTCATTTTTTTTACACCATTCGTGATTGTTGTCAAAATAGGTTTGTAACTTCTCAAAGGTATATGTCGGATAATTGTCCGCCGTTTAAATTTCTGTCTCATAATATGTGAACGTTGCCGTCATTACAGATTCGTGTTCTGGTATGTCAGCTGTGTAAAGCGTATAATGATAAAGTGTTCAAAATGCTGCCTTGAGGAACGCCGGAATTCATTAAGTAATGTGTTTTACAGAATTTCTACTTAATATATTTGGTACAATATAACTTTTTAGTTTCTCTTGCCTAAATGAATATATAGGAAGAAAAATATTGCTTTCATTTCAATTTTTCGAAATTGAGTTTTCAACAGATCTACATTTTTTCAGACCACCTGAAACCAAAAAACATGTTTTTAGCGATTGGTCTGCGTGTGTGTTGGTGTGTGTATGTGTGTGTGTGTGTGGGTGTGAACAGAATATCTCAAGAACAAAACATCGTACAAACTTGAAAATTGAAACTTTCGTTAGATACTACTACCGGACCCGACACGAACAGTTACATCAAAATCGGTCAACCGGAAGTAGTAGTTTATTCGTGGCATTTTTCAGTTTTTTGCGATTTTCTCAAAACGGCTTCTACGTTTTTTTGAAAAATCGTCTCATTTATTAAATTTTTGATCCTCTACAACATAGGGTAGGCGCCATGTCTGCTTAAATTTTTGGAAAGGTTGTTTTCTGGTAAAAAATTGTTTTTTATTTTAAATTGCGAATTTAATATGCATTTTAGCGCAAAAATGTAGCCTATATACCGCAAGTTGTAGAGAATTTAAATTCCTACAATTTTTACTCAAATATTTTTTGTTTAATGCTTAGTTTAGCGGTAATTAGCGATTTGCTGTTTTTCCACGAAAACGTGTTAAAAATTCGATTGTTTTTTAAATTTCGGCCCTAGTATGCATTTTACGACAAAAGTTTACGTAATCAAATTTATAGGAAATTAAATGATTACAACTTTTATTTATAGAATGTTTTAATACACAGCCTAGTTTAGCGTAAAATATATATTTTCCGTATTTTTAAGCCGAACTGAGGTTGTTTTTCTTTTTGCGTCTTTCACTCATGATTAATATTAGGTTATATTTTTGAGGTTAGTTTTTTGTTTTGTTTTAATGTTTTATTACTAATGTTAAGTTGTATTGTTAATTGTTTGCAAAGATAAGAGGAAGTTGTGTGAGTGTTTCACACCAGATTTTTTCTTATGTTTTCGGTAATAAAATTTATCCATTTTTTTTGTTTCAGGTGAGTAAATTCATGTTGAAAATCCGTTTTCTGTTCTTTCATCTGCCGTAAGTATGTTTATGTTGTCATTGGTACCAAGTCAGTATTTTCTGAAATGCTATCTTTATCTGGTAGGTTATTATTTGGCCTACCATCAATAGTCTTTGACCAACTTTGCCAAGTTCCTAACAGTTTTTGTTTACACGCTTGCAATTAAACCACATTGAATATTAAAGTTTTATAAGAATCAAATTGATACATTGCAGTACAAAAATCAAAATACAGTTTAACAGGCTGATTGTCAGGAGTTGAACTTATAACTTTAGCAAAAAATAAAAAGGAAACACTGCGAAAAATTGTGTACGGCTTTATTTCACTAAGTAGCTGGAATCCGGGCGAAACATTTCGCTCGCTATAACTCGATAACTAAACGTTTTTTTGGCTTATGTTTATTTAGTTTCTACTTTCTATTACCTTATATGAATATACACCTACAATATATAAAGGGAGTGAAAGTATTGTTTGCATGTCGACTTTACGGTACCGAGTTTCAGGGGAAATGCATGTTTTCAGGCCCCCTGAACTCAAAAAACCATGTTTTTAGTAATCAGTTCTTGTTTGTGTGTATGTGTGTGCGTGTTCAAACAAAATATCTCTAAAATGGAATGTTGTACGGAAACGAAACTTGAAACTTCAGTTAAGTACTACAAGGGGATCGGATACGAATAACATTTTAAACAAAATCAAAGTGAAAAATTGCACAAATGTTTATTCGTGAAACTACTACATTTTAAATGCTATACACGATAAAATAAACGCCATATCTGCTGTAATTCTTGGGAGAGCTATGCTCTAGTGGTAAAATTGGGTTTGTTAAGATTACGGCTTTAATTTATGCATTTTACGGAAAAATTGTAGCCTATAGGCTAATTAAAGCTGTAGGAAATTAAGAAAGAAACCTACAGTTATTTCAAACATTGTTTTCTTCAAAGCTTAGTTTAGCGTCAAGTGATTTTATGTATTTTTATCATTGAAATCTGCAAAAAATGGGATTTTATTAGGGTGGAGTCTTACTATGTCTTTTACGATAAAAGAATGGAAAATTTAAAAAAAAATCTATAGATTTTATTTCAAGGATATTTTTCTACATAGTGTACTTTAACGTGACTTAGTGATTTTCCATATTGTTAAGTTTGAAAGAGGCATTCATTTTTAAGTCATTTAGTCGTGATTAAAGTTAGTTACTTTTTCATTTTACATTGCTTACTAATGATTACACATAGTTCATATTTTTCATTGTACGCATAGGGGAAAGACGGGTATAACGGCCAGGCGGCTTTTTAAGGCTGTAATTGCTGCTATGCTGGGGAAAACGAGCAAAGTTTACCCTCACAGTCTCCTTAGTTGAGTTGAAAGACTAGAAGAGAAAAGAACTAAGACATCGAGAGTTATTGTATTTTTCATGTTTTTCATACCCTCTGATCTAAAGTAAGTCCTCAATTCAGATAATTATTACAAATTTACACAAGTTATGTTTTTGAAACAAAATTGGTTTAAAAGAGTGGTAACTCGGCTTCTAAATTCTATATTGAGAAGCGGTTTATCGTTGTTGTTGACATCTGACAACTAGCTTTTCTTAATGGCGTCAGGGCGGGCACAACGGCCAGTAGGTTGCTAATATGCCCACCGCTGTGATAATTATTCCCACTCTGCTTTATTTATTTTTCTTTTTTCTTTTTAAAGTTACTTCTGAACAAGCTTTAAATATAATTCTGTAAGATAAACGACTAGTTGTAGCGCTTCACGCAGGAGCGATGGGCGGAAAGAAGGTTATGCAGCTTTGTTGTCAAGAGTCCTTATAAAAATTATCTGTCAGCCGAAAAATTTGGAACGGAAACAAAATAAAAAAATACTTGTGAAACGGAAAATAGCTGAATAAAAAAGAATACTAAGAGTACTCTAAAAATTTCAAAGAAACCAGGTAAGAAACCCAAGGTCAAAACTGCTAAAAGAAATTTGGAGACATAGATGACGACAACGATGCAGAATGGTTGTATTGTTATGAAAAATTTTCAATTTCAACTTCCAATGAGCATTGGGTCAAGTGCCCAGGATGTGATTTGTAGGCTCAAGACCTTTGTGTGTGTCGGGAAGAGGATGATGGGTGTTTATGCAAAAACTGTAGCAAAACTTATTAAGCATCACTATACATTTTTATAACGAGGATTTAAACAAAAATCTTTTGTATTCAAAAAAATTATGTTTTGTTAGTAGGCTATAAATAAGTTAAAATTTTCTGGAAATAATTTTTTTCTCACTTACAAACCTGTTTTTTAATTTATTAACGACTTTTTGAATATGTGGCCATTATGCCCTATCCTGGTAGGCATTATGGCTACTTGGGTACTTTTTGCGAGATTGATGATTTAGATCTTTCTCTTTGTTAAACCACAATGAAAAAAATCGTACATGCTCTAGGATAGCTAATGTCTATATTCTATGATTTTAAAGTTTCCAGATAGATTAAAAATTAGTTAAAAAAATCAGCGAACCTTAGCCTGACCAATATCCCTGTCCTCCCCTACATATTTTAATATTAGCCAGAGAAATTCGTGTAAGTGTTTCACACCAGAAATTTAGCTTCAGTTCAAGATCTCAAGTGGTTTTTGAGCAGTTTACGATCACCCTGTATAAATTTTAATTTTGGTCCAACAGTAAATTCTGTTCAATTTCTGTCAGTCAACAGTAACGAAGGAATAGAAACCAATGTTAATAAAATAGATTCGAATAAAAGTTTATTGTAAAAAGTTAAGTTTTCCATTTTAGAATAAAGATGGAATTATATCTCTTTCTTTTTCTGTTGCACGTAAGTGATAGAGAAGAAAGGTAAATTCTAGCGATGCTGGAGACGGAGGATTGTTAGAAAAGAAATCACGAAAAACGTCGGGAAGAAAAAAAACGCATTATAGCTTTTGATAACACTAAACTTTCTTTTGCATTTTCAATTAAAACTCACTTTTTAACTTTTCATTTTTCCTTTTGCATTTTACATTTTCTTATATTCTATTCCGTTTTTCTTTTACTACAACTTGAAAATAGATTTTTCTCATGCTTTTCTTTCTTTCTTTGTTATATTAAAAATGTAATAGTAATAATAATAATAATATTATTAATACAAAGAAAATATTAAAAGTTTTCATGGAAAAATCGAATAAGTTAAATTGGATCAAAGAAAATATGTTCACATTTTCATTTTTACTAAAAGTATTTTCAGCAAATGTTCGAATAGAGGGATTTTCTATAATATTATTAATGAGACAAATGTAGACAAAAGAATACTTATTTAATGACACATAACGGGTTAGTCCAATGGCAAAATTGTCGCCGCGAGTTAAGTGTTTAATAGCTAATTTCGGAGACGAAGTTTCTGTGGTTCAAGTCCTAGTAAAGGTAGTTACTTTTATAGGGATTTGAATACTACATAGTGGTTACGGTGTACTGTAATGGTTGTGGTTGAATTTAACCATACCCTCTCAGGAATTGTCGGTATGAGTCTGTACAAGACTACACCTATATATATATATATAAGCCTCATCTAATTCGTCATGGGGTTACTGATTATTTTAAATTGAATAAATTGCAACGTATAGTCCGTTTTATGTTAGTTGAATCCTGTTGTAAACAAACTGCGTATGTGTTATTGCCTTTAAATACACAGCACACAAACACGCGTGGCCTTGGGTGAACTCTCTGCAGGCTAACCGGTGATCTAAAAATACACCCACTCATAACATTATTAATTCTACCGTCTTAGTATAATTTAACAGGCCTAATAATAAAACTATAATATTGTTTTGTCATGTTTATTGACAAATTATTCTCGTTTCACATGACAATATCAGTTATTTATAGATTCGTGTAATGTAATAACAAAATAAATCTTGTAGTATATGAGGCAGTCACATTTTGGAATACGTGGTGTGATGTCTTCATGATTTAGTGTCCGATTTGATGTAAAGTTCTATTATTCTCATCAATTTTCGTATTTTTTCTTAGTTTTTGGGTGTTAGTGCGTGTTTGTGTCCGTGATTGTGTGACAACATAATGTATTGACGATGGCGGACGAACCTTCTTCTTCCAGAAGTAATATTAAATATAAAAATGGAAACCTTTACGAAGTGGAGAAAAGACAATTGTTATTAATGTTTTCAATAACTTTGCTAATAAATATCCTAACCTAGAAATTAAAGAGATATCATTACTTACTGCCGTATTTAATGGTGTATCTTGCTCAAGTGTTCACAGAATACAAAAAAAATTCAAACAGAGTGATGTTTTAAAAACCTCAGTTAAAAAAATAAAACGTAAAACGCCTGCTTTAGACAAATTTGATGATATCAGCAAAACTGCTTTAACACTTAATATTATTCATAAATATTTCTTTAGAAATGAGTTACCGACTTTAAATAAAACTTTGTCGGTTGTCACTAATGGTTCTGATTTACCCAACATTAGTCGGTCCACGCTTCATATACTTATTCTATTTATGAGGTTTAAATTCAATCGTAGGTTCAATAGTTTTTCGTTTAAAAGTATGCAATGGCATTAAAGGTACGAGCGGGCGTAGTATAAGTAAAATATTTTGAACACTGTTCTGTTCGTTCCACTCGCTCGGTGGCTTGTTAACGCTAGGACTCAACTAAGAAAAACGAACTATACTATTATACACACATTAAGACTTAAAAAAAAGTTCGATGACAAATAAATTGCGTTACTTCTTGAGGTAATTTCTAACAACATTTAGATACATAATGTCATCGATCAGTGTGCTTTCTCATTTCTGCGGCGAGTAAATTTTTACCTTGTTATTTAATCCATTCGTGTATCTCTTATTTTTACCGTTTTATTGTTGTTGAACTTCTTGCCGCGTAAATAGCATTTAAAGAAGTTGAACAAATAAAAGTCGGATGGATTGTGTCTGGGCTGTAAGGAGTAGGGCTATGTGTCAACACGTACGAACCCGACTTCTTGATCGTTTCGTTCGTTCCCTGAGCGTGTGCCTTAATAAGATTATTGCGAGGTCAGTGACATTTTTTCTGTTTAAATGAAATTATTCCTCCCACCCATAGGGTTCCTACTTGCTGCGGTGTAATATTTAACGTCATACTGTGATATAAGGAGAAGTAGAAAAAGCAGAACCTAAAGACGAAAGTAGAAGAAAATGAATAAGGAGGAGGAGGAGAGGGATCAGAAACAAGTGTTAAGAAGGACGTGAAAACGAAGAAAATGATAAAGAAGAATAGGAGAAGAAGCAGGAAAAGGAAGAGAAGGAGGAAAAGTTGAAAAAGGAGAAGAAGCAAGAGAAGGAAGAAGAGAAAGAAAACAGAAGCAGCTGGAGATGAAGAAGCAGGAGTAGGAGGAGAAGGAGAAGGACGTGACTGAGAAGAAGGACCAAAAGCAGGAGAATTAGTGAAGAAGAGGTAAGAAGAAAAAGAAGAATAAGTAAAAGAGGAGGAGGCGGAGAAGTAGAAGAAGAGGATGTGAAGAAGGTGGAGAAGCAGGAGCAGGAGGCGGAGAAAGATGTAAGAAGAAAATAAAAGTGTAGAAGGGTGGCGGAGAAGGAGAAGAAGAAGTGGAAAAGGAGGTGAAAAAGAAGTACGAGTAGGCGGAGTAAAAGGTGATAAAGAAGAAGAAGAAGCGGAAGGAAAAGGAGAAGGAAGAAAAGTATTGAGATGAAACAAAATTTTTAATAACTAAATGTCTACTGATCATTCATTTACCCTTGAAGTCAAAACAGTGGTTTTCTTGAATGATATCATACTTGTGTCTAATTTATTTTGTATTAAGTTAATATCCAAAAGTTCCGAAATAAAAGCGTCCGAATTACTGAGGCTTCATCATTATCTGAATAGTAATATGTAACCAAATTTTTATAAGTTGGTATGTAATGGATAGGAGGTAAACATTATGAGTATTTAAGTAGAGTGAAGTAGGTAAATAAATGAAATAAACGGCAAGATAAAAAACGGGTTGTCCTGTCTAGGGTACAGTGAATGACAGACTTTTAGCGAAGTGAATTAATAAGAGATAACCTGTGAGATTGTGATATATACAAAAAAGAAAGAGACAGAGTGAAGAAGAAGGGCCATGATAAAAGGAGAGATGTATTTACTTCAATGGAACGGGAAGATATATGATCTTTAGAATAACATTTCTTATACTACTACCATTTCAGCTAAGGTTAATCTGTAACGATTCTTTCAGTATATAACGGGTATAACAGAAATAGAATTATCTAACCTTGTTGTGTGATGTTCTAGAAAAAATTTAAGTTTATGTTAAAAATTCATATTTTAAAATAGGTTAATAATATTATTTCTGATAAAGCTATATTCTATGAAATAGAAATTCATACTCGTGTTACGAACATCGTGTATGGAATATAAAATTGTTGATTCATAAAATTCCTTATAATCCGCCTTATAAATTCATATGCTTAAAATATTTATAAAAATTGGAAGTATAATGGAATTGTTTAGATCTCTCTATAATAATTTTAAAGTTTTTCTCGATAGATATGTGGGTGGCATATTCATGCCATCCGCTGGTTACAGACGTTCACAGCACCGTGAAGCAAATGAACGATAAAAGCTTAAGCTGTGTTTTCTGCTGGGTTCCGCGTCATGCTGGAATCTCGGGAAATTAAGCCACTAATCTAGCCACTTTGCCCAAAACGGGCAGGTGGAGTGTTATTTTAATTGCACTCTATCTGTTTGGTCCAGGGCTAAAAAAAATAGTTCTGTTTCTTATCACATAGTCAGCCACTTATATGACTGAACTATTTAAAAACAGAAGAGGTAGAGGTGTAAAAGACACTAGTCAGAGTTATCTCCTCTGAGAGTAATGAATTTCACTAAGCAGCCAGACCCTGTGGTGAATGAAGTGAAGGTGTCATTTTCAGGGTGGAAAGTGAGTGCTTTTCGGAGGGCTTTGCATGCGGATAAGCATACTCTTTCAACTCAGTGAGGAAGGCAATGGTAAACCACCTTACTCCTCGTTTTTACTTAGTAAAACCTTCAGAGGTTCAAACCAGCCTTTCGGCTGTTGACCTAAACAACAACAATCTAGCCACTAGGCTGGACGCTCTTTCTCGATAGATTCGTGGTCGGCGTGCACGCCACCTGCTAGTTACAGACGTACACAACATTGTGAAGAAGCTGATCGGTAAAGACATAAGCGTAATTTACTGCTTGGTTCCAGATGATGCTGGAATCTCCGGAAATGAGGCCGCTGATCTAGCTACTAAGGAGGCTGCATTTTAACCGGCTTTTACAGATTACTAGCAAGGGGAATGGACTGACTCTTATGGTAACAAGTTGCCTGAGGTAAACGTCATCGTTTCGTCTTAGCCTATGTCGCTGAGGAAAACAATAAAGAAGTTGTTATAGAACTACTTAATATTGGATACGCAAGATTAACTCATTGGTATCTCATGACTTCTGGTGATACTCCAATGTGTGGCAGGTGCAGTTGTCCTTTGAAGATAACACACTGTGCTTGTGGATTGCGTCTGCGATTACACCTTCTTTAATTACAGGATATACTTGGAGACAAAAGTTTTATTTTGGACGTGACTCATAGACTACTTCGATCCATTAGTGTACATAACAGTGTGTTACAGCCTTGGGTAGAGTGGAATATTAGATTTACTTTAGTTGTTTTGCTTTATGTTTATATTTCTATCATTGTGTGATTTTGTGGCTCCTAAGCAGCCTTTATTATTCTTTGTGCCTGTGATATTACTTCATGTTTTATGTAAAAATGTATTTTCTTGCCTGCGATACTAGTTTTTAAGATTTTAGTGTCATAAGAAACCTACGTTTTGACTTCGACAATTTTTTCTATCCAAGGCGGCGAGAAAAACTCATGTTCACTCCACTCCCTTGTACCATTATAAATTTTTATGGTAACATACTATTAAAAACTAAATTAATAAATTAATTAAATTAATTAATTAATAAGTTTAAATCAAGTATTATTCCAAAGATGTGGTATTCAACAAATAATTAAGAGAAATAGAAACATTTATGCAATGCAGAATAAAATAAAAAAAACTAATATTAATTTTATGATAATATTTAAATAATTTAATTATGCCTAAACAATTGATGAATACAAGATACAAAAATATTAACAACTTAAATTTCATATTATTTCTTTTATAAAAACCTGAATAACAACACTGAAGTTCTCCGCTGCTCAAAATATAAAATAGGTATTAAAATATCGCGGCTTTAATTAACTTTAAATCAAATATAACTGAACTAATAATGGAAAATACTGTTATACTCTATTAATTACACTACTTATACTGTGTCAAAATCAAGCCATTCTCTACTAAAATCACGCCATACATCTATTAAAATCACGATATACTCTATTGAAATCACGCCAAACTCTATTAAAAAATTAAAATTGCCCTCTATATAAAAACTCGGTATAAATCCCCCCCCCCCGCTATGTATGACGTCGGACCAATAAGAACCTTTCTTTTAACTTTCGAAGGTCTCATTTTCCGTTAAATTTTCCAAAAGACACCTGTAAGCAGTTACTACCCACAATACAAGTTAATATACGGTGTAGTGATTGCTTACTTAAACACCGACGTATTAATTTTACATTTAATGGGCTATTTGGAAAACTAACGAACTTTTTCCCCCATACAAACATTTACTAAATTTTGCCGACACAAACATACACAAAAATATATCACTATTATGCTGGTACCATTGATATATATTTATCAGCTAACGGTTACATTTAATTGATTGTTTTCTTTTATTTTGAAAATGATTATTTTTAACGAATACTTAAAATAAACTATTTTCTTTGCTTCTTTTAAATATACAAAAATTTATAAGCAACAAAATTAATGTCTAATTATGTGCAATACACTCTCACGATGGGGAAAGTAGTGTTCACTTGAACGAGTCAATTGAGACGTCCTCGTTCAGCCCCAAGAAGACCGCAACCACCTACCAACCAAAACCCCACCGCCTGGCAACTTCATCCGACATCAGCAAACAACCCTCCACCCCTCGGAACTGTTTATATAATACTACAAGGTAAATGTGGAGTAACAGGCGATGTTAACAACCTGTTTTTTCACCTGTAAAAAAATTCAAAGTAGGAAAGATAACCATTATGAGATACATTAACTTTACATCTATCTGCGTGAGTCATTCAGGAAGTAAAGAAAGTTTCCAGATGACTCGTTAACCCATCACCACCGCCGTGCGGTCAATGACTCTGTCACTCTTCTGTTATAGTCTGACGCTAACTGCGATTTGCAACAGACGTTTGTTGTTTTAGTTGTAGCTTCAAAATGTGTGGCACAGTTTTTAAGTAGCAGTTAGGGCCATTAATTCACTCACTCCAAATTCACTGACAATTCTACTTTGGAATGCTAACGGTCCGACGAAACGCAAAACTGAGTTAGACGTATATTTACATTCTCACCGTATTGACGTAGGCCTAATCTCAGAGACACATCTTACAGCTAGGTCTCGATTTTATATTCGCGACTATAGAATCTATCTGGCCGATCATCCGGATGGTACAAGCCATGGGGGTACGGCCATACTAGTCAAATCCTCCATCAAACATAATGTTTTAACACCTTTTTCTACTCCTCATGTTCAAGCAACTCTGATAAATTTGCAATGCAAGAACATAAGTTTTACCATAGGCTCAGTGTATTGTCCTCCTAGACACATCATAAATTCCCGAATGTTTAGAGATTTCTTTAATAGTCTAGGTAATCGGTTTCTTATTGTAGGAGACTAGAACGGTAAGCACATACAGTGGGGATCCCGTATATGTTCTCCCAGGGGCAGAAACTTACTAAAAGCTATAACAGAAAATCATCTGCATTATATTTCTCCAGATAGTCCAACATACTGGCCCTCCGCGCGTACCAATTTACCAGACCTCCTTGACTTTTTTGTTTGTAAGAATCTATCACACTTTCCTTTTGAAATAACCACAGTAAATGACCTCTCATCAGATCATTCCCCCATACTTTTAACGGTTTTAGACCACCCAATCTCTACGGAACGCAGGCAGTCTTACTCCCGGGCCTATGGATTGGGATCTCTTCCAGTCCAATTTAGAACACCCCTTAGATATCCCATTATCAATTAAAACGGATGTGGAGGTAGATGATGCTGTTGATTTACTATCTCTGTTCAACAGTGTGCATGGAAGGCATCACTGCCATGCCGTCCAAATGTTCCAGGCGCCCTCCACTATCCCACCTATATAAGAGAACTTATTCGTGAAAAACGCCGCGCCCGTAAAAATTTGCAGAGAACTCGCCTACCATCTGATAAACGTCGCTTAAACCGGCTAACAAACGAGCTGAAACAGAAAATTCAAACACACAACACCCGCTTATACGAAAATTAAATTGGAACTGAAAAGGATGGTAGTATCTGGCGCAGCACAAAACGCCTGTACGGCATCACACGACATCGATGCCCCTTGGGGTGGGTGATGGACCCTGGCTAATAACTGATGACGACAAAGCTGAATACTTTGGTACTCATCTTTCTGAAACATTCACTCCTCATAATGACATCCAATCCGTACATCAGCAATGCGTTACTCAGTCACTAGATGAACCGCTTCAATTATCCCTCCCGCCGAAGTACTTTCACCCCTCCGAACTAAAATCTGAAATTTCGAGATTATCACGTAAGAAGTCGCCGGGTTATGATTTAATAACAGCTGAAATACTTAAACATTTACCGCGAAAAGCGCTCGTCCTCCTCACTACAATCTTCAATAGTATATTGCGTACGACACATTTCCCCACTCAGTGGAAGTATGCAGAAATAGTAATGATACAAAAACCGAAAAAACCTTTTTTAGTTACCTTCCTCCTACCGACCAATAAGCCTCCTCTCAGTACCTTCAAAAATTTTCGTAAACTTCTTTACAAGCGCATTCTTCCACTGGTTCATGATATATTACCTCCACATCTATTCGGATTCCGCACTCTACACTCCACTACACAACAACTGCAAAGAGTTACTGATTACATAGCTTCGTCTATGGAACAAGAGATGTATGTGTCCGCAGGTTTCCTGGATGTCGCTCAAGCTTTTGACAGAGTTTGGCATACAGGTCTCTTACACAAACTAAAAGAAATACTACCATTTGCCTACTTCCTTATCATAAATTCCTTCCTGTCTGACAGATTCTTTAGAATTCGTTTAGGATCGTCCTACTAAAATTTCTTTCTTGTTTTAGCTGGCGTACCTCAGGGCTCAATTTTAACCCCAGTTCTCTATTCTGTATATACTTCAGACCTACCGACCCTACTCCAGACCCTCACTGCTACCTACGCTGACGACACAGCGATATTAGCCCGAGACCAAAACTCTATACACGCTTCACTAACACTCCAACATCATCTCAATCTCTTACACGAATGGTGTAAAACATGGAAAATAAAACTTAATACGGAAAAATCCCTTCACGTAACTTTCACACTCCGTCATGGTTATTGTCCACCAGTATACATAAAGAATAAACCTGTAACAAAAACAGATACGGTCAAGTATCTCGGTCTGACTTTAGATAAAAGACTAACTTGGAGCACACATATCAAACGGAAACGTTTATTACTGAATTCCCGACTTAAACTTCTATATTCCCTACTTCACAAACGATCAAAATTACCAATGGCACAAAAATTACGCATATATTGTTCTCTTTTGAAACTTAAAAACTTATATAGACCTACGGGTCCCAAATTTACGGTTCAACCAAACCCTCTAACTTGCAACGAATTCAAGCAATTCCAGTCAAAAACATTACGCCTCATAGCAAAAGCACCTCTTTACGTTAGCAACAAAACCTTTCATACTGATTTGTAAACACCACTTGTACAAAATTCCATCGAATACCTATACAAACGCTTTCACGACAAATCATACGAATACGAGAACCCACTGGTGCGTTCACTTTCCACCTTCCATTTACCTGGTAATCCCCCTAGACGCCTTAAAATACGCTGGAGTAGAGACCTGCTAATTTGATACAAAAATTTCATTCTTGGGGAGGCACCAATGGGGGCCCTACCCCTCTCATGCCTATCATGTCATTTACATTATTATCATAATCATCACATTTGCTTGTTGTAAAATTTTACAGCGGTAAATAAAGAATTAAAGAGAAAAAAAATGTGTGGGAAAATTGTTTACGGTTACTTGAAATGGAGATACGCAGTGTAATTCAATTTTTGAAAGCAAAACAATCTGTCCAATTGAAATTTACGGAAAAATTACAGAGGTTTCGAAGTTTCTACAAGAACAGCGGGATTATAAAATAACACAGGGAAAGCCTCATTAGATGAAATTTTTATCAATCGGGGTGTCAGACAAGGATGATGTATATCACCTACACTTTTTAGTATATAACATATAGAAAATTAAAATCCCTACAACTTTTATTACAGCAGATTTTTTCCTCCAACGCTTAGTTTAGCGTCAATTAGAGATTTTCTATGTTTTTCTCATCAACATCGGTAACAAAATAAAGGATTTTAAAGATTGCGGTTTTGATATGGATTTTAGTATAATAAAATATAATAATAACAAAATAATATAATAAAACTCATAGGAAATTTTCAACTTTTAATTCAATCACTTTTTTCTACAGAACTTATTTTAGCGTCAACTAGTGGTTTTTCTGTATTTACGTCATTAATTCATGATTAATATTAGTGTATGTAGATAATTTTTTACAATTGCAAGAGAAAGTCGTGTGAGTTTTTTTACATTAAATTTTTTATTATTATAATAAATAGATAAACGTGAAGACTAATACATTACAGACAGTTTATATACATTCTAAAAGAGTTGCAATTTTTAAAATCCTATTCATGAGACAACGCGTCACATATCTGGTGGAAATTTAAAAAAATACATACCTTTGACTTATAGCAAAAACCATCAGTGGTTTCTGTACAGACTCTTTATGAGGAATCGAATGACGCTATTTTTGTTTCCCAATTCCGACATTGATGGCCCACTACCATTTTGTGTAGATTATGAATCCGAAAACCATTTGTAGTTTCTGACTTTGATTTCTTGACTTCCGGCTTTGGGCCACTTTCGGTTCAAACCGGATATGAAACCCAACCCAACTTAGGCCCACTAACATTTTGTTTAAATTGTGTTGTTGTTTATGTCATCAGCTGAAAGGCTGGTTTGAACCTGTAAAGGTTTTACTAAATAAAACGAGGATTTAGGTGGTTTACAATTGCCTTCTTTACTGAGTGTAAAAGTACGCTTATCAGCATGCTTGGCTCTCTGAGAAACACATATTTTCCACTCTGCAAATGACACCTTCACTCCATTCACTACAGGGTCTGGCTGTATAATGAAATTCATTATTTTCAGAAGAGATAACTCTGATTAGTATTTTTTACAATTCTGCCTCTTCTGTTCTTAAATTATTCAGTCATTTAATTGGCTGACCATGTGATAAGAAAGAGAAGTATTTATTTTAGCCCTGTAACTAACAAATCAAGTGTAAATAATTTGACACTCCACCTGTCAGTTAAGAGTAGAAATTGTTGTTACGAATCCGAAAACTGTTTGTTACTATTTCTTGTAGTGTATGATATCTGGATGTGGTGGACGGACGGACAAATGAAAATTATTGATGACAATAAATTTTAAAAATTGCCATCAAAAAATGTGATGCATGTTGTATAAGTGATACCTAGAGAAATAAAACATTTGACTTTTGACAACTTGCTGCAATGAATCAGAAAGAAATTAACTACCCTAAAGTAATAAATAATATCCTTTTACCTTTCCAAATCAGTATTAGTATTCTTAAAGTACTACCATGAAATTGTTATGTGCAGAATAAAATCGGGAAAAGCAAT
Source organism: Catonia carolina (assembly GCA_035578175.1). Taxonomy (NCBI): domain Eukaryota; kingdom Metazoa; phylum Arthropoda; class Insecta; order Hemiptera; family Achilidae; genus Catonia; species Catonia carolina. The sequence continues at coordinate 11,199,058 of JAQMRL010000007.1, read as the reverse complement.
ATAACATTTTATTTAATACACCTCTACCAAGTAACCGTTATAAAGATTATACTAACTATTCCCATAAGAAGTATACCATGGTAAAACACTACATGAACCATTTTATAAATATGAAACATAGAAAGCTAGTTGGGAATAACTATATTTCATATCCCAACTAAGAATAAAATGTAATGTAAAAGACCACCGTTGTATAATACACATCTGGAAATTGATAACATTGTTTAACAATATCTTTATCTCTTCAAGTTTTATAATATCTATCTGTCTTTTTCTAACTTGTTTCTTTCCTAAGACATTACTTATAAGATTATAAAAATCGAACGAAAAATATCTGGTGTGAAACACTTTCACGTGACTTTTTCTTGCCAATATAGATAATGAAAGATATTTCCTATGTTTAATCAGTAGCAAGCAATGTAAAATTAATAACTTAGTGTTATTTTAATAGGTGAATGACACACAATTAATTTCAAAATTAGTAGAACTTAAAAGTACAAAAAAAATCACTAATTAACACTAATTTAGGCTTTGCAGAAAAAAATACTATAACATAAAAGTTGTAAATAATTTTATTTCCTATTTTATCCAAAAAATTTGCAATCTGTTAGATAAAACCAGTGAATGTGATAACACTAAATATAAAAAAAATTAACATGATAAAAAAACGTTAGTGGAGACACAGTCCAGTGATGGACTCCTACGTGAATATGCATAAATGCAGCATTTAGAACACTGCAATGGATAGTCAATTACAGTACTACGTTAATTGATGAGATCCCGGCTCCATCGACGTTTTAGTCGTCTTATTGGATTGTTTGGGAGAGTCTGCGTATCCAGATTTGAGATCAATGGGTTATGGTAGTTTGCTAGTTTCTTCGTAAATTTTGATACCTATACATACAAAAATATATATAAATAAATATAAACGTACACTAATGTCATAAATTACATACTAAGGTTGTAATTTTAAAATACCTGTTTTTAACCGATTTTGATGAGAAAAATGTGGAACATTACTAGTTGTTTTAACTGATGCTAAACTAAGCATTGTGAAAAACCAAAAAAACAACAAAAGTTGGAGGTGGTTTTACTTGTTACAACGTTTATTTTTTATTTTTTGCCCTAAAATATTATATTAAGGTCTTAATCTTTAAAAAAAACTTTTTTTACCACGACAGCACACCCTCTCCAAGAATTTCTGCACGCATGCCGCTTACATTATCTTATAGGCTAGAGTATAAAGTGTAGTAAATGAAACAATTTCAAAAAGAAAATCGTAAAAGCTGTTTTAGAAAACATTGCAAAAAAGTGAAAAATTACACGAATAAAGTTCTCTTCCAGTTGACCGATTTTAATGGAAATCTTAGTGTCGGATCCCTTAGTAGTACTTAACGTATGTTACAATTTTAATTTTAGTGCGCAATTTCGTTCTTGAGTTATTTTGTTCACACACGCAGAGACATTATATACACAAAAACCGCTAAAAACATGGTTTTTGGGCTCAGAAACAATAATTTCGTTCCCTATACATTAATATAGGGCAAGAGAATGTAAAAAAATTCACATATTAAACGCTACCTTACATAACGACCTCAACATTCCTCTAGTAACTGACGTTTTCATTTAACTTTATCGAAACTTCCACGACTGACTTTTCGCTCTTCCAAATGAACTGATACGTAAACTTTCCTCCCGTCATCTACCAATCAACGTTCATAGACGACTAAGGAGGAAGTGGAGCAGGGACCTCCTGTTTTAAAAACGGTTAATGTTATTAATGAATAAATTAGTTAATTAATCGATGACTTAGTAAGAAGTAACTACTAACATGTCTGAGACCTGTTAGTGGATGGCGCTCTCCATGCACGTCACTCATGTCATTTCATTCATTCTTTCACCCTCCATCATATTCACTGGTTGTTTATCTTGTAACAGTTGTGAATTTTATAAATAAAGTTAATAAAAAAATTTAAAAAAATTAATGACAAAGTCGTTAAATAAATCTAAGGTTCATTCAAGATAATTCTATATTTCGGATAACTAAAATCCGGTTAAACGCAACGTTACTGTAATTTAAAAAAAGTTTTAATTGAAACAGAACAGAGAAGTTCGTTTCTTGTCGGCCAAATATAATTGTTACGTGACGTTACCAGACTTGGTCAAAACCTCTTAACTGTTGCCAGTTTGTGCGGCTGGTAGTTTGTATGGGACATTGAAAGGGTGGGGGAGTGGAAGGGTCTGTAGGAGTTTAATTTATCCAGCATCTTGACATTAATTTTGTTGATGGCGTGTGATGGGGATTTGGTGGAGGGAAACGGGAAGGGAATCTGGATGGTCTGCTAGAAACGAGGGACGAGAAGGAAGTACAGTTAAAATGAAGGGTAAATCTATTCATACCCTCAATTTATAATCTCAAATCTACCCTTAAAACCCTTTTATATACCCTCTTCATACTTCATCATACCATCTCACTCTTGCCCATACCATTTTTGGTATGATCCATTCACCATTATGTTATCGGCAGTTTATATACCATTATAATTTCAAGTTAGATTTAAAAACCAAAACGAATCTCGATAAAATCATCTCAAATACATTTTTTCTTATTTTTGTATAAATAATTTTTCTAAGAAAATTATTTCCCTCGATGTTTTTTAAAGTGACAGAAGAAAATAATTTAATATCTTCATTTTATTCTGTTCAATATGAAATAAAATGTATTTGATTTTTAGTTGATTTTTTATAGAAAATTATTTTTTGAGGTTAAAAGATATATGTATAAAAACACTAAATAATATTTAAAAGTAAAACAAACGAATTTCTCTTGCCAATGTAAATTATGATCAATTTTGATGACTAGTAATGTAAAATTTAAGATTTAAAAAAACCGAGAAAACAAACACACACACACACACACACACACACACACACACACACACACACACATATATATATATATATAACGGATTTTGCTACAGCCGTCGCCGCTTCTCTTTCCCCAGTTTCCACTGTTTCCTATCTAAGGTTACATCCTCTTCTAAATTTCTAGCAGTTATGGCCTCATCCGCGCCACCTCTCCAATCCCGTGGAGGTTCTTTTTCTCCATTCTGAAGGTGTCCGAGGTGTCCATTCTAACATTTTCGGGGCCTTCTATCCTCTGCCATCCTCTTGACATGTCCAAACCACGTTTATTGTCGTTATTATGATCTCGTCATCGTAGTTCTTCTCATGTACATTTCGGCTCGTATGTCTTCATTTCTTACTCTTAAGTCTTCCACAACTTCTCAGAATTTACTTACTGTACTATGTATTTTACATTCTGTGTTTAAAATATTTTACACAGTATGTAAAATATACACGTACTGTGTGACAACATAAATACAAAACAACTTACGTACATGTACATAGAATATGCAGGTGCCGAAAAATGGTCTACCCGCTGCAAACTTTTTCACTATTTAGGGACGGATGAGGAGAGCTAGGAGTGCATATCTGCCGGTGACACCTCCGTTATCATGGCAACTCGCTCGCGCTTGAAGAGTAGCGCGGCAGCCACCCTACGCAAAATAAGAAGCAAAAAGAAAATCAACTTCAGTTTGGCTTAAAAATACGGAAAATCACTCTTTCACGCTAAACTAGGCTCTGTACAAAACAATGGTATAAATAAAAGGTGTAGATCTTTTAGTTTTCTATAAATTTTATTATATACACTTTTGTCGTAAAATACATATTATGGGTGAAATCGATTTTTATACACATTTTCGCGAAAATTACAGAAAATCCCTAATTACCGCTAAACTAAGCGGTATAAAAAAAATGTTTGCAATAAAAGTTGTAGGTTTTTAAATTCTGTACAACTTTTGTTATATATATATTTTTGCGCTAAATTGCATATTAAAGCTGCAATATTAACAAAAAACATTTTTTTACGATTAAACAGCCTTTCCAAGATTTTCAGCAGACATAGCGCCTTCCCTATCTTGTAAAGCATAAACAATTAGTGAATAAGGGGATTTAAAAAAAAAAAACGTAACAGCCGTTTTTGAGAAAATTTCAAAAAAGTGAAAAATTACACGAATTTAAACATTTTCACCAAAATCGGTGAACCGGAAGGTAGACCGATTTTGAAGAAAATGTTCGTCCGGTCCGGTAGTAGTATCTAACCTAAGTTTCAAGTTTTAAGTTCGTACGATGTTCCGTTCTTGAGATATTCTGTTCACACACACACTCACACAGACTAATCGCTAAAAACATGTTTTTTGGGTTCAGGGGGTCTGAAAACGAGTAGATCCGATGAAAACTCGATTTCGAAAAATCGATGTGAAAACAATACTAAATTTTTATACATTTATATAGGCAAGGAAAAGTAAAAGTCGGTTTTAGAACGTTGTTACCGAGTCCAATCCGCTGACTGCACTGTGCTATTCTGTCCATCATGTGCACGATGTATAAATGAGGTATAGTCTTGTACAGACTCAGGCCAACCATCCTGTGAGAGTTGGTTGATTGAACCCAAACTATCAAAGTGCACCAGTAACCTCTGTCTAGTATATATGTATAAAAGCAACTACCGTTACTAGGAATTGAACCAGAAACCTTCGTCTCCAAAACTTTAGACTTAACCTCTAGACAAGCTCGATGAGTTAAGGTGTCAATAGACCCGCGATTTCTAGTAATTTCATTATGGTTTTTTATTCCCCATTGAGATGTAGATTTCTTTAAATGTTTCTTTCCTTCAAAATCTTCAACTGTTAGAATTTCTTTATTGTTTATATTTGAAAAAATTATGTGAAAAAATATAAAAACAGCCATACTATAATAAATTTAGGTTACTGTTGCTTATACGAGTTGTAAAAGGAGGTGGAGAAGGAAAATGTAGGTTTTTAGATAAATGTCTTTTGTACGAAACCATTAAAGGTCTTTTAAGATATATAGCTAAGTTCGCGACACGAGTGGTAATATTTATTGGGTTCATATTGCACGTATTAAATGGTACACGCTTCCCAGCCATGTTTCTTACGACTCGAGTTTTCTTTCCTTTTGTTTGAATTATTTTCTTTCAGGTCTTTTATAATTTTTTTTTATCTTCGTTATCTCTAATATTTGGTGGATGTTTCTTTTATGACTGTACTTTCCCTTTTTTAATTAAGTAAAAATGAAATGCTCGTAAAAGTTAAAGGTAATTAAAAATCCTACAATTTATGTAAGATAATTAATTTTTTACTTTCTCTTGCCTAAATGAATACATAGGAAGAAAAGTATTGTTTTCAAGTCGATTTTTCGAAATCGAGTTTTCCCCGCATATACACGTTTCAGACCCCCTAAACCCAAAAACCATGTTTTTAGTGATCGGTCTGTGTGTGTGTGTGTGTGCCTGTGTGTGTATGAACAGAATATTTCACGAACGGAACATCGTGCGAACTTGAAACTTAAAACTTAAGTTAGATGCAACTATTGAACCCGACACGAACATTTTCATCAAAATCGGTCATCAGGAAGTAGTAGATTCGTGTTATTTTTCACTTTTTTGCGATTTTCTCAAAAACAGCTCTAAAAACTTTTTTAAAAACCGCCTCATTTACTAAATTTTTTATGTTCTACAAGATACGGTAAGCGCAATGTCTGCTGAAATTCTTGGAGAGGCTGTTTCTTCGTAAAAAATTGATTTTTTTACAGATTTCGGTTATATTATGCATTTCAGCACAAAATGTATGTAATAAAAGTTGTAGAGTTAAAAATCCTACATCTTTTATTTCAAACATTCTTTTGTATAAAGCTTAGTTAAGCAGTAATTAGCGATTTTTTGTTTTATTCTTACGAAAATGTGTAAAAACATCGACTTCTTAAAGATTTCAGCTTTAGTATGCATTTTACGACAAAAGTGTATATAATCAAATTTATAGGAAATTAAAAGCTCTACAATTGTTATTTAGTGAATTTTTCTCTACAGAGCCTAGTTTAGCGTGAAAGAGTAATTTTCCGTATTTTTAGCCAAACTGAGGTTGATTTTCATTTTGCGTCTTTCATTCACGATTAACCTAAGGTTATGTTTATTGGGGTTAATTTTTGTTGTTTATTTTTAATGTTTTATTACTAATGTTAGGTTATATTGTTAATTATTTTAATTGGCAAGAGAAAGTTGTGTGAGTGTTTTACACCAGATTTTTTATTTTGATAATACTTTTATTACATACTATACTATTATTACTTTTGGCCTAAAACGCATTTTAATGCCGCAATCTTAAAAGGAACAATTTTTTCTTCAAGAATGCAGGCCCGCCAAGAGTTTCAACAGCTTTAACATTTATCATATCTTGTAGAACATAAAATATGTAGTAAATGAGATGATTTTGAAAAAAAATCGTAGGAGATATTTTTCAGAAAATATCCGGAATAGTGAAAAGTCGAGTAAATAAACTACTACTTCTGGTTGACCGATTTCGATGAAAATTTCTTATGTCAGGTTTATTAGTGATACCTAACTGAAGTTCTAAGTTTCAACTTAGTCCGATATTCCGTTCTTGAAATATTTGTTCACGTATACACAGACCAATGGTTGAAAACATGAGTTTTTGGGTTCAGGGGATCTAGCTATGGTTCCTATGTTTTTAACGATGGCTATATTTGCTGATGATATGGCAGTTCTTGCTGTTGATGCCAATCCTGCAGTTCCAACTTGAAAGACACGAAACCATTTGCATTTGATAGAGTCATGCCTTAAACTTTAAAAAATTAAAATTAATGAAAACCAATCGCAACAAATGATGTTTTCTCTTAGACGACAAAACTGCCCAACCGTTTACATTAATAATATTCCGTTAACTCACACTACTCAAACACGCTACTTAGGCTTACTCTTGGACAGAAAACTTACATGGAACGCACATGTTACACACAGGCCACAAACTCAAACCACGCTTCTATCAACCTGTAACACTTACTCGATAGACGTTCTATATTAAACATGTCACACAAATTAACAATCTACAAGACAGTCTTAAGACCAATCTGGACATATGGAGTTCAACTTTAGGGTTCTGCTAAACCTTCACACACGAAACGTATACAAGCAATTCAGAAAAAGATTCTACGAACGATAACGCAATGCCCCTTTTACATCATAAACTCTATGTTGCACAAAGACTTACAAATCCCATACGTAACTGATGTCGCGAAACATTTATACAAAACGATGCATGACAAATATGAATTACATAACAACCCTCTCATACAAAACATGTACACTAGGGCGATACCGGGTGCTTAGCGTAGACGTTTGACGCGCCTCTGGCCAAAAGATCTTCTCGGCCAACTGTAGGACTGTGGTGATGACTGCACGCTCCTTCAAGTAAATCAAGTTTTGGAACATTAGCTTCACATTTAGAAATTGTTTTATTAATTTAATAACAGATACTAAATTTCAATTGAACGTGTCAAAAAAGGGGATCTAGCAACGCGTATTTTCAATGAAAACTCGATTTTCAAAAATCTACATTAAAACAATACTTTTGTTTCCTATTATAATCATTTAGGATAAGAGAAAGTAAAAATAGCAAAAAATTAATAATATTACGGAAACATCTGACATTGTTTAATCGTTAGAAAATTAGTTGATATTATCTGAACGAAACGACCAAACTCAGTTTCTTTTAGTGAAAAAGTTTAGTTCTAAAGACAAGAGCGTACTGTAACAGTAACCAATCAAACTATAGGAAGGAAATATTAAAACGTGACACGACTGAGGTAAGGGACGAGAATTTCAGGATATTGCAGTCTATAGGTACTGTTGTATTATGGGGAAAATTGTATAAAATAAGTTTCAGGAAAGGAAATTAGTTTTCCTTATCCTTTAAGGAGATTTTCTCTTATACTTTAACCATTGCTGCAATAATAATAATAATAATACAAAGTTCTACATAACTAATTCGTTATATAATAAGTTGTAATAACCCGAATAGCTTGTACAATTTAACAAAAGGATAATAAATTTTAACCTGTTTTATTTTCTTAATACGTTTCCATTAAAGCATAGTTAAATTACACTTTATTTTTATAACCAATTATTATGCAAAGTTTTAATGTGGTTGATAAAGAACCTGTAGAATTCTAATTTGTTTAGGAAGCTAAAATATACTATTTCTTCTTTATTATTGTAAGTAAATTTATAGAAAATCGCACTGATTTCTCGGTAATGTTGTAAAAACTTCGCTTATGTTCGTTTGCAATCTAAGTATAATAAATAATAAGTAGAATTCCTTAAAATTATTACAGTAATTTACTTATACAATAAATTATTACAATTTTAAGAGAAATCACCGAAGAGTTGAAAATTGAAACTGGCATTAGGCAGGGTGATGGACAGTCACTGGTTTTTTTAACTGTGTGCCGAAAAGAGTTATTCAGGAATGGAAAATAAAACTTGTCAAAAAAGGATTGTTAACACATTCAGTGCTAGAGACTCCCCTAGCGGGTCATGGGTAGGTGTTGCCGCCAGGGTGCCGACTCACCTAGTGGGTTCTGTTTTGTTATCATTTTAAGTAATTTCGGAGGGACATCGCCTGTCGGATATCAGTTTTTGCTATTACATAGCGCTCAGAAAGGGGTTTTGTTTGTAACCGTGTAGTTCGTTTTTAAATTTTCGTCATACGATCTTCTACCCTCGTATAGTATATTCGTTCAGTTTTTGTAACGGGTTTTCAGGGTACAGTTGAAGCCGTGAATTTTGTATCTTTGCAGGCAACGATTCAAAATAGCTTACACTTTTAGTTTTACCTTAAAAGTATATTATTCATATTTTAAAATTTTATAAGAAATTACGCGTAAATCGTAAAGGCGAATGGAAAAATAAAAAAAAGAAATACATATATTATAACAGGTGAAAATAAACCTAAAAACATTGAATTTTTTACCTTTATGTTATTATCAAACATAAATCCATGTATAGGCCACAAATAAAATAAATCTATAAAAACGTTAAGTAACATAAGTTGTAACCGAACGTAAAGCAAGCGGAGACCACGCTGCACATGTAAACAGCCCAACAGGAGAGATAACTCATAATTGCTCAGCATTGAATGTGTTAAACCAAGTACACATTGTAGGATCAAAGAACGTTATAAAGATAAGCGGTCATGCTGTTGCAGACGACTGCAATCGTTTCTAGAAACTTGGAAATAGTAATAGACCGTATATCAATGTACTAGAAGAAGAAGCAGAAAAAGTAGTACAACAGATTCCCTTCAAAAATCAAATACAAATAACGAGCATTAATACAGCCCTGCATCATTTGAAGGCACAATAACGAAAAATTGGGAAAGTTGAGAGCTTCAAGTACCTAGGAGAGATAATACAAACTAAGACCAAAGAAAACCAAAGACTAGGAAAGACTGCTGATGAACTCCTAGGAACTCACCACTTGTATAAGAAGAAAACACTTTCAAGACAAGCCAAGGTTAAAAATTATACCTAATACTGTGATAAAACCTGTGTGTCTGTACGCGAGTGAATGTCTTTGAATAACCGAGAAAGGTGGTCTAAGAGAACCAAAACACTTCAGAGAAAGATACTTCACAAGATAATGGGCCCGAAGATAGTAAACGGACATTATAGAGTACAAGTTGAGTAAAACTGTACAAGGAAAATGAACGTTGAATAAAAAATATTATAAAAGAAGACTAAAACTTTACAAAGACTTGTATAGAATGGATGGCAAACGGTTGGGAAAACAAATATTTTAAAAACTAAACAATAGATCTAAAGTGTCGCATGAATGGTTCAAAAAATCAGAAAGGATATTGAGGAAACAGGAATAAACAGAGAAAACTTAATGAACCGAACCAAATTAAGACAACTAATTACAACTTTAAGGGCTTCCATGAAGAGCAAAAAGCTCTGTATTATTATTATGCTCTATATTATTAACACCGGATGAAATGAACAAAGCAGAAAAGCCTACAGCGAGCGAATGCTGAGAATGTGGCTGCAAAAAGAGCTTCCAGAAACGTCTAAAATCACCTCTCACCAATTCAATTACTGACGGACTTACTACATAAGCGTTAACTGGTTTTATACTTGCGGTCCACTTATAAAATAAGCGTTGTAAAAAATTATGTTTGAAATGAAAGTTGTAGGGTTTTCAATTATTTACGACTTAATTTTCTTTGAGAGCACAGAGTTCCCAAGAATTCACCAGCTGTGGCGATTATTCTATCATATAGATCATGCATAATACGTATAGTAGACTAATGTAGAAGACTTTTTAAAGAACATCGTAGAAGTGGTTTTTGAGAAAATCGCAAAAAGAGATAGAATTGCATAATAAAGTACTACTTCAGGTTGACCGATTTTGATTAAAATGTTTTTGTCGGGTGCCCTATTAGTAGCTTGGTAGACTATATAACTTAAGTTTTAGGTTTCTACTTTGTACAGAAATCTATTCTTGAGATATTTTATTTACACACACATACACACACAAACCGATCGCTAAAAATATGCATTTTTGGTTTAGATGGACTGAAAATGTGTATTTCCGGTGATATTAGATTTCGAAAAATCTACATGAAAATAATATTTTCTTTATCTTTATAGGCCATACATATAGGACAAGTGAAAGCAAAAATTTACACAAAAAATTTGTATATTATATTTGGTAAAAATTATTTGATGACATGTTTATTGAACCAAGCAAGTTTTATTAATTGTAGGTAATAACATAATTAATTAATTAATTTGACTTAATTTTTAAGGTTATTAGTTTTGTTTTGACATGTCCTATACTCGCTTTTCTAAAGTCTCCTGGATGTAAGTATAAAAAAATATAAAAATACATTAATTAAGAGAAATTTGCTAGTGTGTCTGCACCCATATTCTAACACTGTTCATATACGTTACAAAACACTCTTGAAATATTTCCCATTAGAAATTTATGACGTCAAAGATAACATAAACAATGTTCCCAGTGCTATTAACAGGGTACTGGTGCAACCCTAAACTAATATTTATCACATGTAGGAAGTCCATTGCAAAATATGGTGGGTGAAAATTTGTTTGTTCGTGATCTAATGAACCCTTTTTGCTGATAAAACAATACTACATAAATTAAAATGATGGTCCAATGTTTCGATAGGAAATATAATTGTCTCTCCCCTACTCGAACATGATTAGAAAGTTATGCGTGAAATCAATAACCAAACTTCTATTGAATTTCATAACCTATATTATCTGTCAAAATAAATAAACGGCAAATCGCACGAACTCTCCCGCGATAGTAAGCCTATCTATACATTTTTTTACAATATTACTTGATTTTGATGTTACATACTAAGGCAGGCATTCCACCAGAGTAGCGTGGCAAACATTTTCAAGAAAAACTCGTGTGTGTTTCACCCACGAGTTTAGTTTTTTTAAATTTATTGCAATATAATTATATACATTTTAATAATTAAAAAAACAAATTAATATGTTATTTATCTCAGAATATAAACGATTAAACCATGTTTGTTTAATCTCTAATGTGTGTACGTCACAATGTGTTCAATTCAGTATAATAATAATAATAATTATATTATTATTAATTATTATTAATAATATATTATATATATTATATAATATATATATATATAATATATAATAATATATTATTAATAATTATTATTATTATTTATTTATTTCCAAGATATTATCCATTACATAAAAATGAAATTACCAAAATATAACATTTCTTACATAGTAATACTATAATGCCCATAACAGACAGGTGGAGTGTCAAATTTTTTACACTCATTCTGTTCGTTGCAGGGCTAAAACAAATAGTTCTGTTTCTTATCTCAAGACCAGCCACTTAAATAACTGAATCATTTAAGAACAGAAGAGGTAGAGGTGTAAAAGGCACTAATTTGAGTTATCTTGTCTGAAAGTAATGGATTTCATTATACAGCCAGACCCTGTGGTGAATGAAGTGAAAGCGTCATTTGCAGAGTGGAAAATATATGCTTTTCAGAGGGCCTGGCATGCTGATAAGTGTACTTTTCCACTCAGTGAGGAAGGCATGGTAAAACACCTCACTCCTCGATTTACTTAGTAAAACCTCTACAGGTTCAAACCAGCCTTTTGGCTGATGACCTAAACAACAACAACAACAGTAATACTATACTATCATGCTAGGGGTAGTGGAAATTATCCCATCCAACTACAGACAAAACCATGTACGATGAGTTGGAAACTTTTATATGTTATATTCAAAAAAATGATGTCTGTATTCATCATAACAATAGCATTCAATTAAAATATCAATTCTATATTATTATTAAAAATTAATATTATAATAAAATATTATTAATACTATACTTGGTTTCAGAAGAGTTTATTTGCAGGTAATTGAAAGTTACTTAAAAGATCGTAAATTAACAGTAAAAATTTCTAATGTATACAGTAAGTTAACAACTGAAGAAGTTGGCGTTCCTCAAGGAAGCTGTTTGGGCCTTTTCTTTTATATCATTTATGAAAATTAAATTTTTAATGTTATTCAAACTATTGTAAACTTTGTATGTATACTGACGATGCAGTTTTTTTTTGTTTTTTTTTCTTTCTGTTATATTCGCATAGTGATAGTGAAATAAGTTATAGAATACTACAAAATGAATTCAATTGGTTTGTAAAATGGGCTAATCGGCATAACTTGTTTACAAATGGTGGTAAGGCTAAGGTCATGTATTTTAAAACGCCTCATATACCTCAAATAAACATTATTGATATAATTTTCCATGAGTATACATGCTCACAACTAACAGCTTCTCGTATTTGTCATAAACTGAAGTATGTTACAGAATTTAATTACTTAGGAATAATTTTTGATAATAATTTGAAATTTTATAAGCACATTGATAAAGTATTTAACAAAGCTAAAAAAATTCTGGGATGTATGTATGTGCTAAAATCATATATGATAGTAAGAGGGTTTTAAAAATTGTTCACAGATCATTATTAGAAACAATACTAAGATACGGAGTTCAAGTGGCTGGGGGGGGGGGGGAACTAGCTTTTCACACTTGAACAAACTTACAAATATGAAAAATAAGGTACTGAAATTAATCGCAAAGGAAAGAGATTATGACCAGCTTAATTTGATGTAAATTTTTGATATATTAAGCCCGAAAAATTTTCATAAATTATTTCACATAATAAATAACTTCAATGAAGATGAATATAAAATTTTAATAGAACACCAATATGGAGTAAGAAGATGTAATTATATTGTGCCTCATAGTTTTAATAATTACGGTGAAAGAGCTTTAAATTGTTTGATACCGCAGTTGTACTCTGCCTAGAGAAATAGTTAATTGTAGGAAATTTACTGATTTTAAAAGGAAGGTAAAAGTGTGGTTACAAAATGATAATTAAGATAAGAATATCAATAGCCCTAAGAAGTTGTTATGGATATTATCTACAGTGGCTGCCTATGCGCCGTTGCTATAGGTAATATAGTAACAATATCACTAACGAGAATATAAATCTAGGTAAATTAGTTTAAGAGTTACAGTAATATAATTTTTGTTTATTACTTTCTCTTGCCTATATGAATATATAGGAAGGAAGTATTGTTTTCATGTCGATTTTTCGAAATCGAGTTTTCACCGGATCTATACGTTTTCAGACCCCCTGAACCCAAAAAACATGTTTTTAGCGATTGGTCTGTGTGTGTGTATGTGTGTGTGTGTGTATGTGTGTGTGTGTGTGTGTATGTGTGTATGTGTGTACAAAATATCTCAAGAACGGAACATCGTATGTACTTGAAACTTGAAACTTAAGTTACATACCACTACCGGACCCGACACGAACATTTTTATCAAAATCGGTCAACCGGAAGTAGTAGTTTATTCGTATAATTTTTCACTTTTTTGCAATTTTCTCAAAAACTGGTCCTACGATTTTATTCAATTATTATTCAAAATTATTATTCTGGGTTTATTCAATTTTTTATTCTCTACAAGATAGGGTAGGCGTCATGTTTGCTGAAATTCGTGGTGAGGGTGTTTTCTCGTAAAAACGTTGTTTTTTTAAGATTACGGCTTTAATATGCATTGTAGCGCAACAATTTAAATAATAAAAGTTGTAGAGAATTTAAAATTCTACAACTTTAATTTCAAACAATTTTTTGTATAACGCTTAGTTTAGCAGTAATTAGCGATTTTCTGATTTTTTCTCACGAAAACGTGTGAAAAATCGATTTTTTTAAGATTTCGGCCTTAGTATGCACTTTACGACAAAATAGTATAAAATAAATTTTATAGAAAATAAAAAGATTTAAAACTTTTATTTAAAGCATTTTTCACTACAGAGCCTATTTCAGCGTGAAAGAGTGATTTTCTGTATTTTTAAGCCAAACTGAGTTCGATTTTCATTTAGCGTGTTTCACTCATGATTAAAATAAGGTTTTGTTGTTGAGGTTAGTTTTTTGTTTATTTCTAATGTTTTATTATTTATATTTATATACAAATTATATTATAATTTGCACTGGCAAGAGAAAGTTGTGTGAGTGTTTCACACCAGATTTTCTTTTATTGTATGTATATAAATGTATGGGCACCTGACGTTAAGTCAGATTGTTGACTTATCGGGAAAATAACTGATGATAATAAAGATATTTCAGTCATTCATTCATATTATTTTTCATTCATGCTACTAATATTATTGATACTATTACAATTATTATTATTTTAATACTATTGTTTTTATACTATTAATACTATATTATTTACTGCAATAATGAATACACTATTTACTGAAACTAAATCAGCCAATACTTTTATTAATCTAAATTCTGATTTATTAAATTTTAGTAATACTTAACTTAAAATGATTTTTGTTTTATTTATTTCCTTTATTTTAATAAAAATAAAATTAAAACAGCACCTATTTAATATTTAATATTCAACACTCATTTAATATTTCGGTACTTTATTTATTAAAATAAATTAAGGTTAATTAAATTTAAATTAATTAAAGTTAAAAGAAAATAATATAAATACTATCATTGGTTAACATTTTATTTTCCTCCTGTATTTTCGATAACTAATTTTTGAATATTATTGACAATTTTTGCAATTTTCTTTCTACCTATATTGGCTTTCCATTTTCGTATTACATTTTTACATTTTAAACTCGTTAGCTTGTTTAGTTGGTTCCGGGAGCAGGTTTTATATTTTTGGTGCCAAATTATCAAAATGACGCTGATCAGCGCAATTCTCTCCCTCTCCAATATAAGAGTAAAATAATTTCCCGTGACCCAATGAGATGAGAGGGATATGTATGACTAGTAAATAAAATTTAATATTGGACAGACTCATGCCGACCATTCCTGAGGAGCATGGTAAGGGGACGCTGAAAGCCAAAAAATTTTAAAAAAATCAAATTTTATTTTTGGCGTCATTTTATTGCGTACGGTCTTTTTAATGCAATGATATAGTTACAATACTTGCTACTTTGTTGTTAAATTATATTTAAAATTAATTGTTTTGTATTAGCTTGCACTAGTTTTTCACTACTTTCGCGACTAGATAACACGGTAATAAAAATGTTGTAACTTTTGACCAAATTAATAAAAATGTTCGTGATTTTTTTTTTTTGGTTTTTTCAGTATTTGACGCTCATTTGTGTTAGATAATGTGATTATGAAGCAGGTGAGTAGTTTCAAATATCTAGGTTGCAATGTATCCTTCGATTGTGAGAGTGACATACCTCTGAAGCTGAATAAATTCAATGCGATATGTGGAACCATACATCGTACATTGAAGGGAAAAGCCAGAAAAGAAACAGAGTTGAAATTTTATAAGACAATGGTGATTCCACTAGTTACATATGGAAGCGAGGTATGGACCACAACAAAGAGAGACGACTCGCGCATACAAGCTTCAGAGATGAGGTTCTTGAGACACATTCAGGGATACACAAGGCTGGATCACATTAGAAACGAAGTGATAAGAGAAGAATGCAATGTACAGCCACTTGTAGATGTGATCAAGCAATATAGAAAAAGATGGACAGATCACCTGCTCCGAATGCCACACAACCGTTTGCCACTTCAAGCCTGGATGTCCAAACCAGATGGTAAAAGGGATGTGGGTCGACCGAGGAAGAGGCGGAAACCGGAACAGGCTCAATAGCCTAAACCAAGATGGATGATGATGATGATGATGATGACGCTCATTACAGTGGTAGCACTGTCAGTAAGAAGTAAACAATAAAGTACCGGAAAGTTTGAAGTACTTACGTAGTACAGGAAATTACTAAGGTAAGTGTCGTTACTGAAGTAATTTACTGTTTTCCGAAAATCTTTTTTTTGTACAAAAGGAACATTTTCTCATTAACGGGCAAAATTATTGAGCTGAAATTTCAGCGTAATTTTATGTAATAAGGACACACGATATAACCGTGGGATTTTACATATACATCAGATCTGTTGAAAATATTAACAGTAAAACATACTATTATAAAGTTCTTTTGTAACTTCATCTAAAAACTATTTTACTAAAAACAAAGAATTTTGTTTCATCTTTGGAATCGTTTAAAAGTTAATTAATTTTACAATAAAACACTGGTAAAAATTTGACAGATGTATGTGTGATAGAAGTCAAGAAAATATTCTTATACAGCCTGGCACATATCTCGGTTTTCCCAATATTTACGGAAATCAGAAGAAAGGTTAATGGAGTAAGAAACCTATAGACAAAAAATATCAAATTTCTTAATGAATTGTACATAAATTACTTTGACAGTGTTATAGCAGGTGTTGAAAATGTCCACCATGATTCGCTATACACTTTATACAGCGACTTGAAACTGATTCACAAATTTTCAACAGTAAAATTTTATCGTCATTTACGTAGTCAAATGCAATTAAATTTAAATTTTTAGTTCGTGCAGGTTTTGTGGCTTGAAAGAATACACTAGTTCCATTACAATGCCTCACAGTGAAAAATCACATGGAGTTAAGTCTGGCAAGCGCGCAGGCCATTCGATTGTACCACGACGACCAATTCATTCATCAACTTTGGAATTTAAAAACTCACGAACTTTGATACCGAAATGTGCTGGAACATCATCTTGTTGCCAGATGAGCGATTGGTTATGGTAAACAGGATTGTTTTCAAATTCCGGAAATACTACTTCCTGGAGCATTTGTAAGTAACTTTCCCTTAATTGTAATTCCCGTAATTATCCCATCTTCATGGGAAAACCGACATATAAGCCACCCAGTATTAACTTGAAGAAGTATAGAAATTCCGGATTCCTTTATTGAACGCTAATCATCAAAGTACAGTGGTAACCACTGTCTAGTATTCAAATCCTATTAAAGGTACCTTCAGTAGGATTTGAACCATGAAAACTCGTCTTCGAAATTCAGCAGTTAAACAGCTGACTCGCAGCGATGACTTTACGATCAGACCATCTTGTGGGTTAAACCATATTGACAGTGGTTCTTTGACAGAGAGGGGGACATAGAAGAACTTCAAGGGAGGCGTAGGTGTATTTACAAAAAAAAATTAAACAAGTAATAATTTACTCAGCTTTGAAATCGCATGTATTATTTTCAAAATTATTGTACTTTTTTGTACATTGTAATCTAGCAGAATCTAACACTCGATTATTGGAATAACACGGTAATTGTTCTACTCAGGCAACACTGTGATCACGCTTCTGTTTCATATTTCGATTGTAGGCTTACTACTTGTTTTAACCACTTATAGTTTTGATGGGGGGGACGTGATCTCACATCAGTGTTCATAGAGGTGCACAGTGCCTGACAGGTTGAGAACCAATGGACTAGGAGATTCAAAACTTTCAAATAAACAAGTTTTGTAAAAAAAATAAAATTTAAGTTACTGAGAAAATTCTACCGTGAAAGAAACACTCCGTATAAAGATGTTTCTGAAATTGAATTCTTTTCGAAACACGCTGTGTTTAGGTACGATACGGCTGTAAAATGACACAGTGGTAGCCGCGTTACAATAATAAAAACAGAAAGCTGTGTTATGATGACTTTACACAGAAATATTTTGCTACATAACCCATCCATATATGTATGTGTGTGTATATATGTATATATACATACGTAGACAAACACATGTGACGTAATATAAAATATTATGCTACGATTATGAGAACTCTCTACTCGGCGTTCGTTCAAATAACAATACTGCTCACGAACAATAACAAATCCCGCTGTCCCAAAACAAAAACTCATCTCCATCATTCCGTCTCTCTCATACACCCATCTATTCGAATCTACTTTACTTATCATGCACATCTCTCTATTTCGTCTATATCATGTTTTCGTTGTATCAGAATAGAAGAATCTAACATTCAGATATCTGTCTGCATGAAGGCTCACTTGAATTCCCACTACGGTTTGTTCCAATGGAAATTTATATAGGACCGTTGAGTGAAATTCATTCACTAACATCATCTGAATGCGAACCTTTCACGTCGTAATTATTCTATAAATATATCGTCCGCGTTTATATGTAGTTAGAAAAACCAACAATAGAGTTCGTGTTCGTTTCACTTGTTATAATATCTCATGCACCTCATATTATTTTCTTTCATTGGTATCCTCACCGAGAATGTTCATAAATTATGAAATTTGTGATTTTTTTAACTTTTTGTTGAATCCCTTGTTGGGTTATCAGTGTCAATTTTTATCAAACATCGTGCAATTTGTTAGTTTACTATGAGTAAATTATTTATTTATTACTTTCTTTTGCCCTATCTGAATAGGGAAGGAAAGTATTGTTTCATGTTAATTTTTCGAAATTGAGTTTCCATCGGATATGCACGTTTTATGTCACCTAAACCAAAAAAAAATGTTTTTAATGGTTAGTCTGTCGGTGTGTGTGTGTGTGTGTGTGTGTGTGTGTGTGTGTGTGTGTGTGTGTGTGTGTGTGTGTGTGTGTGTGTGTATGAGAGGGAGTATGCAAAGTTGAAATTTTAAACTAAAATTAAAAGTTGGGTACTACTATGGGACCTGCTCGATTATTTTCATTACAATCAGTCAAACGTAGTAGTATAAAATAATCGTGATATTTTTTTTTTATTTATTTAGGAAATTCACAATCTGTTGGAAACAATCAGTGAATGTGATACCACAAAATTTGGGAAAAATTAACATGGTACACAAACGTGAGTGGAGACACAGTCCAGTGACAGAACTCCGACGTGAATAGACAGTGTAGCATTAAGTGCAGCATTTAGAACATTGTAATGGATAGTCAATTACAGTACTACGTTAATAGATGAGGTCCCGGGTCCATTCACGTTTCAGACGTCTTATTGGATTGTTTGGGAGAGTCTGCGTAGCCAGATTTGAGACAAATGGGTTATGTTGGTTCACGAGTTTCTTCCTAAATTTTGTATATAGTTTTAAGAAAACGTCATTTATGTAAGGTACGTTTAGGTCTGAGTGTAGCATTCTATTGGTTACATAATATGGAGCGTTAACTATCCTCCGTAAAAACTTTGATTGGAAACGCTGAATCTATGCCAATACCGATGGTTTTGCACAGTAGTAAAGCTGACTGGCATAGCTCATATTGGTCGAAGGTAGGAGTTGTAAATGGTTAATTTGGATGTAGTTGGTAACTTGGATTTGCGTGAAAGAAGTCTGTATAGTTATACAGACTTCTGTTTGAACCTGTCCCGGAGTACCTTTCTCGTTTTATTTACGTGTACATTCCATGTGAGCCTCTTATCAATCGTGATATTTAAAAAAAAATCGATTTTCGCAGAAACGGCTTCATTTTATTTTTAATCGCCTTATTGACTACATTTTTTTATATTCTACAAGATAGAGTAAGCGCCATGTCTGCTAAATTTATTGGGGGGTAAGCCCGTACTTTCGGGGTAAAAAATGGTTGTTTTAAGATTACGGCCTTATATGCATTCCAGAGCAAAAGTGTACAATTTTAAAATCGTAGAATATCAAAAACCTATAACTTTTATTTCAAATTATGTGCAACGCTAAGTTTAGGAACAATTTAGTGATTTTCTGTATATTTTTCACCAAATTGGTAAAAACGTGGGATTTCTAATATTGCGGCCTTAGTATGGATTTTATGACAAAAAATGTAATGTCCTTAAAGTTATGCGAAATTTTAAAAATCTACACTTTTATTTTAAGCATTTTCTTCCACATAGCTTAATTTAGCGTCAATTAGTTATTTAATTTTTTTTAAGTCTAAGAAAGGTTGATTTTAATTTTGCGTCATTCACTTATGATTAAAATTAGGTTAAGGTTTCCTTCCATATTACATCGTTTACAAATGAATCAAAATAAGGTACCCTATATGTTTTATAACGTACATTGGCAAGAGAAAATCGTGCGTGTTTCACACATTATTTTTAATATTTTTAGGCAAAACTTATTAAACTACACTATAATGGTCTGATAAACAATTTCATATTTTGTAACCGAATAGTACTGAGTGGAACCCTTTAAATGCAAGCAATAAGCCTGCGCGTGGCGCAGGGAAATGGGTGGATGGTTGTGAATGGATTGCATGACAATTAATTTTATTAATTTAAATGAAAAATTTATATTTAAATAAAACGATAAATTTTTAATAAATTTCTATAATTTGCTTTATATTAATAATTTTAATACTATATTAAAAAGTTTATCTTAAACTTTTTAATTAAACAAATTTAACGTAAAAGGTTTATTAATATTTTTACAAATAATAACACAGTTTGTAGTTTTATATAGATGTGTTTCAATTAGTTTAGTTTGATTTCAAACCAATTAATAAATATTTTTAATTCTCTGTGTACTGATTGAAAACTACTACTTCCGTCGTGTAATGAATAAATCCCACTAAGTTTTAATAACAATAAAAATTGTAGGGTGTTTAAAAAATGACGCGACTCGTTTATAGATGACGAAAATGTAATACTAAAAAAAATCTGTTGTGAAACCCTCTCACGGCGTTTTCGTACCAATGTAAATAATGAAACATAAGTAATATACCTAAAATATGGTAATTTAAAATAAATTAGCTCGTGAGAAAAAGTTTTTATTGACAGTATTAGTTAAAAAGATTTCTATCTTACTTTTCCACATAATTACCATTCATTTTTATACACTTTTCGTAACGCTGCACCTGCTTCTACACCCACTACATAGAAGTTTGACGCCTTGGAATTAAACCAGTTGTAAACGGCAGTCTTGAATAATTCTTCGTCGTTTTCAAATCTTTGTCCACCAAGCCACTTTTATCAAATGCAAAACGAGGAACTGGTTTCTGGCTGCATGGTCACGGTTTTGGCAGCGCTGTAAGGACGCATATTGTCAGGAAGGAGGATTACGCCGGATGAAATTTTCCTGCGTTGTCAACTGGAAAACGCACGTCTCAGTTTGTTAAGCGTTTCACAGTACACGTTAGCTATAATTGTTAACCCACGTTCCATGAAATCAACCAAAATGACTCCCATCAATGATATTATCGGTCTGAATACTAGTCCTGCCACTCCGAACTTGTTCGTGCACATTTGTCCGGCCATTTTGAAAGTCTCGACACCATTATCGAACGTTTTCTTCACTCATACACTAGGCACAATTCTCGACAAATTTCAGCAACTGAGAATCCTTTTACAAGTAAAAATCGAATTACAGCGCCTACTTCACAACTGGCGGGAGAAATGATTGTCGCGAAAATTGCGATGTGCATTCACCGGCTGGCAAACGACTACAGAATCAAAACAACTGCAGTGGCTTCGCAAATAAACTATAGATGGCACTGCATTCGTGAAACTATGTTCAGACCTACTAATATTTAAAAATAAGCCGACGGCCCTTACTTTTAGAATACGGCTCCTATACTTAGTTTTAATTATGAGTGAACGACACTAAATGAAAATCTACCTCTTTGCATTACAAAATACGGAAAATCACTAAATTACACAAAATTACTCTAATTAAAAAAATTTGGCAATCACTAATAACAACTATTTGCAATAATTTTTTTTTTTTAGCTTTTATTTGTTATCGGGAACTGCACATTATTGACAACTACCCAATTTGACCGATGCTTTGCTGCATTATTTGACGTGAATTAGGCATGAATTTGAACAGGGACCCCAGTAGAGTTTGTTCATGGATGGCTGTCAGCTGGTCACCATACAAAGTCGCTGGCCTAACCGGTGTTACTTAACAAATAATAGCGACTTACTACCAGCTGACTGACTGGGCTGGCCCAGAGGCCTAGCAATAAATAACTTCTAATTTTGCAACTAATTTCTGCAAAAAAATTATTTAAATAAAAGTGGTTGTTTTATTATTTTTTATAACTTTAAAATTATGCCCGGAACGGGCAGTTGGAGTGGTAAATTATTTGTACTTGAACTGCTAGTTTCAGGGCTACAAAAGATAGTTTTGTGTCTTATCATATGGTCAGCCAATTATACGATTGGCATTTAAGAGATAAGCATTTAAGAACAAAAGAGATAGAGGTGTAAAAGACACTAATCAGAGTTATCTCCTCTGAGAGTAATGAATTGAATTTTACAGCCAGACCATACGATGAATGAAGTGAAGATGTCATTTAAAGGGAGAAAAAGGGGTAAAGGGGTTTTCAAAGGGCCGGGTATGCTGTTAGGCATACTTTTCCACTCAGTGAGGAAGAAAATTTTAAACCACCTCACTCTTCGTTTTACTTATTAAACCATCTAGAGATTCAAACCACCCTTTCGGCTGATGACATAAACAACAATTTTAAAATATTAAAACTTTGTTGTAAAATTCATTTATTACAACTTTGTTGTAAAATTCATCTTAAGCTCTGACTTTTAAAATTCCCATTTTTTCACCGATTTTGATGAAAAAATAGAGAAAATCTACTTGACTAATTTACACTAAACTAAGCATTGTTGAAAAAATTTTTCAATTAAAAATTTAGATAAACTACTCATGATGTTAATTTTACATTGGTAAATTTACTAAGATTAATTTTAAATTAAATTTACTACGATTAAACATAGGTTATATATGTTTTATTATGTATATTGGCAAGAGAAAGGCATGTAAGTGTTTTACAACAAATTTTTTTTTCTTATTTCTACTCCTTTTATATTATACTTCATTTTCTTTATCCTTTTCTTTCGTCCTCCCCTTGTTCTCTTCCACTATTGTCTTCTTCTTGGTTTCCTTATTTTTCATTCTCCTCCGCTTACTCTTGGGTTCTTTCAATTCTATTTTCCATCATTCTCTTCCTCTTTAACTCCGTTCTTTATCCCCTTCTCCAGTTTCTCCCCTTTTTTATCAACTTCCACGACATGTTCGTCGTAATTGTATTTCTGCTACATCAACCCCTCGTTATCCAATAATGAAGTAATGACCAGATTTTACATAAATTTAGTACTATGTGGAAATTTTGCAATCGGTTGCAGTGACAAGGCAAAGCGTTTGGAATATGAATGAATGAAGCAGTTGACCCCAATATTAAGGATGCTTAAACTTAATGAATAATTCAAAACAGATTTTCATTGAATGATTCATATGAAATCCATATTGTTCCATGAATTTTACGATCAATTATTTGTGGTAAACTAAAAAATATCATTTATTTTTTGAACAGGTTTAAATTTTGATATCTCTTGAATCGTACTTTTTTGCACCCTGTAGTAAAATTAATGTTTTCTGTCCTTTTGTCACCAACCAAAAACCACTGTAAAGTAAGCTAAGTGTTAACTTTATAAAGAACCAGTCACTTTTGATGTTTAAAACTGACTTGAATTAACTAAGGTAGCGTTTTTTGCTACTGTTACTTTCACATGTACAACCGTTGTAAAAGCTTTTTCCCTTTAACATTAATTTTTTTCACTTCCCATCTGCCATTTCAGTCAATCTCTTTTGAAGTGGATGTAAAGTAACTTAATTTTTTCACTCGGTTATAATTCAACTTTGGTCATTTAAAACCGAAAATAAAACCGAATAGTTTTCTTTTTGTGTTCCGTTTTTCTTTCACGCGAATTAATAAAAAGTGTCATCAATACTACATAAAAATGTTTTGTCAAAAACATTTCCGCAGAAAAAAATCGTTGACGCTAAAATAAATGCTGTATCAGAAATATAGTCAATATGAAATTTTTAATGTATTTAATTTGTGTCATTGTGCTTTTTCCCCATTACAGGCAGGTGGAGTGTTAAATTATTTGCACTCGATCTGTTAATTTCAGGGCTACCAAAAATATTTCTGTTTCTTATCCGATAGTTAGCAAATTATATGATTGAAGAATTTAAGAACAGAAGAGATAGAGGTGCAAAAGACACTAGTCAGAGTTATCTCCTCTGAGAGTACCGAATTTCATTATACAGCCGGACCCTGTTGTAAATGAAGTGAAGGTGTCATTTGCTGGGTTGAACGTAGATGCTTTTCAGAGGGCCTGACATACTGATAAGTTTACTTTTCTACTCAGTGAGGGAGGCAGTTGTAAACCAACTCATTCCTCATTTTACTTAGTAAAGACTCTAGTGGTTCAAACCAGCCTTTCAGCTGATGACCTGAACAACAACAACAGCTATATCCACACTCGTGCGCTTTCAACGCATGCCTTATTTCGTGCGGAATTGCAGTGTCATCGGCAAAAGTAGCTACGGTATTATTTTTTTGTTCGGAAAGGTCACTGGTGTACAGCAAGTAAAGGACAATTACGCTATTTCTCTCGATCTTGCCTCCGTCCCAGACATCGATGTATTACCTGAATTGAATTCTGATCACTATCCAGTTCTGTTTACTTTCACGTCCTCGACTGCTCGTATCCCTGTCCCGCCTCCTTCTCTGAAGGTCTGCTGGCGTTCCTTCTATGACTCGGTTGCCTCCCTAATTCCACCTGAACCCCCTACTATTACCACTGTAACTGAGCTTGAGTCCCATCTTGATTCCCTCACTTCGATACTTTCCGATTCCATTGCCCAGAACTCGCACCCACGCCCGCCTCGCACTAGGTCATCACTTCCAGCTCCTATCAAAGCAGGAATCGCCGATAGGCGTCGCTTTCGAAGGCTCTGGCAGCGCACCAGAGATCCACATCATCGGGATCTGTTCAACGGTGCCGCTGCTAGGTGTAAACTGCTACTCGATGGTCACCGGTGTAGTAAGTGGGAGGACTACCTTCATCGACTAGCGGATGACGGAAGACCATGGGAGGCTACACGTCGTTTGTTGTCGACCCAGAGGAAGTCGCATCCTCTGATGACACCTTATGGTTTGACATATTCTCCGCAGGCGATTGCTGACACTTTCGCTTCGCATTTTGAACGACATTTTGTTGCCCCTCCGCCCGTTCATCATGACCAGGATGAACTCATTCATGATGAAGTCAACTCAACGCTCTCTGACCCTACGCCCTGTAACTTACAGCCCTTCACGGAGGATGATGTCACCTCTGTAATTTCCTCGATTAATCCGCGTAAGGCCCCTGGTCCTGATAATGTCTCTGGATACGCCATCCTGAATTCCCCGCCAGATCTAAAGCTTCATCTTTTGACAATTTTCAATGCAGTGTTGGCGCTGCAACATTTCCCCTCTTCGTGGAAGGTTTCCAAAGTAATTACTATTCTGAAACCCCACAAACGTCCGACTGATCCCGAAAGTTATAGACCAATTTCCCTTTTGCCGATCCTGTCAAAATTATTCGAAAGGCTTCTTCTCCCGCGCCTGCGACCTGTTGTTGAATCTGTTCTTCCCCCCGAGCAATTTGGTTTTCGTCGAGTACACTCCACAACTACCCAACTCCTCCGCATCGTCACGGCACTTGTGGATGCCAGAAATTCTTACTGTGACACGACGGCTGTACTGCTTGATTTTCGGGCTGCATTTGACCGCGTCTGGCATATGGGCCTCCTTTACAAACTGGCACAATTCTTTCCCCCCTCAACTGTCCGATTACTCCATTCCTATCTTACTGGAAGACAATTCCAAGTCTCTGTCACTATTCCTCAGTTCCACATGGCCATGTCCCCACTCACCCCTTCGTCCGCGGTTGTACCTCAGGGCTCGGTCCTTGGGCCCATCCTCTATCTTATGTACACCTTCGATTTTCCTGTCCGTGATTCAATCCAATTCGGACTGTTTGCCGATGATGCTATTCTGTACCGTCACGGCAGATGCCTCCGCCTCAATTGCCGCGCGCTTCAAACTCAGCTTCTAGACATCACTAGCTGGTGTCGTGTCTGGAGACTATCACTTAACCCCACAAAATGCGAAGCAATCCACTTTACACTAAAACGCAATGTTCCTCCGCCTCTACGATTGGAAGGGGAACTCCTCCCATGGCAGAACAGCGTGAAATATCTAGGGGTTGACCTAGATAAACGATTGACACTTCGACAGCACATTGACAGCAAGCTTAGCAAGGGTAGGGCCTTGTTCGCTTTACTCATCCCTTTGTTCCTCTCTCCTGCATACTCCTCAAAACTGAAACTTCTGATGTACTCCTCTATCCTACGTCCTTTCCTTTTGTACGGGTCACCGGTATGGTGGCCCTTTCTCTCCAAGTCCAACAAAAGACGTACTTCAGCATACCAGAACAAAGTCCTCCGGTGCATCACACAGTTCCACTATCTTATATCCAATCGCATCATACACGAACACCTTCTCTTCCCTTCTATGGAGGACTTCATTTACAATACCTCGAAACGGCTACACGACGCTGGGAAAACTGACGGACCCCAGATCATTCAGGACTTGTACCGACGCCCACACCCACCTGAAGTCTCTATCCCATTACCATTCCACGACTTTATCTAAATTTTAGTATGACCCACTTAACAAAATTTAGAGTTGCCACATTTTTATTCTGCCCTGTATTCCTCTTATTTGCCCATGCCCCTCCTACTTGTATGACTCACTCCCCCCAGTTGGTAGTTGTCCCCATGTTCCTATGCATAATCACTCCACTACGGTGAAAAGAGCCGCCATTTTAAATTAATAAACACTCAGAAGATAAAAAGGCCGGTGATTATGCCAAACTCTACCCTTTCCGTCTCCCCTGAAATCATAAACTAACCCCTACCTTAAATTATACCTTTAGTCCACGTTCAGTAAAATGCATGCCTTCCCCTCACCAAGATAATAGGCCTCCCACAAAACTGAAAAAAGGCCACTGAAAAATAAAATAAAAGAGCCGCTCTTAAACCCACTTGTCCCTTAATTTAAATTTTCCACAAATAACTTCTAAAAATAAATTACCTCCTTTCAAGTCCCAGTTCCAATGTCCCACGAACCAGAATCCTATTTCCTATTTAAACTATAAAATTCCCCCTAAATTTCTTGAGGTTGCAATTATTCTGTTATATTGTTCCCCGAGCGACCAGGTGTTCCTTAACACGATGTCGCCATCATAGGGCTTCTTAGCCCTCTCAACCAGGATTCAGGATTCAGGATTCAGGAAGGACAATATATAATCAAATTTGAAAACTCATCTGGGTTTATGGTATAGAACTTCGGTGTTGCCAGAAAAAGTTAGATAATTATTTTACAGATGTTCCAGAACGAATAGCTGCTGAGATCCATTATTTCAATGGTACGTTAGAAATAGTGATCTGCACAGAGGTCTTGACATCTCTCTTCAGTCTAGAGAGATACGAAGATTTGCTGTTAAACATGAAGCCCATCTACATGGTCAAATTAATCCAGAAATGATCTAACTTCTAAATTATGAACATTTTCCTAGAAGGCGTAAGAGAAAGAATCTATTTAGCTATTGTAACATTGCAGTGAGATGTTTTAAAACAAAGCAGTGGAAAAGTATTAAATAGTCATATTGTGTAACAATATCTAATAGGAAAGTGTTTGTTCCAAAATTCTCTAGCAGGACTCAGTTTTCGTAAGTGTTAACGTAAATAATAAAAGTTGATAAATCGGGTTATTTCAAAGAAATTGTTAGAAATTATGGAGGCCTATTGTTGTGATAGACTACCTGAAGAGGGTCGGTGTATCTATTTAGATAATTAGCTCTTTGGTTATGGTGTTAAAATGTGTTCTTTATTCAATTTAAATTTTTTGACATTCAGAACCCGACAGAAAGACTTCATATTTTTATTATTCTAGAATTTCGATTATGTTAGGTATTTAAGGGCAGGACTGTTTGGTTAGTAAGTCAAATTTGATTTGTCATCAGGGAGTGAGTGGTGAACCGCGTAATAGTTCCATTTGGAGAAGGGGTAATGTCTACTGGGTATATCGGCTGACGTTTACTGTGCATTGTATAAATTGGTTGTATGTAGAATTTAGTTAATGTGAGTGCAAAATAATTTTGTTACTAGTTAAGTTTAGATTGGTCATTAATTTATTCTTTACTATAATAATAAATGCAATTTATTAGCATATTTAAGTAAGACTATTGTTTTTAATTAATACTTGCATGTCATTCTAAACGATAATTTGTTAATTTCTTATTTTACCCAGCTTCCGTAACGGACCTCATCGCAAAGTGTCAAAATATTTTAGAGTTAAGGTATAGAATTATAGTATTATAATGTTATTATATTACTTAAGTGTTTAGGTATTGAGGGTTGGTTTATATCACTTATAATTAATCAAAAGCAATCGAGATACGTGTATTTATCGGAGCAGCTTATCCAAGAATTCAGCGTACTTGATAACATGCAAAATATTTGCAAGAGAAGCTCCTATTTACTTTTTTTTTAAATATAGACAATCTTACTAAAAGAGTTCACCATTATAATACAAGAAAGAATGATCTCTTACTTTTATATAAGGACTAAAAATGTTTTATACGAAAATAATTGCTGCTATTTAGCACCCAATCTGCCCAATCTGCTCCCCTTACAATTTAATAATATATCGGACATCATAAAGTATAAGAAAGCAGTAACCTTGTGGCTAAAGAAAGTAGGAGAATAAACTGAAGAATCAATGTTTACACTAAGAATCCAATAATTTTTTGAGCTCGTCAACCGGTCCGATGATTAGATTTTCTAGCTGTAAAATATTCTTAAAATTTATACTATTTCATATTTTGTGGTTTTTATTTAGCTTTCGTGTAAATATATTCCATATAAATCATGGATATCTCAGTAGCTATTTGTTCTGGAACATCTGTCTAATTATTATCTAACTGTTTCTGGCAACACCGAAGTTTTATACCATAAACCCAGATGAATTTTTACTTTCTCTTGCCTATATGAATATATAGGAAGGAAAGTATTGTTTTCATGTCGATTTTTCGAAATCGAGTTTTCACCGGATCTATACGTTTTCAGACCCCCTGAACCCAAAAAACATGATTTTAGCGATTGGTCTGTGTGTGTGTATACAAAATATCTCAAGAACGGAACATCGTACGGACTTGAAACTTAAGTTACATACCACTACCGGACTTGACACGAACATTTTCATCAAAATCGGTCAATCGGAAGTAGTAGTTTATTTGTGTAATTTTTCACTTTTTTGCGATTTTCTCAAAAACTGGTTCTACGACTTTTTTAAAAATCGCCTCATTTACTAAACTTTTTATTCTCTACAAGATAGGGTAGGCGCCATGTTTGCTGAAATTCTGGGTAAGGCTGTTTTCACGTAAAAACATTTTCTTTTTAAGATTGCGGCTTTAATATGCATTTTAACGCAAAACGTTATATAATAAAAGTTGTAGAAAATGTAAAATTCTACACCTTTTATTTCAAACATTTTTTTTAAAACGCTTAGTTTAGCGGTAATTAGCGATTTTCTATTTTTTTCTCACGAAAACGTGTGAAAAATTGATTTTTTTAAGATTTCGGCCTTAGTATGCACTTTACGACAAAAGTATATATAATCATATTTATAGGAAATTAAAAGATCTACAACTTTTATTTAGAGCATTTTTCTCTACAGAGCCTAGTTTAGCGTGAAAGAATGATTTTCCGTATTTTGAAGCCAAACAGGTCGATTTTCATTTTGCATCTTTCACTCATGATTAAAATAAGGTTGTTTTTTGAGGTTAGTTTTTTGTTTATTTCTAATGTATTATTACTAATGTTAGGTTATATTGTTTAAATTATTTGCACTGGCAAGAGAAAGTTGTGTGAGTGTTTCACACCAGATTTTTAAATTTGATTATATATTGTCCTCTACTTGCTGTACACCAGTGACCTTTCCGAACTAGAAAATAATACCGTAGCTACTCTTGCCGATGACGTTGCAATTCTAGCCGTGGATGACAGTATTGAGGAAGCTATAGGCTAACTTCAAAGGTCAATTACAGAAGTTCAGCAATGGACGGAAAAGTGGTGAATAAAGCTTAATGAGGCAAAATCAATTCTTGTCACTTCACTAAAAGAACAGTTTAAGGTATTCCAGTTTGTAAATAACGATACTGTACTGCACGCAAACAGTGCCAATAATCTTGATATGACAATCGACGCAAAGCTTCGCTGGAAAGCCCACGTTAAAAAGAAAAGAGAGGAACTCGTTCTAAGGTATCAGAAATTGTATTGGCTATTAGGGAGACGATCCTCGTTATTATTTTATAATTAACTGCTGCTCTATAAACAGACGATAAAGCCTGTCTGGACGTATGGTATGCAACTCTGGGGTTGTACCAAACAACGTAATATATACGTACATAATTCTAAGTTTTCAAAACAGGGTGCTGAGAAACATCGTCGATTCACCGTGGTTCATAAGAAACAACGACCTCCACAGAGGCCAACGAATAGATTTCATCTCCAGTGAAATCCAGAGGATCACAAAGAAGCGTGAGGAAAGACTTTACCACCATGACAACGTTGAAGCAATCTAGCTGCTTGACAACGATATCTGGTGCAAAGGCTGAAAAGAAAGAAACGATTTGTGCTTGCGTAGTGTCAGTGTTTAAAGCAGAGCAGTGTTAGTACACGATTAAAATTTGTGTAAAATTTAAGTGTACAATACAATATGTGTAGTGTACCTAATGTGTTATATTAAATTAAGTACCGAAGTTCTGTTAAGCATCTCTGTAGTAATATTGTAAATAGCAGTTTAAGTTAGAATAAAATTAATTATTAGTCTTAACACTTTCACTGAGCTATGGATGTAGAAACATTATTTGAGCTATCCGGTCTCTTAGACCGGTCAGTGTGTCTTGGTTTTTACTGGTCAATTTTTTAACTATTTATAATTTAATACATATTTTTAGTAAATATATTTAATGGGGAACGTATATAAAAAACAATTAAACATTTTTACGTTTTTATTTGCAAACCTTTAAATATAGAAAATTACAAAATGAAATACTGCTGCTGTTGTACTACAAACAAACAAACTCTTGCTCACATCGAAAATTTAAATTGAAAAGAACAATTATGATAAAATAATACTTTGTAAGATATTTGTGAGTAATTTGCTATAATAATGGATGATAATAATAAACAAATGAAATAACTGTTCAGTTTATGAGTTTACTCAGTATTTTGCACATTAATTGCAGACTGTGCGACTGCACTCTAAACAAATGGGATGAGAACACCTAATGCATTTATATTGGGTTTTCCTCTCTGGAATAGATGGACATTTGCTGCACGTTTTTCTCTTCTCCATTCGGTCGGAAGGGACTTCTTCCTCTCTTGAATGAACAGGGTTATTTTCTGCCAACGCCATCAAAATAGTTTGCCTCAAATCTCGCCGGAGATTGGAAATTTGTACTCTTCTCTGAAGTTGAGGTCTGATAATGTCATAGCCCAAGGCTTTGACGAATTCAAAACGTGAAGTCACTTTATGAACTGGAATCACTTTCATTTAGCAACACAAAGTCTGGATCTGCATCGGAATCGTGTATTTCACTCTGAATATCTGAATCATCTAAACTAGACTCATCATCCAGCATTCTACGTACACAAACGGCAAAATCATCGTCTTCGACGTGTACAGATCGACTGGTAGAAGGTCGATCCATTTCACTAACACTTATAAATGAGCTATCCGGTATACAGGACCGGCTAATTAGTACACGATAACTGAGCTATCCGGTATGACAGACCGGGTGGTTTTCAAAAAGCGGTTGTCACCAGAGAACGACTAACGGAAACTTAACTAACGCTAGTGTTTAGTGAAGAGGGGGAGTTAGAAGTTAGCTACTGAGCCTATGAACGACCTTGAACAAACAGGGCTGTAACTGTGGAAAGCTTAATATACCTCCCGGTCTGAGAGACTGGTAGCTCAGTTAAAGTGTTAAGACTAGATCGTAGTATACATAAATACAAGAAAAAATAAATAATTTGTTACTTTATTATAGAGAGATAGCTGCGATTGACGTCACTAACCAATATCGTTTCCTTTATCTAAGATCTGATATTTCTAAATATTTTACTGTCTTCCCTTTTAGTATCTGTACTTTGTCAACAAGAGGAAAAGCTGTTGATGCGACTTCAAATAAATTTAACAAAATTACATTATTTTTTTCAACATACAACATGTAATTAGTTAAATTCTATGAGAAATTTGATTCGGTTCTCCGTATGATTTATATAAACGTAGATTTTATGCGATAAGTTATTCCAGTTTAATGGCGTTAGGCAATATATCTAATACGAGAAGCTACCTAAGCCGTAAAGAGGATATTGCCTGTACTGTGAGGTATATCGGCGGCCTCTATTATTAATGGATCGTCACATGACGTCAGACGTGGCATTAATTTATTGTAGTCCATCTAAACCTTACTAACTAATGATAAGTCGATTTCACGTAGAACTTCACTCAGAAAGAAACTTGGCTTCGGCTAATGTTTCTTCTTTCTTGATTTCGCTGAGCTTTCTTAATTTTATTTTATTTTCTTTCGGAAAGTACTAACGTAATCAATTTTTATTTCTTTCTTCGTTTATTTATTTGAAATAAACGAATAAATCTATATTGTCATTCCGGATGACATTATTTTTTTGGCTCTCGACTTTCCTTAAGTATTATGTGAGAAAATATTGATGTTTCAAAATGTTTTGTGCTCTCGGATTTTAATTAATTTTTATGTTTATTTGCTCCCTTGTAGTGAACAAATAAAATATGACGAAAAATAAATAAAAACCAAAAATGTAAATTTTTTCCTGTTATAAAAATAATAAATTGTATATTGTGGATTTTTAAAAATATTTTGACTTTAAATGTAAAAAAAAATATTAAAGATTAAATAATTAAACTAGCCACTCCAGCAGCGCTTCGCGCCGCTTCTGTGCCTCGCATTAGAGGGGTAGGTGGATCAGAATACTTAACCGGTCAGAGGGGTAGGTGGATCAGAATACTTAACCGGTCAGAGGGGTAGGTGGATCAGGATACTTAACCAGTAAGAGGGGTAGGTGGATCAGTATACTTAACCGGTCAGAGGGGTAGTTGGATCAGAATACATAAGCGGTTTCATGTTAGGTTAACGTTTGAAGTTTTATAATTTGAAGGTTTGACGTTTTAAAATGTGAGGTTCGAAAGTTTCGGTTTGCTTTATAGTTTGTTGTTTGAAGATTGAGAGTCGGAAGTTTCAAGTATTGTTGTTAGGGATTTCACTCTCAGAGTTGCTCTTAATTTTGCCAAAGTTTCCGGGTCATACCCCTCGCCAAAATCAGTCTAATGTGTTTTGATGGGCTCCATCGTTTTCCGCTCACATTTCTCTATATTATAATCAAAAATTAAAAAATTTCCAGTCATATTTTTGCAGCTTTCCCGTTATTGATCGTGGTTACATGGAGAATATTAACCGGGGTTTACGTTTCGGCCGATTACCCACTAAAATATATCCAATATTTCTCTCCAAGGGTTACTTAATTTTTCGAAAATTTTCGGGCATCCCCTACTACAAAATTAATCTTATTTGTTTTGAATGGCCTCTGCCGTTTTCCGATCACATTTCTCTATGAATGAAGAAATAAAAACTGCGCTAAATTTCCGGTTTACCCAGTTTTGGTCAGGGTTACAAGAAAAATAATACAGGGCTTTAAGTTAAAGTTGACTGCCGCAAAATGAGTTCAATAAAGTTTCGCTCCGAGGGTTTCTTAAATTTTTAAAAATTTCTTGGTCATCCCCGTTCGCCAAAATTAATCTAATATGTTTTTAATGGGCTTCGTCGTTTTCTGCTCTCAATTCTGTGCAAGCTAATAAAAAATTTAAAAAGTCATATGTTCCCTGTTTTTACGTAAGTGGCCGTGGGTACATGAAAAACATTAACAGGGCTTTAGGTTTTGGCTGATTACCCACAAAATTGAATCCAAATTTTAGCTCCAAAGGGTTTTATATTTTTTAGAAAATATTCGGGTCATCCACTTCGCCAAAATTAATCTAATATGTTTCGAGTGAGCTTTGTCTTTTTAAAATAAATCGTGTTAAAATTTCCAAACCCTAGCCGGTAATCGAACCCGGGACCTTTCCCTGTGTACGCGAGCTTACTAGACACGGTGCTACGGAGGCGGCAAATTGAATACTTAATTAATTTCTTTAACCTACCAGTTGGTCTAGGGGTAAAGTCGCTGCTGCTGTTTAAACAACTGATTTTCGAAGACAAAGGTTCCTGGTTCAAATCCTAGTAAAAGTAGTTTTAAATACTAGACAGTGGTTACCGCTTTACTTTGATACTCGTGGTTCAATTAACCATACTCTCTCAGGAATGTTCGACCCTGAATCTGTACAAGAGTACACGTCGTCATACACATCATCCTCATCTCATTGGGTCATGGGGTTGCTTATTGTTCTAAATTTAACAGATTATAACGTATACACATCAAGAATAAAACACGAAACTTTATTTTAAATTTGTATTGACCCACCGGATTATTGTAGTGGTAACGTTGTCCTCGCGAGTCAACTGTTTGACAACTTAAGTACGAAGACGAAGAATCCGTGGTTCAAATCCTAGTAAAAGTAGTTACTTTTTTATTGATTTGAGTACTAGACAGTGG
The DNA here is from genome assembly GCA_035578175.1 of Catonia carolina. Classification (NCBI taxonomy): domain Eukaryota; kingdom Metazoa; phylum Arthropoda; class Insecta; order Hemiptera; family Achilidae; genus Catonia; species Catonia carolina. The sequence goes on along the minus strand of JAQMRL010000007.1, from coordinate 11,164,155 downwards.
TTACCGCTTTACTCTGATGGCCGGCAGTCAAATAACGAAACTCTCTCAAGAATGGTCGACCCTGAATCTGTTCAAGAGTACAACTAATGTGCACGTCATTTATAATATCATCATCACATCATTGGGTCATGGGATTGTTTATTGTTCTAAATTTAACAGATTGCAACGTACACACATCAAGAGTAAAATTACAAAATTTATTTAAAATTAGTATTAATTCACCGGATTGTTCTAGTGGTAAAGTTGTCGCTGTGATTCAGCTGTTTGACAGCTGATGTACGGAGATGAAGGGTCGGTCGTTCAAATCCTAGTAAAGTAAGATACTTTTCTAAGGATTTGAATACTAGACAGTGGTTACCGCTTTACTTTGATCGTTGAGGTTCAATATTAACCATACTCTCTCAGAAATGGTCATCTATGGATCTGTACTAGAGTACACGTCGTAGGACTAGGAATTGAATAAAAATGTATTTTTATTTTTTAAATATTTTAGATTTTTTAAAATTTTAATTACAATTAGTTTAATTCTGTTATTATTTATTTATTTAATAAATTCATATTTAAGTTTTATTATCTTCTTATATTTTCAATGATTTTGTAATTATTTATTTAATCTTCTTCAGTTACATTTTTCCAATTTTGTTTATGTTAATTTCAATATCATCCTCATCTCATTGGTTCATGGGGTTGCTTATTACTTTCTCTTGCCTATATGAATATATAGGAAGGAAAGTATTGTTTTCATGTCGATTTTTCGAAATCGAGTTTTCACCGGATCTATACGTTTTCAGACCCCCTGAACCCAAAAAACATGCTTTTAGCGATTGGTCTGTGTGTGTGTGTGTGTGTGTGTGTGTGTGTGTGTGTGTGCGTGTGTGTGTGTGTGTGTACAAAATATCTCAAGAACGGAACATCGTACGAACTTGAAACTTGAAACTTAAGTTGCATACCACTACCGGACCCGACACGAACATTTTGATCAAAATCGGTCAACCGGAAGTAGTAGTTTATTCGTATAATTTTTCACTTTTTTGCGATTTTCTCAAAAACTGGTCCTACGATTTTTTTAAAAATCGCCTTATTTACTCAATTTTTAATTCTCTAAAAGATAGGATAGGCGCCATGTTTGCTGAAATTCTTGGTGAGGGTGCTATTACGTAAAAAAAGTGTTTTTTTAAGATTACGGCTTTAATATTAATTTTAGAGCAAAAATGTATATGATAAAATTTGTAGAAAATTTGAAAACCTACAACTTTTATTTCAAGCATTTTTTTGTATAACGCTTAGTTTAGCGGTAATTAGCAATTTTCTGTTTTTTTTTCACGAAAACTTGTGAAAAATTGATTTTTTAAAGATTTCAACCTTAGTATGCACTTTACGACAAAGGTGTATATAATAAAATTTATAGAAAATTAAGAGATCTACAACTTTTATTTAGAGAATTTTTCTCTACAGAGCCTAGTTTATTAGTGTGAAAGTGTGATTTTCCGTTTTTTTAAGCCGAATTGAGTTCGATTTTCATTTTGCGTCATTCACTCATGATTAAAATAAGGTTATGTTTTTGAGGTTAATTTTTGTTTATTTCTAATATTTTATTAATAATGTTATGTTTATTATTAATTATTTGCATTGGCAAGAGAAAGTCGTGTGAGTATTTCACACCAGATTTTTACTCTTAAATTGATTGGATTGAAATGCACACACAATTGGATTTAAACAAATCTAAAAAAAAAATTTAATAAAAATTCCGAAAAAAAATTACTAGATATTTCATTTATTTTAAATTTGTATTATTTGTTACGTATCAGTAATAGATTCGTTTGTATAACGTGGTTTTAATCTCTTTAATTATTTAAAATATTTTTGTTTTATTTCTTTTCTATATTCTGTTGTTATTTATTTATTTATTTAATTTCAGAGTTCTATTGTTTTCGTATATTTTCAGTTATTTTAAAATTTTTTATTTAGTCTTCATCAATCAGATATTTCAATATTAAATACTTTATCTTGTTTCAATATCTGTTCATACATTTAATTACAATTCTGATATTTTATTTTCCCGGAATAGCCTTTTAGATACAGCACGCCAAATCAATATTTTAATCGCTTGTACATGTTTTACTCATGTTTCCTTTTCTACGCAATCTTTTCATTCTTTCGTATCTGTTTTTTGTAAGTTGTTAAATGTTGTGGGGTTCACATGGTGTCTTCTTTCTCATTGTCTCTCTCAAACGAAGACAAAAAGCACTCTCTGGTTTTCTTTTCTGAAACTTCCCTATTACTTATGTATTCTGTGTCGATTCTTGCATCTTTAAGTTCATTCATTATTACTGTGAAACATCGTGGTTTGGTTTTGAGATTTATTATTTAATCGAAAATTTGTTTTGTCAATCTGCTTTCGTTCATTCGTATCATATGTCTGAAAAATACATGTCTTCTTGTTTTCATTACATGGATTATGTTTTCAGTTTTTTATATATCCATTTGTTTGAATAGTACCTATCGTAACTGTCTTCTTCCTTCTTAGATCCAAGTACGTTCCAAACTGTTTTCGTGTCTTTGCTAATTATTTTATTGATACAAACTTTCAATACAATTTGAGGTGTTTCTGCTCTAAACAATTCTTCCGGTCTTAAGGCCATCTGTTAGTGTCTGATTTTTGTTTCTAATTATAAGGCTCTTATGTTTTATGTTTCTGGTATTCATGAATGGAATACTGGAACGTTTTATGCAATAAGAAACTTTAGAACAACCATATTAACGCACCTTAAAAAATAATTTAAAAAAAATGTATGTATGGCACCCAAGTTTTATAATTTATTTTTGAATTTAGTTATGGAAAAAAAGCTCTACAGATAGAAAGAACGTAATAACTGATCAATTATTTTCAAGTTATGATGAACATCTTTTTTTTTTTGATTCACTAGATCAGCTACCAAAGATATATTTTTTTGTTTTCTAATTATTGAGCTGCCACACTTTCAAAAGTTGAGTGGCCTTTTATACATATTTTGTTATATTTTTATTTGTATTTTTTTTTCAAATAATTATTACATTACCAGGTAATCCTATGGAGGTAATTAATTTTCACTCAAATTAGGAATAATATCTCATTGTATTTTTATTTATTTGTAATTGGTTTTTGTTTATTTATGTTTATTTATTTGTTGTTTAGTTCAACAGCCGAAAGGCTGGTTTGAACCTCTAGAGGTTTTACTAAGTAAAACGAGGAGTGAGGTGGTTTACCATTGCCTTCCTCACTGAGTGGAAAAGTACGCTTATCAGCATGCCGGGCCCTCTGAAAAGCACATATTTTCCACTCTGTAAATGACACCTTCACTTCATTCACCACAGGGTCTGGCTGTACAATGAAATTCATTACTTTCAGAGGAGAAAACTCTGATTAGTATCTTTTACACCTCTACCTCTTCTGTTCTTAAATGATTCAGTCATTTAATTGGCTGACCATGTGATAAGAAACAGAACTATTTATTTTAGCCCTGCATTGAACAGATTGAGTGTAAATAATTTGTTTATTTATTTATGACCTTATTAAAATGTTTTTATTATTATTGTTATTATTAGGCCTATTTACTTAAATTTATTTTTGTTAAAATTGTCGTAAAATTAGATAAGAAGTTTTAGATTTCATTTATTTTGTACGACTCAATTTTTTCTGAATTTGTTTATGTGTGAGGAAATGAAATGGAAATAAATAATAATAATAATAATTATTATTATTATATTGAAAGTAAAGTAATTAATTTAATAGACAATAGTGTAAATCTAAATTCAAGATTGATGAGATTTGAATTTTTGGACTTACCTTATCGATATTGTAATCAAAATTTAGCATTATATTCTTCTGAACTTTACTTATCTTTTATTTACTTTAAAATATATTTATAAACATCACAGTGCTTCCGTAAAATTCTTTTATAATCCATACCAGCCTTCCGGTCTTACCACCGCTGATAAGACGGATGATTTTTGTATCCCATGATAGGGCTTTTTTGTTATAAGATTTCTGGTATTCATGAATGCTGTTCTCATCTTATCTGCCGTTCTTTTGACCTGATATTTTATTATAGTGTTTATTAAATGTTTCAATATTTAAAAAACCATAAAAATGTACTTGGTTCGAACTCTGCTATACGACAAACCTACGAGGGTAGGCTGATAAGTAATGCACACATGCTTGTAGAAGACGAACAAAAAGAAATAGCAAGATGGGGTAAATAACAAATTAAAGTACAAATCTTAACCTACCAAATTATCTATTTATTTTTCAATATAGTCACCGTTAAGCATTACACATTTCTCCCAACGTTTAACAAGTTTTTTCATTCCGTCACTGAAAAATTCTTCCGACTTTCCTCGAACCCAGGACGCAATAGCTGCCTTCACCTCATTGTCCGAGCTGTAATGATTACCCTTAAGGTCTCTCTTCAGTAGAGGAAAAAAATAAAAATCGGAAGGCGCAAGGTCGGGAGAATACGGAGGGTGTAAAATTGGTTGAAACTTCAGGTTTCTCAGAGCCTCTCCAGTTGCACGCGAAGTGTGTGGACGAGCATTGTCGTGTTGCAAAATTATTGGCGCCAGGTTGCCTCTAACACGACAAACTCGACGTCGGAGGTGTTTCAGAGTCTGTATATACTGAGCAGAATTTACCGTTGCCCCTCGTTCCAGATAATCAGTCACATAAACTCGGCGAGCATCCCAAAACACAGTCAAAAGAATTTTTTTTGCGGACGGTTGTGTTTTGAACTTTTTCACAACAGGAGAATGTGGATGACGATATTCAGCGCTCTGCCTTTTTTCTTCGGGATCGTAATGATGAACCCATGACTCGTCCCCCGTCACAATATTCAAAAGAAAGTCGTCTCCTTCGTCACGGTAGCGCTTCAAAAGTTGTTCACAGCATTCCAATCGACGCTGTTTATTCTCGTCTGTCAGACGGCGTGGTACCCATCGTGCACAGATTTTACGGTATCCCAATTGTTCAATAATGAAGCCAACACGTTCCTTAGATATTCCAATTTGGTTTGCGATACGCTGTTGAGTGATTCGCCGGTCATTTTGAATCAAATCATCGATGAGTTTGCGACGATTATCGTCTGAGGCAGTGATTGGTCGTCCACTGCGTGTTTTGTCAACAATTAAGGCTTTTCCAGGTTGGCAATCACGAAATTTTATTACCCAACGATTCACAGTAGACCTATCAACAGTATCGTCACAATAAACAGCCTTTAAACGACGATAAATCTCACTAGGATTCACTTTCTCAGCAGTTAAAAATTCGATAACAGCGCGTTGTTTAATTCTCGTTGACATAGCACCAGAACACGACGCCATACTTCCACTACTCAAAACAAACTGAATGAAAGCAACGCCTTCAAACTGCGCAGGCTTGTAGAGGAGAAATAGTACTTCCACATGCCACCAGGCGCGCTACTGAAGTTTATTTAGTTGTCTTCTACAAGCATGTGTGCATTACTTATCAGCCTACCCTCGTACATCGTATTGTTAGACACGGCGTTGATTTTAAATTAGGCCTAATTAATTTATGGGTTTTAAAATACAATTTATGTTTTATGTTAATATTTGAAAATTAATAAATTTATTAATTGTTATTGTCCGACATTCTTTTTAAATATTCTAGTCAATAAGATATTTTTTCAATTTGATCGTTTCATAACTAAATTTAAAGTAAAAATTGCTATGATGGTCGTCAACATTCGGAACTGATAGACACCTGTTATATTCCGTATTTAATAACAATTAATAATTAAATCAAAGAAACATTCAAATGGCGCTGTCAGCAAAAGTAATAAGAAAAATTTGAGTGCCAGCAGCGACTCTTTACATAATACTCATAGCTTATAAAACATAAAATACACACATTTTTCTCTACAAAGTCTAGTTTACCGTGAAAGAGTAATTTCCCTATTATTAAGCCAAACTAAGGTTGGTTTTCATTTTGCATCATTCACTCATGATTAAAATTAGGTTATGTTTTTGGAGATCAGTGTTTTTGTTTATTTCTAATGTTATGTTATATTGTTCATTATTTGCATTGGCAAGAGAAAGTTGTGTGAGTGTGTCACACCAGACTTTTCCCATTTTTTTAAAATTCTTTCATTTACCGCTACATAAATTTTGGCAGTCTGTTAAAAGTCTCACAGTTACATTAAGTTTATGTAACAAGTCCACATTAAACGTCCAATTAAAAAATTTAGCGTAGAAAAATATAAATTTGAAGCATAAATATTGAAACATAACCTAAAGAAGAAAAAGGAGTACTACGTGCTCAGAAAGGATTGTTTGTACAATTTTTTGAATCACTATATAATATTATATACAGAAATGACCTCCATACTAATCTAAACAAGCACTAATCAATAAATAATAATATTGTTTTATTACTATAATAATAATAATAATAATAATATAAAGGTACATAAATCGTTCATATTGTTTTACAAAATGGCCGACCAGGACTGATGAATATTGTTAACAAATTGACTATTGCCTGACGAAGTGTTTACAAATCTGTTCGTATGTTTCATCCAGTGCTGTCTAATATTAACCAAAATAGTACTCGAACAAATATTTGCAGCATTTCATCATTATAATCATGGTAAAACCTTTAGGTACCGATTTTGAATAAATTTCAAGTGGGGAATAATACAGAAATAGTAACATCGGTTTGAGTTACAACATAATGGAATTTCCGTATGTTAATTTCCAGGAATCGATTATATTTAATTTTAATTTGTTGGCTGATTTTACTACGAGATTTGTTTGTTTCATCGATTCCTTTTTTTGGTAGTTAGTTACTGAATTTAAATATTTACTTTACCTTTCAGCAAAATAAAGCTTATTTAAATATTTTTTCTATTAAAATAATAAATTTCTATTATAATAATAAATTTTAAATTATTAACTTAAATTAATTAATTAATCAAAAAATAATTAATTATTAATTAATTAATTAAATTAATTAATTAATTTTTATTTTAATTTTTAATAATAAATTTTTTAGCTGCATTAAATTTCTGAATAATTTTAAACCAGTAAATTTTTGCTCATTTTAAGAGAGATTTTGAGTTTGTGAAGTGTATATCCTAGGCCCTTTAGTAGATTTCTTTGGTATAATTCAAATATTAGAGATGTCAACCCTTAAATATTTCAGGGACCGTAAATATCGCCCCTTAAAATGAGAAACGCATTATTATACTCTTTATAAATTTTTACTTTCTCGTGCCCTATGAATATATATACGGAAGGGAGAGAAAGATCCTGCGCTAAGTAATGGGTTCGTAAATACGAGGGTAGGCTGATAAGTAATGCACACATGCTTGTAGAAGACAACTAAATAAACTTCAGTAGCGCGCCTGGTGGCATGTGGAAGTACTATTTCTCCTCTACAAGCCTGCGCAGTTTGAAGGCGTTGCTTTCATTCAGTTTGTTTTGAGTAGTGGAAGTATGGCGTCGTGTTCTGGTGCTATGTCAACGAGAATTAAACAACGCGCTGTTATCGAATTTTTAACTGCTGAGAAAGTGAATCCTAGTGAGATTTATCGTCGTTTAAAGGCTGTTTATTGTGACGATACTGTTGATAGGTCTACTGTGAATCGTTGGGTAATAAAATTTCGTGATTGCCAACCTGGAAAAGCCTTAATTGTTGACAAAACACGCAGTGGACGACCAATCACTGCCTCAGACGATAATCGTCGCAAACTCATCGATGATTTGATTCAAAATGACCGGCGAATCACTCAACAGCGTATCGCAAACCAAATTGGAATATCTAAGGAACGTGTTGGCTTCATTATTGAACAATTGGGATACCGTAAAATCTGTGCACGATGGGTACCACGCCGTCTGACAGACGAGAATAAACAGCGTCGATTGGAATGCTGTGAACAACTTTTGAAGCGCTACCGTGACGAAGGAGACGACTTTCTTTTGAATATTGTGACGGGGGACGAGTCATGGGTTCATCATTACGATCCCGAAGAAAAAAGGCAGAGCGCTGAATATCGTCATCCACATTCTCCTGTTGTGAAAAAGTTCAAAACACAACCGTCCGCAAAAAAAATTCTTTTGACTGTGTTTTGGGATGCTCGCCGAGTTTATGTGACTGATTATCTGGAACGAGGGGCAACGGTAAATTCTGCTCAGTATATACAGACTCTGAAACACCTCCGACGTCGAGTTTGTCGTGTTAGAGGCAACCTGGCGCCAATAATTTTGCAACACGACAATGCTCGTCCACACACTTCGCGTGCAACTGGAGAGGCTCTGAGAAACCTGAAGTTTCAACCAATTTTACACCCTCCGTATTCTCCCGACCTTGCGCCTTCCGATTTTTATTTTTTTCCTCTACTGAAGAGAGACCTTAAGGGTAATCATTACAGCTCGGACAATGAGGTGAAGGCAGCTATTGCGTCCTGGGTTCGAGGAAAGTCGGAAGAATTTTTCAGTGACGGAATGAAAAAACTTGTTAAACGTTGGGAGAAATGTGTAATGCTTAACGGTGACTATATTGAAAAATAAATAGATAATTTGGTAGGTTAAGATTTGTACTTTAATTTGTTATTTACCCCATCTTGCTATTTCTTTTTGTTCGTCTTCTACAAGCATGTGTGCATTACTTATCAGCCTACCCTCGTAGAAAGAAAATATGGGATATGAGGTAAAGAAGAATTTGTACAAAAAAATGAACGAATAATGGAAACTATTAGAAAAAGAAGCCTACGGACACCTATATGGAATGGATGACAACCAGTTGACAAAACAAATTTTTAAGATATTAAACAAGAAACCTAAGTTTCTAAGTTTCGGAGAAATTGTTTTCCGTTTGGTAATCAAAGTTGGGATTATTGCTGAGCATTCGAAAATAACGGATCCTGCGCTGTCAGGATTGAAACAGTTATCTCATTCAAATTATCCTAGCGTGTGTAAGAGCTTTGCTGTCAAGAATGTGCTCGTTTTTTAATGATACTCTTGCTTTAAATGCTCTGAAAAAAATTGGAGCTGCTAGGTGAGAAAGGGTCAGATCAAGCGAGAAAAAATAAATATAGGTATAATCATAAGAGAATTTACAGCCCCAGCCGTATCTCGCTTCCGAAGCACCATCTCTCTTTGTCTTCACGGTCACCAGCGGAAAGCTGCCGCAAAGACATTGCCTCCTGCACACCACCCAACCACGTCACCTCCAGCCTACCTGTCCTTTTTCTACCAGTCTGCGTCCACTCCTATATTCTCTTTGGCTACGTACCGTCCTCCATTTTCTGTAAACTATTTTAATTGCTTTCGGGATATGGTATTCGTGATATTTTCTTGAATGCTAATTTTTCTCCTAATTTCGGGATTTGGAATTTGATCGATGCGGAACGCACCACAGCTCATGTTAGAAAGGAGATTGAGAAAATCGGAATAAACCAAGAAAATTTTATGAACCAAACCGTATTTAGACAAATAATTACGGACTTTAAGAGCTTCAATAAGAGAAAAAACAGATCACCGGGTTGACAGATGAAAGGAGAAATTCCTGGTGAGCGAATGCTGAGAATGTGCGCTCCAAAAAGAGCTTTCAGAAACGTCTAGGCACCTCATGAGATCTAAATTTGGAACTATACGAGAACAAAATATTGTATTGGGAAGGAAAATAATGTTTTCATTTCGATTTTTTGAAATAATGTTCTTAACGGAAACACACATTTTTAAGCCCCTCAAAACCAAAAACATGTTTTTAGTGATGTATTAATTTCTGAATTATTTAAAACTGTAAATTTTAGCTCATAATTATCAAGATAGATTTTGAAGGACCATCATACAAATATTTAAATTTATATATTTGAAGAACCCGAAAGTTTTAAACTTCTTGAGGCTTTACTAAAAAAAACTATAAGTGAGAGGTGGTTTACAAAAGCCTTCTTCACTGTGTGGAAAAGTTTGCTTATCAACATGCCAGGCTCTCTAAAAAGCACCTACTTTCCACCCTGCAAATGTTACCTTCACTTCATTCACCACAGGGTCTAGTTGCATAATGAAATTCATTACTCTCAGAGGATATAACTCTGACTAGTGTCATTTACTACTCTACCTTTTTTTTGTTCTTTGATGCTTCAGTCAAATAATTGGCTGACCATGTGATAAGAAAAAAAAACTAATTTTTGTAGCTCTGGAACTATCAGATTGCAAATAATTTAACACTCCACCTGTCTGTGATGGGAAATATTTTGGAATAAGACCACAATTATACTATTGAACTAATCAACTTTCAACTAACTCTATATCAACAAAATTCCCGTGCTGTGGTAAAAATTTAAAGTCCGTTGTTTGTGGTAATCTGTTCAATTTAAGAATAATAACCGACTCCATGACGCAATATTTGATGATGATCATGTTGTTCTGTGTTTGCTATTGTTAGAAGCTCTTAAAGTCCGTAATTTGTTGTCATAATTTGGTTCTGTTCGTTAAGTTTTCTCGGTTTACTTTGACTATCTAAGCATCCTTTCTGAGTTATTTTAACCATTGACCTGACAATTTAGGTCTATTTTTTAGTTTCTTAAATATTTATTTTGCCAACCGTTTGCCATATATTCTATACAGGTGTCCGTAAATTTTAGTTTTCTTTTTCTAATTGGCTATTTTTCTTGCACAGTTCTTCTCGACCTTGTACGGGAGACCGGAGCTAGTTGGCGCACTCTTTACATATATTTTTTTGTAGCTATTTATGAAGTATTTGAGATTTTGTTTTATGCTGATGACATGTCTTCACATATTAGCCTTAAAGTCTCAATTTTGTATGTTTTTTTAATTTAAATTTTTTGTGAGTTATGAACAATTTAAACCCATGCGCCAACTTACCCCAACCTCGGGGTTAGTTGGCGCAGTACCTAGGGTAAGTTGGCGCAAGTTATTATTCATTCATTAAACAGTTAACTTATGTAGGTGTGTGGGGTTGCAAATAAAATAAAACAACATCTGAAACGAATTATGTTAATGATTATTGATTAACTAGTACAAAATTGGAATACCAGAAGAGGTAATGAAAACAAAATTAACTTTTTCAGAAATCTACAGTTTTAAAAATCTATATTTTAATGCTCATCAGACGTTTAAATAGGTTTACTCATTTTAATTAAACGAACTACAAAACTACTTTAAAAAAAAAACAAAAAAACGGATTGCTTTATAATATTTGGGTTAATTTTGGATACAGTAATATACATTAAGGAACTTTAAGCCGTTGTAGGAACCTACAATAATATATAATGGGACAATTCAATGTCATTAGGCCTACATAAATCACAATTAGCACACCTAAAAAAAATTTTTGGCTCTCCTGCACAGCTTCATGGACCCACAACCACATACAACATGAAGTGCTCCTTACCCAAGGGTCTTCTGGTTTGCTTCTTTTTTTTGTAAAATGAAAGACAATACAAACATAGTGTGCCGTCCTCGTCTGACTGTATACGATGTTCTTTTCATTTCCTTCCTGTAGTTTTAACACGTCTCTTATCTTTGGCTGGAGACTTTCTTAGAAATTTTTCCCTTGTTGCATTTTTTTCTGCTTCTAAAGAACTTTTACCTATCCTGTTGACCTCATGGGTACTGCGTTTAGTTCTTCGATCGCCTCTTCAGATACTTTCTGGCAGAACCTTGTTAGGGTTCTATCAGGGTCGTAAAATTCTTTAGCTACACTTCTTAGCAATTTATTATTCAACTTTATCTACCTGGCAGCTCGTAACATGATATCAGGCGGAGTGATTCCCCTTCAAGTTTTTCTTTTGTAGTTTCGCATTTTCTTTAAAAATTTATAATTATTTAAGACTTAATCCCAGAAAATTCACGTCCTTAACACGAGCAATACGTTTCGTAGTTAAGCTACATAATAAACAAAGATATTAGGCCTATATTAACCTTAATTTAAAGTTAAAATTTCAAATATTGAATTGTTATTGCTTTAATTACCTAATAATAAAATGTTTGAGCTTAATTTGACGTGCCAACTTGCCCCGGGACTGTTGCGCCAACTAGCTCCGACTCACCATTTTGGAAAAACAATATCATAGTTAAAAAACTAAGCAATAATTAATTTAGTTAAACTTGGCACAGTAAAACCGCAAAGAAATGGTGAATTTAACGGTACAAATATTAATGGGTTGTTTAGCCATACTTTTGTATGAAAAATTAATAACAGAGAAACCGAGATTTTACTTATCTGTGGTAAAAATTAAATAATTAGTGTGAAACGTTGTTAGGCTTTCATAAACGGCTCAAAACACAACGAAATACTCGCAGTGACTACCGGAAACAGTGATCCAAGTTTCAGGATTGACAACGTCCAAACAACAGATTTATTGCGAGTGCGACTACTTGCCCCTGCGCGTACTAGCCCCGGTCTCTCCTTACTTACATTGTCCTTCTACTATCTTCGAACCCATTATCTTGCTGCGGAGATTTATCCTAAAATTTTGTTTACTTCTCTTAGACCAGCCTTCCGGAACATCCTAAGGCACTCACTCGCGTACAGACAAACAGGTTTTAAAACAGTATTGTAAAGACTAATCATACCCTGTCTTAAGTGCTTTCTTCTTATAAAGTAGTGAGTTCCTTGGAGTGCATCGGCCATCTTTTCTCTTCTATTGTTGTTCGCTTTCATTTCTTCGCTGGTATTTATTTGGTTGTATTATCTCCCCGAGTTATCAACTATGAAGGTATCAACTTTTCCAATTTTTTCGTATTTTTTCTTTAAATGACGCGGGGCTGTTTTGATTTTCATTATGTTTTAGCCTATGGTTTGCCGATTTTATATTTATTTAAACTTATTTCTTATTTTAAGTTATACAATCAGCACCGGTAGATTGATATTGGATTTTGAATCACCTTATTTATATTTTCATAAAAATTAAGTGTTTTCTCTAATTTTTCAAACTTAAAATTAAGGACTATCAATATATGTTCAGATTTCTTTGACGGGTTTTTTCTGCAGGGTATACATATCCGAATTGTTTAATACATGCAGGAAATTAGAGTAAATGTTAGCGTGGTTCTCCGTACTTGTTAAGGTGGATTTATTTTATGTTAAAACATTAATGGACGTACTGATAACATTTAAGCTAATGTAAAACTTTAAGCTCTTTTTAAATGTACTTGCAGGACGGGCAGCAAATGGTATGTCCAGATTAAAAAGAAACTTTTCAAAGCAGTACTTATGCATTTAAAATGAAAGCTTTCTAGACTTATCTCGGAGAAACATCCGTGGTCGACTCTTAACAGCATTGTGGGTAGAAATGCGGATTTCAGGTGTATCTAGCTCTGATGTGCAAATATGAGTTGTATATGTTTTATCTAAATTGGTTTTCCTTTTTCTTGTTTCTCCAAGTTGAAAACATAACTACTGGGTGTTAAAAAAATTTATAAAACACTAAATAACATATCAAAGTCTTATAATAAAAGTAAATGGCTCGTACTGCAATGTCTTTTTATAATAGATTATTATTTATATTATTACTTTCTTTTTCCCGATATGAATGTATACATGAAAAGCAAGTACTGTTTTCATACCGATTCCTTGAAATCAAGTTTCCATCAGAAATACACGTTTTCAGGCCTCATGAACTCACAAAACATGTTTTTATCTATTGGTCTGCGTGTGAAGAAAATGTCTGAAGAATGGAAAATTGTACAAAGTTAAAACTTGGAATTAATTTAGATACCTCTAGGAAAACGGATACAAACATTTTCATAAAAATTAATCAACTGAAATTTGTATTTTATTCACACAATTTTGCGATTTTTTAAAAATGGCTGCTCTTATTTTGTTTACAGTCTCTTTTACTACAATGTTTTTACTCTAAAAGATCGGGTAAGCCCAATGTCTGCTGAAATTCTTGGTGGCTGAGCACTGGTGATATTTTTTTGTTTTGTAAGATTGAGGCCTTAAAATAAATTATAAAGCAAAAGTGTACTATATAATTTAAGTTGAAGGAAATTGAGGGACCAAGAACTTTTTTTCAACCTTTTATATATCTTCTCTTGTCCTATATGAATATATAGGGAAGGAAAGTATTGTTTTCATGTCGATTTTTCGATATTGAGTTTTCACCGAAAATATCTTTTGGTAAAAAAAACCTTTTGAACCTTGTTAAACAAACGTTGTATTAGAGATATAAACTGAAAAATACAATAATAAAGGTTCATTAGAAAGTGTAAAATTTCATTTTGAACCTTACCACCTTTTGCAAAATCTTCTATTCGTCATCGATTACAAGTTTAGAAAAATATGAATTTTTATCTGTATGGGGATATTTTCAGGGCTATAAAAATTTGTTCTGTTTCTTTACACACGATCAGCCATTTACATGACTGAATCATTTACTGAAAGAAGAGGTTGAGGTGTAAAAGACACTAATCAGAGTTATATCCTCTAAAAGTAATGGCTTTCATTATACCCTGTGACGAATGAAGGCGTCATTTGAATGGTTGAAAATAGATGCTTTTCAGAGGCTTAGCATGTTGATAAGCATAATTGTAAACCCAGTGTAAACTACCTCACTTCATGTGTTATGCAGTAAAACCTCTGGAAGTTCAAACTAGATTTTAGGCGGATGAACAACAACATTCTTATGGCGCACCACCTATTATTTTACTATGGGTAAACAAAGTTCATTTCAAGGGAAATGTTGAACATATTGTGTAATAAATAAAAACCTGCGCCATGTAAGTAGTACGTAGTATGCGTAAAAATGAATTATATAAAACCAACAGAATAACGTACCCCAACAATACTGTATCAATTTAGGCTAGAGTAATATTTTTATCAATTTTCTTCTACACAAATGACCAACTGCACACTTCCGTTTTATTGGTACTAAGCTTGCAAGACTAGGAATAACAAATACTAGCAAAGAAAAGATTACTTCCTTTCTACAGACGGAACATCAAATTGTTCTAGCAGATCTTGACAGTAGGACGACTTGACGAAGGAATGATTTCATTTAACAATTATCGTTTTATCGCAGTCAAAAATAGTAGTTTTAAAAGTTAATACAAAACTCATACAGAAGTGTTTCCGTTATAAAGGATCATTCTTTTCAATTGTATTAACCGTATTGAAATTTAAAATTAAATTGGATTATAAGTTCCGAGTTTCATCTTCGTCCCATATTCCGTTTTTGAGATATTCTCTTCACATACAGATCAATCACTAAAAAGATGTTTTTTGGGGTTCAGGAGACCTGAAAAAATGTTCTGGAGAAAACTAGTTTTTGAAAAATCGACATGAATACAATACTTTCCTTTCCTAAATTCTTAAAAGTACAAGAGAAAGTACGAGTAAGTAGACATTGTTTACTAGTATAATTTATACTATATAACATAAATTATATTGCCCATAACAGACAGGTGGAGTGTCAAATTATTTACTCTCAATCAGTTCGTTTCAGGGCTAAAATGAATAGTTCTGTTTATTATGACATTGTCACCCAATTAAATGACTTAATTATTTCATAGCAGAAAAGTTAGAGGTGTAAAAGACGCTAATCAGAGTTGTCTCCTCTGAAAGTAATGAGTTTCTTTATACAGCCAGACTCTGTGGTGAATGAGGTGAAGATGTCATTTGCAGAGTGGAAAATATGTGCTTTTCAGAGATCCTAGCATGCTGACCAGCCTACTTTTCCACTCAGTGAGGAAGGCAAAAGTAAACAACCTTTGTTTTACTTAGTAAAACCCCTATAGGTTTAAATCAGTCGTTCGGCTGATGATCTAAACAACAACACAACATATTATACTCAATTGTAGCTCAAATAATCCTACAGGTTTTCTTCATTGCGGAGAAGATTTATTTTGGTAAAGGCGCGCTCGGTTGCTTCAGCTAGTGGTGGGGGTCAGGGCTGTACTACCTGTGATCAGAGTCACGTCGCTCTCGCAACGGTATATAAAATCAGCTAACCTGAAAACATTAGTCTGTAATGTGTTGTATGTGATAGGCTGTTAATTGTTGTAATACAATGTTCTACAAATAAATGTTATTACAATTAAATATAATTGAATTTTTTTAACGTCACTAATAGATGATAATTTACATCGGTTAGAGCATGTGATTTATAGGCAGTTCGGTGCTAAGACACGAAATCTACCGACTGAATGCGAACTGCTCGCGCAGCTACACCGGCAAGCTTATTTGGTGTACTTTCTAACAGGCTACCGACACAAATATTTTGACAACTGTACTGTAAATAACCTTAAACCCCTGATGCAATGTTCATAAAAATCTTACCGTTTTCAGATATTTTGACAACTGTAAGTTACCTCAAACCCCGGAAATTTGAGCTCTATTATGGTCTATTCAATTGATCAAATCACAGTTCAATTTATTCATGTTCTAGTTTTCCTTTTTTGCCTATATGAATATAAATAGGAAGGAAAGTATTGTTTTCATCATTGTATGTTTTCATTTTTGTCGATGTTTCGAAATCGAGTTTTCACCGGATATAAACGTTACAGACCCCCTGAATCAAAAAAGCATGTTTTCAGTGATACACAAATAGTAATGATGCTTTTCAGATTACAAGGAAATTTAGGTGTGTGTGCGCGCGCGCGTTTGTTAGCTAAATATCTCAAAAATGAAATATCTTACAAGGTTAAAACTTTGAACTTAAGTTAAATACTACTAAGGGATCCGATACGAACATTTTCATTAAAATCGTCTATCGGAAAAAGTAATTTATTCGCCGAGTGTTAGTGTGTATGTATGTGTTTGTTACTGTGTGACGATGTATTTTATAATACATTAATAATGAGTAAACCAAGATTGAAAAAGCTGTCAACAATAATGTGCATGTTTTTCTAGAACATGTTGTATGCATACTGAATATTGTACATTGCATATACAAATAAATAAAATATAAGTACTTCACAGCTTCACCCAATATTATTATTCTTTTTCTTTTAAAAGTAAAACAATACAAAACTAGGTGTCACATACAGAAATCAAATGTTTTGCAGAAAATAATAAAATAAATCATATGTACAATTAGTTTTCCCTACATTCTATACAAAAAATAAATTAACTATAAATTTTACTTGGGTTTAATCCTGACACCAGAGGCGTTTCAAATATTGTTGAGTTAGTTATATACGACGCGGCTAGCAAACACAATTAACCAATTAATTAATTAGCACAATTTGGTGGCAATTTAAAGTTTTTTTATTTATTGTTTTTGACAATGAAAACCTAACCTGATTTTTTTTAAGTTTTACTTAGACATTTTTATTACTAAATTATTATAAAATATTATAACAATTCAAAAGAATTTATTTTTTAAATTGATAAAATTATATACGGTAAGTATATTATGTATATGTTTACTTTATGAACCACAATCTTATACGGCAGCGAAACCCTATCGTGGATAGGCGGGGAAGGAATCAAGGAAACCTGCAGAAAAGTAGAATGTAGGATACTCAGAACTTGCATAAACAAGAAGCACAATGTAGACAATCACTTCAGACTTTTGCCTAATGATCAAGTCTACAGAGACAAAGAACCAATAACAGTGGCCATGCGCAAGAAACGGTTGTCGTACTTTGGACATATACTAAGAACACCAAATGCCAGACTTTTACGCAGAATAATTGACCATTCAATGAGACGAGAAACGGACGCTGGTAACGCTAACATATGGCACAAGGAAATCAAAAGGAATTTACAAGAACTTGAACTAACTTACGAAGATCTAACGGAAAAATTACCTAAATATAAACAGGTTATCAAGGACCACAACCATCAGCTTTTACGACATAGAAAAGAGAATATAAAAAGAGAGAATTTTCAAAAGCAGCCAAACAGAAGCGTGCTCAGAACATGAGAGAATATCACGCCAAAAAGAGATTGAAAGCTTCCAAATTGACTAAAGTGGTTCATTGTGGCTAAACAAGCACTAAAAAGAAATATATATTTATATATATCCTAATAAAAATTTTAATATTTAGGAAATTTGAATGTCAAATTTACATTTTGATTAAGTGGGCTATGTAGTTTATAAATTTTATAATCTTGAAACCCTCAATTTTTTACCTTAATGTGTAACGTTGCAACCTATTCAATTTAAACACAATAAGTAACCCTATGATTTAATGAGATGAGGATTGTATGTATGACATGTAATTGAAGTTTATTTGTACAAATTCAGGATAAACATTTCTGATTCCTTGAGAGAGTTTGATAAATCGAACTGCAACCATCAAAGCGCACCAGTAACCACTGTCTAGCATTCAAATCCGTTTAAAAGTAAACTAGAGTTTAAACTATGGAACCTTAGTTCCGAAAATTAGCTATTGAATAGCTAACTCGCAGCGATGACTTTAGTACTAGCTAGACCAACCCGGTGGGTTAAACATTGTGGACATTATTACGTTCAGATTAAACAACATTTATCCAAATACTTTATGCCATACAAAACAATACCTTTTAATTTTACCTAACGTTCCTTCGCAGAACTATTTAAGGAAAACCGATATGAATTAAAATTTGAATAAACTGGTGTGAAGCACTCACAGAACTTTCTCTTCCCAATGCAAATAATTAACAATATAACCTAATATTAGTAATAAAACATTAGAAATAAGCAAAAAAATTATTCGCAGAAACATAATCTCATGTTAAATGCTTCAGTAATATAATTGGCAGACCATGTTATAAAAACATAAGTTATTTTTAAGTCTGAAACTAGCAAATCGAGTGCAAAAAAATCATTAACACTACGTTCTTATTATGGCCGAAATTAACTTTATGCATCTTAAAGAGGAAATAAGTTTGAATAAAGTCAGAAATGTTTCCAAAGTTACATCGGCCATTATATCATCAATTACGTGGACCATTGTTTATTATTTTTCAACTGTCCTCGTTGATAGAGCATAATATGAATCTTCTTATAAAACGGGATTAACCAGGTATAATTTCTTATCCGGTTTAAAATTGACTGTGATCCTTCTCAAAAATTGTAAGTCAAAAATTTCAGTTGCCTGCTACGTATCGTAATTTTTTATTTACAGTTTTAAAAAGTCATTCCTTATCAATATGACAAATTATTACTGGCCGAAAATTTGGTTACTTAACTGGAAAAAATTGAAAAAGAACTCACGCTCATTTTTTTCTCCTGTTTTGGTTTGAAATGAACATTTGTGATTTTAAAAAACCCGTGTAAATATTCTGCAGTAACAGAAAACAATTTCAATTTCGTTCAGTACTCCAAAAAACTCTACATATAATAGGGTATTACGTATTCGGTATGTGATACCAACATAGAAATTATAAAACTCGTATAAGAGATACTCACATAATAATGTTCTGTCCTACCGTTAACTAGACGTTAACATTGGGTGGATCTTATGTCGAAATCTCAATCGACGTGACGCCCAGTAAGAGTACGGACCTATCAGAAAGCAGCATCCTCATGAATGACGTTACACCAAAAGACGCTATTTGATTGGTTGATATCGGTGTGACGTAGTACAGTAATATAACCTCTCTGAATGATGCTTAATTATGCGTGTAAATTTACCACAAGTCACCTGTTGAGTACCTGATTTTTGAATAGACGAAGATTCCGTTGTTCAAATCCTATTAAAGATAGTTTTACTTTTATACGGATTTGAATACTACACAGTGGTGACCGGTGTGCTTTGAAGGTTAAGGTTAATTTAACTATACTCTCTCCGGAATGGTCGGCTTGAATATGTACAAGATTACACCTCATTTACACGTCATACATATCACGCTCATCACATTGGGTCGTGAGGTTGGTTATTGTACTTAATTTGAACAGATGACAACGTATGCACAAAGAGGATTATAAAAATAAAGAAAACCCAATTTAGGGTAAGTGTTATATCGCGGTGTTATTTAATATTATTTATTAATAACGCGTTATTATTTATGTTAACTTAACTGTTGTTAAGTTAAGTTGAAGTTCATAGTTACTTAATTTGTTTTAAAACCACTCTTATGCGAAAAATATATTGTTTATAATAATGATGAATAGTAATTTAAATGTTAATAAAATTATTGTACTTTATCGAGTTAAACAACAAATGTATTGCTGAAACAAATATGAGATTGTAAGTGTTGTGTTACTAAAGTATGTTTCGATGTACCCTACATTGGTCACCCGGCAGATATCAAAACGATATTCAATTTCAGCTCATGAGCGTTTAATCATCTTCTGGTTTACTGTTGTAACAGCTTCTGCTGTACAGTGGTTCAAATATTCGATGACCGTTGTTTCATTTTTGTAATCTTCCTTCCATATCGTACAGCCTAAAGTTCAAATTTCATGTAACAAATGCTTAATTCATAATTTAAAAACAATTCGTGATAAGGCCGTTTAGAAAATGTACTACATGTATTTAGGGTTTGTAAAATTGTATATTATACATATATATATATATATATATATATATACATATATATATAGGGTGATTCTCGAAGTTTTACCGGCGCTTTCTGAACTCACTCAACAGGCCGAAAGAAGAAAAAAATTATTATAGACATGTGTTTTAAAACGCTTTGGTAGTGAGTTACGCCTAGCGAACGATTTCACCCGGAAATTAATACCCTTTCTGAATTGAAGACGTGATGAAATTTTGAGAAGGTAAAATAAGGGGCGAATTCGGTTGCTCCTTATGGATTTTGATGGTTGACAAATCAAATAAAACAGGTCTCACAAATACATATCTCTTGCTTTTTATGATATTCGAAGTAAAAAAAAAAAAATTAGTGTCTAAAAAAGCTTTTTTTAGGTTTAAATTACAATAACTTTGTTAAATGACTAATAAATACATAAAAGTTAACACAAAACGTGTAAAAAATTATCTTTTAACAAATTGGTTTATAATAAGGAGAGAAATAACCAAATACAAACGAAATTTATTTTGTTATCAGAATAAAGGCGCACCTCCCCATTTCTCGATAGCTGTGTGAACTCACTTGAATCAACATTTCCCAGAGCGATGTATCGGCCGTAGAGGCCCCAATTCTGGCCACCTGAGTCACCAGATCTGACACAAGTCAATTTCTTTATTTGGGTATAGATGAAAAATATTGTTTATAAGACTAAAGTTCATACTCGTGAAGAATAAGTAGCCCGCATTATGAGTGTTACTGTACAACTTACGGTTAGTCCTCCAGTACTTTGTAGAGCAATATGTGCGATCCACAAACGTGCAAGCAATCAACGTGTATTGAACAAGAAAAACAAACTTTTAAACATTTATTGTAAAATTTGGTGAGTTAGTTTATATACAAGGCATTTATATATCAACTAGTCGCTAGATATTTCGTTTCATTGCAATTTATTTCATTTTTCAGTACGCATTGATATGTTATGTAATAAAAAAATCTGGTGTGAAAAACTCACACGGCTTTCTCTTGTCAATAAAAATAATTAACAATATAACCTAACATTAGTAAAACATATTGCAAACAAACAAAAAACTAACATCAAAAACCATAACCTAATTTTAATCATTAGTGAATGATATAATTTTAAACCAACCTTAGTTTTGACTAATAACACGAAAAGCCACTCACTGTTTCACGCTAAACTAGGCTCTATGGAGAAAAATTAAAAAAAAAACGTTGTAGATCTTTGGATTCCCCATAAATTCGATTATATAAACTTTTGTCGTATTGCATTCTGAGGCTTAAATCTTAAAAATTTCATTTTTTACAGATTTTCTTGAAAAAAACATTTACCACAAATTACGGCTAAACTAAGCCTTGTACAAAGAAATGTTTTAACAAAAGATTGTAGACTTTTAAATGTTCTACAAGTTTAATTATATACATTTTTACTCTAAAATGCATATTTAGTCGCAATCTTAATAAAAGCACTTAGCTAAAACATTCCCGCCAAGAATTTTAGGTGACATGGCACCTACTCTATCTTATAGTGCAATGTAGTAGTAAATGAGGCGATTTAAAAAAAAACATCGTAGGTGTCGTTTTCGAACAAATTGCATGAGAGTGAAAAATTACACGAGTAAACTTCTACTTCCGGTTGACCGATTTTGATAAAAATATTTGTGTCAAATCCTCCAGTGATATGAAACTTAACTTTTAAGTTTCAATTTCGTACGATGTTCCCTTCTTAAGATATTCTGTTCACACACGCGCACGCGCGCACACACACACACACACAAACACACAAGGGGGGGCGCACACCAATTAGTAAAACATGTTTTTTTGGGTTCATGGGGTCTGAAAACGTGTATATCCGGTAAAAACTGTATTTCGAAAAATCGACATTAAAACAATAGGTAGGCTACTTTCCTGCCTATAGCCAACAGATAGTAAAAATAATATTTTCCGTTTGTATTTGGTTGTTTCTTGCCTTATTCCATATCAATTTGTTTGAAATTAATTTTTTTACAATTTCTTGTTTCAACTTTTACGTATTTATTAGTCATTTAATAAAGTTATTGAAGTTCAAACCTAAAAAAGACTTGTTTTTAGCAACGGTCTTTTCTTTTACGACAAATATCTTAAAAAGTAAAAGATATACAGTTGTAGAACCTGTTTTATTCAATTTTTCAGGTTACATACCATAAAGAACAACTGAAATTCGCCCCTTAATTTACCTTCTCAGAATTTCAGCAAGTCTTCATTTCACGGAAAGTGCTGAGTTCCGGGCGAAATATTTCACTAGCCGTAACTCACTACCAAAGAATTTTAGAACATTTATGTTTATATTAAGTATTATTTCTTTCTTTTGATTTGTAGAATAAGCTCAGAAAGTGCCGGGAAAACTTTGTGAATCACTCTATATATCGGTCTTTCCAAAGCAGACACCACTTTAAAAATGTTTGTAATTTATGTTTGTAACTCTGATTTATTCAAATTTTACTTATTTTTTTAAGTTAAAGTTAAGACAAATTATTTAAATTTTTAATTCGTGATGTTCGTGAAACGCAAGAATTTGTTTAAATCCTTGTATGTAAATTTTACTTCAACTTAATAATTTTTCTCTTTATACTTTGTAAAGAGTTCTAGGAAGTAATATGTTAATAAGAACTGATTGTTCAAAGAGACTTTTATGCAATGTGTCTACTACATTTTGATATTTTTATTTTTTGTGGTATTTCAAATGAGTCTAGTTATATATTCATATGATTTTCCGGAATAATTTACTTTTATAGTTTCTTCTACGTGAAAAAATATTTTTATTTTTTGATTCAGGCAACGCTGGTGTCCAGATGATCATGTGAGTTTGGTTTTGCTTCATTCTTCCTGTCGGTGTTGCTGTATCATTATATAATCAAATGAATTTTTGACTGTGCACTCCTACATGATTATACAAAATCCAAATTTGGCGGTCCATAGGAAGACACTTTATCTTCACCCTAGTCAAAATTAAGGTAATGAGTGTATCTTAAAGAGAATTTATAAAAATTGTGATTGGCGCTCAGAGATCACGTGGTTCGGCTAGCCTCGAACGGGGAGCCGATATATTAAAATCGATTAAGCGCGGCAAAAATCCTTCTAGAAAAATCCAGAAAGTTGTAGGTGCCAGCGCGAGATTTAAAAATGATTACGGTACTAAACAGCAGCCTTAGTATGGATTTTATGACCAAAGTGTATTACTAAACTTATAGAAAATTAAATCATCTACGATTTTATTTCAAGAGTTTTCTTCTACAGAGCCTAGTTTAGGGTCTATTAGTAATTAGGGTGATTATTGATTTTCCGTACTTTTAAGCAAAACAGGTAAATTTTCATTTTTCATCATTCACTCTTGATTAATATTAGGTTGTGTTTTTCATATTACATAGTTTACTCATGATTAGAAATAAGTTATATTGGTCATTATTTACATTGACAAGAGAAAGTCGAGTGACTATTTCAAAACAGATTATTTTGTAGCTGTTTATTTGTGTTACAGTTGATCTATAAAGTTTATAATTGATGGTATTTTGGTGGTAAAGCTTAATAGTGATTAAGATTGTTATTGAAGTAAATATTATGAGTACTGTTATTAAACCAATAATGCTTACAAATCATTCTATTACAGATAGAATCGCTTAACAGTTACTGGAAATGGGTTATGATTTTTTTTCCTTTGTATAGGGCCAGTTTTAGACCACGTGAGGTGACTTTAGACATTTCTGGAAGCTCTGTTTGCTGCCTACATTCTCAATATTCGCTCACTCTAGGCTTTTCTCCTTTCCTCTGTCCATCCGGTGTTCTGTTTTTGCTCTTCATGGAAGCCATTTAAGTCCGTAATTAGTTGTCTCAATTTTGTTTGGTTCATTCAGTTTTCTTGGTGTATTCCGGTTTTCGTAGTACCCTTTTTGACTTCTTTAAACCATTTATCCAATACCTTAGGTCTATTGTTTTGTGTGTAACAAATTTCGTTTTTCAACCATTCTATACCAGGTGTCTAAAATTTTAGTATTTTTTTCTAATCGTTTCCATTAATCGTTTATTTCCCTTGTACAGTTCTATTGTGCTTCGTAATTATATTGTCCGTCTACTTTTTTTGACACATTAACTTGTGGAGGCTCTCTCTCTCTCTCTCTCTCTAAAATTTCTCTGCTTCTATTAGATCACCCTACCCGGTCATTCTAAGGCATTCTTGTGTATAGACAATACTAATTAGTTGTCAAACGCAATACTAATTTTTTCAAATTTTCACTTTCTACGATTTTCTCAAAAACCAAATTCTAAGAGTTTTTAAAATCACCTTATTTACATTCAAAACACTAAAACAAATTAGAAATAGTTAATTACCTACCATTTTTAATATTTTGAAAATAAACAACTTCCGAGTTCAATATCAAACAGTTAAATAATAATCTAACCACACCACACTGATACAAAAACCCAACCTATTTTATAATTTAATAAAAATATTATTACAATACTACTATGTACTTCCTTTTGAACAATAATAAAATAAATTGATCACAACACTAATCCTTGCGTGACCCCAAAATATAAATTGAAAAACCAATGAAACAAGCAATTATTTTTTAAGTTTACTTTTTTAAATTTAATTGGAAAAAGTACTTAATAGAACATTAAATATTTAAATTCATAAATTTAAAATAAACTGGATGTTTAAACGAATTACAATTTTTTATTATTTTTACTTCATCTGCATATAATAGTAATGTAATAATGTATCTAATTACTTTTTAGTATTAAATACAACGTGAGAGTATTTTTTTGAATAAGTAAAATATTAAAGCGTGTTTTTTCGTTCCTCTTAAATTACGGGAAATAAAATTTAAATGATACGGTATTGAATATAAAAAGATCAAAGCCGTTTTAACAACCATTTTAGAAAAATATTATCATATTTCTTCCTTTTTCATTAATTTTCTTTCGTTTTTCTCGTGCTGGATTATAAACTGGGTGTTTCGTAAATTTATTATTGTTATATAATGTATTTTTTGCTCTAACGTGTGTATTTTTCAAACTGTTCAATTAAGAACAATAAAAACCTCCACGATTCAGTGATGTGAGGATGATAATATTTGACGTGTTTATGAAGTCCAGCCTTGTAGGTACAGATTCAAACCAACTATTTCCGAGAAGTATTGAAGTATGAACCCTAACCGTCAAAGTACACTGGCAACCAATGCCTAAGAACTCAAATCCGTAAATATTTGTTTTTTTAATTCCTAGGTGAAATTTGTTCAATTTAAGAACAATAAGCAACCCCAGGACCCAGTGGGATGAAGATTATGTGTATTACGTGTAAATGAGGTGTAGTCTTGTACAGACTTAGGACAGACATTCCGGAAGATTGTAGTTACTTGAACCCCAACCATCAGTGTACACCGTTAATCACTATCTAGAATTCAAATCCGTATAAAAGTAAGTACGTTTACTAGGATTGTAACCAGGAACCTTTGTCATCGAAAATCATCTATTAAACAGCTGACTTTGGCGGTAACTCTACCGGTAGACAAACCCGTCTGACCGAAGTCTGTCGACAGAACCAATAAAAATTTGACAATTCTTACAAATAAAAATCTTTTTAAGTATTACAAAAAAAGTATGTAAAGAGAGAAAAACAACTTGAAAAGTAAAACATACGTTGGCATACCTTAAAACAACATGAAAATAATTACATTTTAAAAGAACGATAATAAAAATAATAAAATTAAATATAATAAAATAGCCTATCTCTTAAAAATTATTATAATAATTTACTTAATTTTATATGAAATAATTAGATTATAATAATACAATAAAACACCTAACTTAGCAATTTTTTTGTCATCAGACTTTCGATTGGTTTGATCCAGCTCTCTAAACTAAGTTGCAAAAGTCGTTTCATATCTTTTTTTTTAATCCAAGGAGGCGAGAAAAAATTCATGTTTACTCCACTCCCTCGCGATGGGGGACGTAGTGTTGGACTCAATTGAGGCGTCCTCGTTCAGCCCCAAGGAGGCCGCAACCGCCTACCAACCAAAAACATGCCACCTGGCCACTTGATCCGAAATCAGCAAACAACCCTTCACCTCCCTCGGAACTGTTTATATAATACTACAAGGGAAATGTCGGGTTAAAAAATTTACATACTGTCAGTTTCATATCTACATACCTAATTCATAACACCTTACATCTTTTGTAATTTTTCTTTAAATATTAACTTAACAAAAATTATAATAATTAATTCTTTATATAACAATAATACTGTGACACTAATTTCTAACGTCCGTTTCGGGATCTGGGTAAATTAAATAACTAACATATTAAAGTTTAATACTACCAGTATTTATATTACGACTAAGAATTACAATTACAATCTAAAAGTATATTACAATTAAATTACTTAATAAATAACCAACTAATTGCAATTAACTCATACAATCAATTACTTAAACAATTCACTAAATACTACTTACAGAAACGATACAGAATAAATAAAAGTTAAACAATAGACAGTTATTCGAAGTAACGTTAATCTATTCCAAACGTAACCGTTAAGCACTGCGCGATTCGCTCACTCAAGCACAGACAAATCGAGACTAAAGCAAATCGTAAACAAACCGGCGCTTATATAGGTGGGCTAATGGAGAATTCGTGAGAAGACAGAGATTTTCTATATAATAATAAAATACAGAATCTTTCTGACGGCTTGTGGATAAATCTTAACTGTAAACAAATAAGGATTGAACAGAAGGTGTTACAAAAAGGCCAATTATCTAAATACGCACCCGGCTCTCACAATACCTGCACAACAATAGCTACCTTTACTATAAAAGACCATTTATTATTACACATAATATTTCTTAACTATTTCTCGGAAAACACTAATTACTACTCTCATTATTAATGTTAACATTTTTAATCTCTCGGTCTTCATCGAAAATTCT
Source organism: Catonia carolina (assembly GCA_035578175.1). Classification (NCBI taxonomy): domain Eukaryota; kingdom Metazoa; phylum Arthropoda; class Insecta; order Hemiptera; family Achilidae; genus Catonia; species Catonia carolina. The sequence goes on along the minus strand of JAQMRL010000007.1, from coordinate 11,136,744 downwards.
CGAACCCAATTCCCTTTAGATATTGTCACAATACATATTTTTACCAGTAAAGTAAGCTGTATCTTGTAAATTTTTATTCGGGAGAAAAAAAATAGATTTTTTTATGTTTTGTTTTTAATAATAATAATAAACATTTATTTCCCATTTGACAAATCGTATAACATAAAATTACTGTTAGTATTATTAAGCCATTAATATTTTTACAACTTGATAATATTATGGTGCGTGGGAAATCAACTTATCACAATGATGGCATAGTCATGTTTTAGGGAGAACTTGATCAGTGCTTCCATTAAGGTAGAAACCAGTTTTAATAGTTCAAAAATACAAGTGAACCAGTTAATAATTGTTAGGAGTCAACATCCGGTGGGAGTTGTGTCTATCTTGGCTAAGTAACCATAGACTGGCTACCTTTTTAAACTTTATGATTTTCGGCAGATTTCTGTTAACAGTAGGCATACGATTTACTAGGATTTAAAAAATAGAACTACCATCTCCAAAAATCGTTTGTTAAAAAGATGACTCGCTGCAACGATTTAACAATTAGATAGGCTTACTAAAATTTCTGGACTTTAATCCCGGAAATTTTTTCTTTGGATGAAGCTGTTTTTTTAGTAAATAACATAAAAAATATTTTTTGTTTATTTAATAAGTATTTTTTCCACTGAAATACATTGGTTCAAAATTAATTTCTAAGTAATTATTTTTAAAATAATAATGAAAAACTAAAAGTAGGCTCAAAACATCCAAAAATTTGCTTAGATCTAGATCCTGCGATTACAACATCTATGCACCATAAAGTTCGTTTTCTTGCCTTGGAGTTGAACAGGTGTGATTAATCTCAGACGAGAGTACTATTTTCCAAGGAACACCTTATCAGTTTTTATTTTTTCGTAAAAATCCACACAAGACATCTTTGAATTCATTTTTAACGGTCCAGCATCGTTGCATACAATGTTATCTGTTGATAACATTTCAAGAAATCAAAGCAGAGCAAAATTTCCCGACCGCCGGCCCTTTACAAAGAAACCCCAAAATCCCGGACACATGCCTAAAGCCTGGACTGACTGGGATGACTAATCCACGACGTATGGTAAACCTACCTTTAGAGCAACTACATAGATCATTATAGTATAACACATAATGTCACTTTTAAGAGTGCAGAAAACATTATTGCAAGTAATCAGATAAAACACCAACGATTTCCATCTAATGAACCGTTTAGAAATTTTAAAGTACAAGCTAGTTTTCTGAAAGTTTTATGCCCGATAAATTCTTTTACGAGGATTTTAAAACAAACCACCTTTCCCTCAACAACTAATCCCTACAACGAACGAATTTTTAATTTTCAGAAAAGTGAACAATTTTGTTTTATTGTACGTTCGATCAAAAACGAATGACTCTGTATAGCAATTTTCACTTATTTTAGAGTTTTAAGTATAGGCCTACCCTGCATTTACATATACAAAAATGTTGTAAATTCGTATGAATCGACAAATTTTTAATATAAAATCAAATAGACAGGTTTTAATTTTGTTTACATGTGAAAACAAAACAGCAATTTTCCTATCCAGTTTACACTGGTGTAGTGCCAGAAAAGTGAGTAGTTAGCACTTTCGTTGGGGTTCTATTTAGTGGGCAAGTGGTAGAGTTACTTTGCCACCGTTCTGACTTTACCAATTTTTACTTTCTCTTGCCTATATAAATATATATGAAGGAAAGTATTGTTTTCATGTCAATTTTCCGAAGTCGAGTTTTCACCGGATCTACACGTTTTCAGACCCCCTGAACCCAAAAAACTGTTTTTAGCGATTGGTGTGTGTGTATGTGTGAGTGGGTAAACAAAATATCTCAAGAACGGAACATCGTACGAACTTGAAACGTTAAACTTAAGTTAGGTATCACTAAAGAACCCGAGAAGAATATTTTCATCAAAATCGGTCAACGGGAAGAAGTAGTTTATTCGTGTCAGTTATCACTTTTTTGTGATTTCCTCAAATACGGCCTCTGCGATTTTTTTAAAAATCGGCTCATTTACTACATTTTTATGCTCTACAAGATAGGGTAGGCGCCATGTCTTCTGAAATGCTTGGGAAGGCTGGTTTCTCGTAAGAAAATTGTTATTTTTAAGACTGCAGCCTTATGCATTTTAGCGCAAAAGTGTTTGCCATAAAATTTGTAGAAAATATAAAAATTGATAACTTTTATTTGAAACACTTTTTTGTATAAAGCTTTGTTTAGCGGTAATTAGTGATTTTCTTTCATGAAAATCTGTAAAACAAATTAATTATTTAAGGTTTCGGCCGTAGTATCCGTTTTACGACAAATATGCATGTAATAAAATTTATATGAATTTAAAGGATCTATAGCTTTTATTTCAAGCATTTTTTCTACAGAGCCTAGTTTAGCGTGAAAGAGTGATACTCCGTATTATTAAGCAAAACTAAGGTTGGGTTTAATTTTCCATCATTCACTCACGAGTTAAATTATTAGGTTATGTTTTTTGAGGTGGTTAGTTATTTGTTTATTTCTTATGTTTTATTACTAATGTTAGGTTACATTGTTCATTATTGTTAGATTACTACTCTACCGGCTAGTTTACCAATTTAAACTAGGCTGAAGACTAAAAGTAGTCTTCATATTATAAGTGAGCGTAATTTCATCAATGTGTGTGTGAATGAAGAAAAATAGGTACGTGATAGTTTTCTATGCTTTTTATAATTTTTATGATTTTTCAAACTCATAAATATTTAAATTTGTTTTTATTTAATTAGTAATTTAAAATTTAAAATTGTGGCGATTGATTCAGTTTTTTTAACTTGATTAGTTAAAAATAGGTATTATTTTCAATTTTGTTTTAGAATGCCTCACAAAATTCCGGATGAGAGGAGGCAAAGCAAAAAAAATCGTTTGCAATTGTGTGATAAACGTTTTGAAGCACCCTATAGTATTTATAAACGCAGATTCTTTAAATTGATCAATTTTCCTTAGTCTGCAGCTCCTCATAATTCCTAATTTTAATTTTTATAATAATATCTTTGACGGAAATAAACTGAAGAATTATTGTTGTGAATTTAAAAATAATGATGAAAATTTGTATTAGAAAATAAGTTACTTCGGTGTAATTATGATTAATATTTGAACAGTTCAGTTTTCCATATAAGATGCTGATCTGATGCTGTTGCAATTTATGAGAAACAGTTTTTTAAATAATGTTGAATGATTTTTCATTGTACTAATATAAGAGATTATTTTTATCGCAATTGCTTCTATATATTTTCAAAGCTCTCACTACCTCGCTCAATCAACACTGATTCTTTAAATTTCCAATTATAAACATTCATGTGTTTGGAAAACTTTGACGTCAAAGTTGGTGTTCCACAAGGGTCAAATTTAGATCCCATTTTATTCATATTGTAGCAATTTAATAGTGATATTCTAGAAATAGTGAAGTGAAAAAATTAATTAGGCCTATTGTAAAAAATTGTGTATTGTATGAGGTAGGTAGATTGTATTGAACATGGATAATGGATTGCGATAAATGAAAATGTTTTAATAGGAACTTTCAATAAAAGATCAGGAATATTTGTTTTTATTATTATTTATTCTAGCATGTTCTGGTTGATAGTTTCAATTACCTTGGGGGTGATAATACAACCAAAGACAAACGAAAACTAAGCGAACATCAATACACAAGGAAAGATGGCCAGTGGACTACGACAAAATCACCACTTATATAAGAAGAAACCACTCTCAAGACAAGCCAAAATTAGACATTATAATACTGTGATAAAATCTGTGTGTCTGTACGCGAGTGAGTGTCTTAGAATAACTGGAAAGGCTGGACTCAGAGAAGCAGAGAAATTTGAGTGAAAGATTCTTTGCAATTTAGTGAGTCTGAAGATAGTAGATATCTAGATATAGAATGTGGGCTGCAAAAATAGCTTCCAGAAACGTCTAAAGTCACCTCACGTGGCTTACAGTTTTCCCTATATTAGAAAGAAAATGTGTTCTGGTAAAATGGAAAAATTAATAGCAGGGTATCGATTGTTTGGGAAACAATCAGACCTCAGGTATAAAAACAGTTATCTCTTTGAAGGAAGACAGCTAATTATTGATAGTGCTCCCAAGGTTGCTAACGTGATCATCAAACATTTTTATTAACAATAAATGAACAGTTTTTTCTCTGTATAAGTTTAACTAGTTAATTATTGAACGTCCCTCAAATATTATTGGTCACATGAACTTGTAACTCAAATGGATGCTGCTTGTAGACGCAACTTAACGTAAATAAATTATTGTAACATCCAAACAGGCAGCTAATTACGGACTTGAAAGGCATACATATCATTTGCTCGTCTGGGTTCGTTTGGGATGTGGGTATGATGAAAAATCTGTTGTGAAACACTCGAAGACTTTCTCTTGCCATTGTGAACAATGAACAACATATCCTATGTTTAATCAGTAGTAACCAATGTAACATAAAAAACAACCTAATTTTTTTTTTTTTAATTTATTTAACGTCGCATTAACGTCAAGGTCATTAGCGACGACGTTGGGGTGTAACTGTGTGTGATGAGGATGAAATGATTTTTTGTAACGTATGAAAATATGCCATGCCTGAGTGGCATTCGAACCCAGGACCGCATGATGAGAGGCGAGCACGTTACCAACTGCGCCAATGCGGCCGGCACAACCTAATTTTAATTATAAACGAATGATCAAAATTGAAAATCGACGTGTTAGGCTTAAAAATACTACAAAAATCACTAACTAACGCTAAGCTAGGGTGTGTAGAAAAAAATGCTTAAAATGAAAGTCGTAGTTCTTTTTTATTTCCTAATTTTTAATTATATATATTTGTCGTAAACTGAATACTATGGCCGCAACCGTAAAAACCCGTTTTTTACCGATTTTATGAAAAAAATACAGAAAATTTTTTAACTTCGTTCTTATTACTAACATTCAAGACTAATATTGATATAATAATTATATTTTGTCTACTACGAGTATAATAATAACAGCGAGAGTAATAATTATAAAGAATTTTAATGAAATGTTAGTAAAATATGAAATAGTTACCTGCCATTTTTCGTTTAGTCTACGATTTAAGTAAACAGATTGTCTTTAGATATTCACATTACGAAATAAAAATGTTTAAGAAGTCTGTACTTGTAATATAAATAAATTATTCATGATATTCGATAGCCTACTTGTAGGAAAATAAATTGGTTGTGAATATTTAAGAGTTAGGCCGAAAGTTATATGTTATTTTCCGCAAAAAGATGTTTTAATTTTGTATTCAGCGAGTTTTTTTAAATCTGCGTTTTCAGCTTTAATACAAGTTATTTCTCGCAAAAGTTCAGTAGCTAATTTTTTCTTGCAGACACAAATTTTTGTTTCTCAACGCAATAAAATCTTTAGATTCTTTTGCGTTGTAGGTTCTGTGTGAAATAAGATTAATTTCATTAGCAATAGCAGGTTCATAACAACCATAATTTTCTCCTTGCGAAACAAGAAATTCTACTAATTTTCTTTTTTTTTTCATGTCTCAAATTTCTATCGGAGTCACTCAAATTTTAAACAGTTCCGCGAGTTGGTATCTTATGATGTGGAACTGCAGACGATTTTTATCTTTATGTAGCTTTGAAGTTACAAAGTTCAGATTTTAAATCGCGTTCGACGTCAGTTTTCAACATGAGCACCACAAACACGCGCAGAATCAACCGAAAAAATATCTGTACGTCGACAAGCATGCAATCATGCTTTTCTTAACAGTTCATCTTTCGGAAAACGGTGAAATGAAAATCTTTCATGTTTATTTTTTCATTGTTAGCACAACCCGCAACAATTTTCAATGCAATTATTATATTAGAACTCACTAGATATAACCACGAACTAAATATTAGAAACAACAAAAAAATAGTAAATACATAATAACTACCTATTAGTAGCCCTAAATATATACTAGTTTTTGTTATGTTAAAAAATATATTCGATTAAACTAACTGCACAAAGAATTCCCATAATACCGTTCGGCGGTAATTATACGGACTGACAACATACGCAAATACGGAAATAATACAAACAGCTGGCCGTGTTATTAAGCACCGGTGACGTCATCGGCTACTGCGCATCTTAACGTGATCCCTACCGTCTCTTCTATTTACCGTGGCTAAATTTATCGTTACATGTAAAACTATTTAAAATAAAAGTTGTTGGTTTTTTATTGTTTGACAAATTTTATTGAATACAATTTTGTCCTAAAATGTACATTAAGGCCACGGTCTTAAGGATCAACATTTTTTTTACCACGAGAGCACAGGCTCTCCAAGATTTGAGCAGATATGTCGTTTATCCTATCTTGTAGAGCATTAATAATGTAAAATAATGAGGCTATTTTAAGATATTTCTTAGACGTTTTTGAGAATAACGCTATAAAGTTAAAACCGCACGAATACACGTACTACTACTTCCGGTTGACCGATGTTGATGGAAATTTTTGTGTCGGGTTAAGTAGTGGTATCTAATTTAAATTTCAAGTTTCAGTTTTTATTATCTTCCGTTTTTTGAGATATTTTGTTTACACACAGTTACACACCCAGAACAATTGCTAAAACATGTTTTTGGGTTGAGGGCTCCTAAAAACGTGCAGGCCTATACCTGGTGAAAACTTGATTTTGAAAAATTAAAAAATCTTTTGAAAAAGTAAAAATAAACAGACTTAATTAAAATGTTATAACAAATTAATTATAATTAACTTCCATAATTAAAGTTTAGTACTAAAATATACAATAAGCAAACATAACGTAAATAAATTACATAACGTAAGCTTACATTAAACTTTACTATTTCTTAGTTATAACAAACAATCAATTGACCTGTTCAGAACTGTTCCCGTAACGACACTATTTCGAAACGGGTCGATAACACGTTTTATTTAAAATTCCAACTATTGAATGGCTCACTACAAAGGCGGTAACTGTTTTTATACCTGTGGTCTTATAGGTAATCTAGACCCTTAAAACACTCTCACCTTTGTAAAATATTCGAGTAGGAATCAAAATAAAAACAGAAATTTTTACTGGCACTGTCGCTCCTTTTGTTTAGGTACAGTGCTCCGGGCCGACAATGCTTCGGGCATACCGACGGGTGGAAGCCGACAATACTTCTGATAGGATCGGCTGATCTTTGTTGACGCTGCAGAGGGCTGCCAACCGCCTCTCTGGTTACTATGTAAGCGTTCTGATGAGCCCGATCACCATTCCATTCTACTCTTCAGCATCAACCAGACATCCACCATCGTCATAAGACTACCGGATACCGACGAAGACCCATTGACGATCCCATAAGAGTAGGATCTTGCTTCCACCCGCTGAAACAACATGGTAACCTCCGTCGACCGGAACCGTCTTCGCCCGCTGCTACACGCGATGCCCACAGCGGTCATTCAACCGAGCTCTGCGCCCACCGGAATTTAACGAAATAGCCATCGACGCACTACTGTTCCTGCTCGACTATAACGACGACTACGGCCGACGCTTCGCGCTTAGACGACCACCGCTTAAATGGCCCTATTAAAATACTCTAAACATTTAAGGTTTCCACACGCCGCTTAATGTCACCATCCGGTCACAGTACTATTTTCTATTTCCTAGAATTCCTTTTCTAAATATTTCATTCATTGCAGTTTACTATCCTTGTTCAACACACTCTACCCCACAATTCTTACAATAAACAACCAATTTCATCACCCGTTTCTGGATAATGTTACATTATAGTAAACCTTTGCAATACACCTACAAGTTACTGTGGAATGAATCACCTTTAATTAGCTGCTATTTTAAATTCATCGTTTCATTTATTTTTAAAATTCTGAACAATGCGAGTAATAAATTCATGTGACGAATACAAAAGAAAATATTAAGCACAACTTTTTCAAGTATTTTTTACCTCCTCTTTTATTTAGGTATTTTCTTTCTTTAATAAAAAAGTAAACCAACTTTTATAAAAGAGAAGAAATGAGGCTTCAAAAAGAGTAACAGAAGAATAAGAAAAAGAAAAAATAAATAACAAAAAACTTTTATTCACTTAAGTTATAAAAAACCTGCATTAAGTAAAAATAGGAAAGAATAAAGGCGGAGAAAAGACGGGGAAAATGTTGGTCATTTTATACACAGCTTCAAGATTTTAAAACAACTTATAAAAGAGTTTGTGATGTTTGAATTTTCAGTAAATGAACAATAAGTTTCTTTCAGACATTTTTAAAGGTAAATCGCATTAGATTTCTCTGAAATCTTCAAGTATCTTCCTCATGCATTTATGTATCTGTTAGCAATTTCAGCCACACTGCACGCGGGCTAGTTGGGCTTCTCATCCACAACTCAAACCGCCAAGGAAACTGGAACTAATTCGAGTTAAAGAACATTCAAAATACTGAAAAAAACATATATATTTATTGTGTTGTTTAGGTCATCAGCCAAAAGGCTGGTTTGAACCTGTAGAGGTTTTACTAAGTAAAACGAGGAGTGAGGTGGTTTACCATTGCCTTCCTCACTGAGTGGAAAAGTATGCTTTTCAGCATGCCGGGCCCTCTGAAAAGCACATATTTTCCGCTCTGTAAATGACACCTTCATTTCATTCATCACAGGGTCTGGCTGTATAATGAAATTCATTACTTTCAGAGGAGGTAACTCTGATTAGTGTCTTTTACACCTCTACCTCTTCTGTTCTTAAATGATTCAGTCATTTAATTGGCTGAACATGTGAAAAGAAACAGAACTATTTATTTTAGCCCAGCAACGAACAGATTGAGTGTAAATAATTTGACACTCCACCTGTCTGTTATGGGCAGATATATTTATTGTAAAATAAAAATATAACCTAATTTTAATCACGAGTGAATGACGCAAAATAAAAATAAATCTCTGTAAAATATTAAAAATACGGAAAATCACTTCCTTTTTCTTCTTCTTGTCGTGCCCATCCAGTTCGGATGTTGGTTATCATCAGGGCTATTTCGATCTTATTAGTCGCAATCCGGAAGAAAAAATCCCATGGAGCTCTTACCGAACCAGGTCCTCAAATTGTTGAGCCAGAAATTCTTCTTTTACTAGGATTCCTCTTTAACACTATCTTCCCCTGCAGAATGCGCTACAGTAGATCATATCTGTTTCCTGTTCTGAATGACCGAGGTATTGCAGCTTACGGCACTTAATAATTTTGACCAATTCCAGACTCTTGTTCATTCTTGAAAAAACTTCAACATTAGTAACTTTCTGCGTCTGCAAAATTCTCTATACTCTCCTAAACAGCCACAGTTCAAATAAAATATTCCTTCTTCTTCTTCAGGTGCCATCTCCGCTTCGAAGGTTGGCAATCATCAGAGCGATTTTTATCTTTGATGTCACAGCCCTAAACAATTCATTGTTGCTGCAACCATACCAATCTCTTAGGTTTTTCAGCCAGGAAAATATTCCTAATAAACGCTCTGTTTAATTCTGTAGAAATTCTGTAGAAGAAAATTCTAGTAATAAAATTGTTGATGTATTTATTTCCTATAACTTTAATATTATAATTATATTATAATTATATACATTTTTGTCATAAACTGCATACTGAAGCCATAGTATTAAAACCCGTATTTTTTATCGATTTTGATGAAAATAAAACACGAAAAATCAATAGTTGACACTAAACTCAGCGTTGAACTAGAACATGTTTGAAACAAAACTTATAGGTTTTTATTGTTTTAAAACTTTGATTATAATACACTTTTGGTCTAGAATACAAAATTAAAGGTCGCAATCTTGAAAACCCATCTTATTCTACGATAACTCAAGAATTTTAGAAGACGTAAAGCTTAGGCTAATTTGATAAGCTTAAAAATGTAGTAAATAAAGTGATTTTTAAAAATCGTAAGAGCTTTTTTGAGAAAATTGTAGTATAGTGAAAAATTGCACGAATAAACTACTACTTCCGATTTATCGATTTTAATGAAAATGTTTGTGTCTGGTCTCTTATAGGTATACTGTTCGCCAATTACGATGGCGTGTAGGGAGTGTAGCGAGACAGGGAGAGAATGTATTGCGTCCGCCGTTCCCCTTAACTCATTTCAATCAGTGCGCGGTGTTCAAGCGGAATTGTGACAATACGCGATCGGTAGGGCACTCTGCCGGCCAGTTTCGTTCACTACAATCTAACAAGCTCATTTTTCATCAAAAAATTTTGAAAAAATTACTTTCGCTTCCTGATTAATCTTATTTTATTTCACTATAAATGGTATTATTATTCTCTGATATTTAGATAAGATACGCCCGTACAAATTTAGACGTTTAAATCTCATCACATTTTTTGCGTATCACGTAATATAACTTTTCCGGGACGACATAATATGCGTTTTATTATTTTAAAATAAAATATAAAATTTTATCTGTAATTTGATATAAATGTCGAGTCATATGTTGGGCAGAAACAGAAATAATAAACGAGCTTAAAAAAATCACTCTTTGAAGGGAAGTCAAAGACATATCGTCGAGTCTGGTGTCCCCTTCCTGTTAGTATTCCAAGAAGCTGAATAATTTTTATAGTTGTGAATTTTAATACCAAACATACGTCAATTTTTAGAAATTAACTACACACGCACAATATCAGTTGCAAGAAATTTTAACAAAAAGAACCGCATAGTAAATATAAGAGAAACAAGCACGACGTTCCTCTGTTTCGGGCCTGTCAAACCGTATGGTACATCATTTAGGAAACAATTTACTGTCTATTTTCCCAAATTGAATCGCAGACATTTCCCTCCTAGTTTTGCGCGCGCGCAACTAATTGGCTTTCAACAGCGACACAAATAACAAAACGATAGCCGCACGAACTCAACACAACGAGTAGTGAGTACTACTTTAGAGGCAGCCTGTATCTTTAGTTGACAGGCTACGGCGCCGTGGTGGGGGATCTACTTACTGCGCTTGTGCGGCCCGCATGCCACCGTAGTTGGTTATCGTTATACCTAACTTAATTCAATTTTTCAACTTCGTAGGTGTAGTCTACTATATTCCGTTCTTGAGATATTTTGTTCACACAAACACACGCTTAAATCAATCACTAAAATCATGTTTATTAGATTCAGGAGGCCTGAAAACATGTAGATTGTAGACTACATCCGGAGTAAACTCAATTTTGAAAAATCGACATAAAAACAATACTTTCCTTTCCTATGTATTCGTACAGGGCAAGAGAAGATAAAAATAAGTACACGTATAATGTCTACGGTTCAGTCATAGAGTGTCGTTTGAGTTATCTAAAAGTGAGATGGCGGAATGATTTATGTTTGATTCAAGTCCTTTGGTATTTTGTACTGAATGTGTGTATTTCTAGTTCTAGTGCAAAAATGTTTAAATCTGTGTGAAGCATATTGTTTTTTTGTGTACCATGGTGATGCTCTGTGATTGTTCTCAGTAATTTAGACTGAAACCTTTGCAACATTTCTATGTTCGAGTTGATTGCCGTCTCCCACATTTGGATCCGATAATTTCGAATTGGTTTAGAATTTTTTTCTATAATAGTAATTTATTGTTTAAGAATGTATTGACCGTATTCCTAGAATCCAATAAAATTGTTTACAATTTTGTGTTTAGATGTTATCAATTGCTCTGTATATAGGCCTACGGGGTTTAAAGTTCAAGCATTTGTCAAAAAAAATGTCATGGTATTAAACAGAGTCTCTTTCAAGTATAACCGTGTTGTTTATGTAAACTATCAGGCATGTGTATTTTTTTGTGTGTATGTCACGTGCGTACTTTTCGTTTCACTTGTCTTCATTCTCCATATTATATCTAATTGGATCTTCATGAAGTGATTGTACGAAAGTATCATCTGGAAAAATGGCTGTTGTAGTGTTTGTGTCAATGGGTAAATCGGTGGTCTATAAAGTGTATTGGAAGGGACAAGGGAACTACGTTGTGGAACTCCTTTGTAGATAAGATGTAAGTTTGGTAATCGGCGGTCTATAATCTGTACAGGAAGGGTACAAGGGAACTACGGTGTGGAACTCCTGTGTAGCTAGGATTTAAGTTTGTTTCTACCGATTGGAACTGAGTATCTGTCGGTGAAGTAAAATTTTACTGACGAAAAGTAAGAATGCTCTTATTTTAATTTATTAGATAAAGCGGAAATTGAAATTTTGTGGGTAATATAATCCGATTAAAATTTAGTTGGGTCATTTAGGTACTTTGACTTGAAAAATGACTAATAATCGATGATGTAATATGTGAAAATGTTTTTCCTTATATTTAGAAAACAGTCGAGTGAAAGGAAAATTCATGTTTGGAAAAGTGGTAGACATTATTTTAATAATAATGCCTATCAATAACATGTGAAGGCTTTGCACATGTAAACCGCTGGTAGTGTATTTTAAAAACTCCATTTTTACGTCAGATTTACAAGATAGATTTATTTCAAAAGGTTTATGGCCCGAATAACTATGGTAATGTCTTCTGAAATTCAATAGCTCCCGCGTGTACCTTTACAAAAGATTAATCGTTTCATAAAAGTTTTCACTCTCTACATTCCTCATATAGTTCAGAGTGAATAAGTATTGTGATAGTCCAAATTTTTCTATTCACAGTTTTCAATTGAATTTTACCTGTCAACTTCATGACAAAAATGTGGGTTATAAAACATATCTAACTTTATAAGGGTACTTTTTGTAATCAAATTAGTCATTTTTAACATACTGTAACATAGTAGCAGTACGTAATTATTGTTGAAATTGTTGTTGGAATAGGTTGTTTATTCTAAGAAATTAAGATTGTATAGGGTGGAGTGTATTAACAAGAAAAGTAGCTTTCTATTAATGAAAAGTTAAGAATGGAAGTGTTCAGAAATCGAATTAATTTTGAACGGATATGTTTGGAATTTTCACGATGTTTTTACGTTAAAATTAGATAAATAATAAGATGTTGAATTCTCGGCACAATTTATTTGGGTTTTTAGATCATTTTGCTAAAAATTAGTTCAAACATTTATAAGTTATCTGAAACAAACTAACAAGTTAGATGGGTTACTATTTTTTTTCGTTTTGTTTATAACCGTATCACTCATTAGAAAAGTGTTTTCATGAGCATAGCAGGCTTTCTTAAAATCTTTCACTTTGCACCTTGCAAGTGCGCCTTTAATTTATTTACTGCAAGGTCTAACTGTATAATAATCTACTGTCATTGAAATAAGCTCTTAAAAGTTTTTCTTCCACCAGAACCTCTTCTGTACTTAATAAAGTTTATTCGAAGATTTGCTTCTCTAGTGAGACACAGAACTATTATTGTAGCCGTAGAAGAAGCAGTTGAATTTAAAAAAATATTTAACATTTTACTGCCTCTTATAGGCAATACTAAGTTTTCGCATCATAAAATAAAATAATGAAACAAACAGCGAATCAACGAGGAGAAATGTCAAAAAATATCGCCCAGAATTTCTTCATATCGTTAACCGTTACTCAAAAAATCTTTCAGTTTGCATCTTGCAAATGAGCTTTTAATTTATTCACTGCAAAGTCTAACTGTATAATAATATACTGTTATTGGAAATAGCTCATAACAATGTTTCTTTCACCAGTACCTCTTTTGTACTTAATATGTTTTAGTCGAAAATCAACTTCTCTAGTGAAAAAACAGAACAATAAATATAGCCGTAGAAGTAGCAAATGAAATTTTAAAAAATATTTAAAGTTTAACTGCCTGTTATAGGCAATACTAAATTTTCGCATCATAAAATAAAAATAATGAAACAAACTACGAATCAACGCAGAGAAATGTCGAAAAATATCGCCCAAAAATTGTTCATATCGTTAACCGTTTTTAGTGTAACTGTTTGTCGTCAAAACGGCACACCCTGTATGTTGCTCTAACTAGGTATTGATTAAGTATGTTCTAAACTTCATTTTGACAATGCCGGCGATTCTACTTACGATTTTTGACAAAACTTTTCAGTGACATCCTGATTAGAATTAACCTTAATATATAGTGACAAAATCGCAATGTGTTACGTTTGTATAGTAGTGTTTTCATGGTAGCCGACAAATAATGTGTTAAGTTTGAGCAAGCTTGTATGTGACAACCCAATCTATTTTCTTGCTTCCTTCTCATGGCTTTTTTTATTTCATACTGTGAAAAGCAAGTGTACATATACTGCTGTTACATAAAAAAAATACCATACTCATTGCGTATCCGGAAGATCTCTAACATGTTTTAAAATGTTTTTGGTAGGCGTTTTAATTCTGGAACGTATAGCATTTCAGTAGACGTTATTCTTTAATATTCGGCCGTATCGTTAACTGGGCGGTGACAATAGGCGGATCTTATGTAAAAATGTAAGCCGACGTCACGCGCAGGAACAGTTCCGGACCAATCAGGAAGTCCATACTGACAAATGACGTAATACTGCATGAGACGATTTCATTGGTTCATATCGGATGACGTAGTGAATTACAGTGAGCTCTCTCATTGGACAATAATAACCAAACAAAATGACGCATTAGAAGACATCTCATTGGTTAGGTTTTGCGATTTTTCATTGGTTGAGAATACTGGACTCTGATTGGTCCGATATTATATCTGCCTTTGACGTCACACGCGCGTCACTGTCAACCTAGACCGCCTTACTCGCAAGACCTCAATAATTTGTCATCTGTACATCAGTTCTATTAGATTTTACTTCTTTATTTTTGCATATGTACAGACACAGAAATAGTGCAGAAAAAAAAATTCGTTAAGTAACGATTTCTGTAATGTTTATTTTTTTGTTGATTTAGCATCCGATAGTTAACTCATAATATATAATTAAAATATACACGTTCCGCGCCAACAGTGTAGAATTCCAATCATCAATACATGCCGCCTTAAACAACATTAGAAAATTAGTTTTTCCATAGCTCTCTGATTATTATTGCTACAGTCAAAATTCAAGCACAAAAATTATAATAATTCTGAGAATTTAGACCGTACATACTAATGGACTACGCCTATGTTATTTAAAGAAGGTGTTGATTTGAACATTAAATTCAATAAACTATTATCAGATTATATTTTTTGAACGATTAGTAAGAATAAATTTATACGTTCGTTCACAACGACGATGATAATATTCTTTTTTCAAATCCAGTCTATCAATTAACTTAAAATTAGATAAATAATAAGATGTTAAATTCTCGGCACAATTAATTTGGGTTTTTAGATCATTATGCTAGAAGTTAGTTCAAACATTTATAAGTTATCTGAAACAAACTAACAAGTTAGATGGGTTACTATTTTTTTTCGTTTTGTTTATAACAGTATCACTCATTAGAAAAACGTTTTCATGAGCATAGCAGGCCTTCTAAAAATCTTTCACTTTGCACCTTGCAAATGCGCCTTTAATTTATTCACTGCAAGGTCTAACTGTATAATAATCTACTGTCATTGAAAGAAGCTCTTAAAAGTTTTTCTTCCACCAGAAACTCTTCTGTACTTAATAAAGTTTAATCAAAGATTTGCTTCTCTAGTGAGAAACAGAACTATTATTGTAGCCGTAGAAGAAGCAGTTGAATTTTAAAAAAATATTTAACATTTTACTGCCTCTTATAGGCAATACTAAGATTTCGCATCATAAAATACAATAATGAAACAAACCGCGAATCAACGAGGAGAAATGTCAAAAAATATCGCCCAGAATTTCTTCATATCGTTAACCGTTATTCAAAAAATCTTTCAGTTTGCATCTTGCAAATGCGCTTTTAATTTATTCACTGCAAAGTCTAACTGTATAATAATCTACTGTTATTGGAAATAGCTCATAACAGTGTTTCTTACACCAGTACCTCTTTTGTACTTAATATGTTTTAGTCGAAAATCAACTTCTCTAGTGAAAAAACAGAACAATAAATATAGCCGTAGAAGTAGCAAATGAAATTTTAAAAAATATTTAAAGTTTAACTGCCTGTTATAGGGAATACTAAATTTTCGAATCATAAAATAAAATTATGAAACAAACTGCGAATCAACGCAGAGAAATGTCGAAAAATATCGCCCAAAAATTGTTCATATCGTTAACCGTTTTTGGTGTGACTGTTTGTCGTCAAAACGGCACAACCTGTATGTTGCTCTAACTAGGTATTGATTAAGTATGTTCTAAACTTCATTTCGACAATGCCGGCGATTCTACTTACGATTTTTGACAAAACTTTTCAGTGACATCCTGATTAGAATTAACCTTAATATATAGTGACAAAATCGCAATGTGTTACGTTTGTATAGTAGTGTTTTCATGGTAGCCGACAAATAATGTGTTAAGTTTGAGCAAGCTTGTATGTGACAACCCAATCTATTTTCTTGCTTCCTTCTCATGGCTTTTTTTATTTCATACTGTGAAAAGCAAGTGTACATATACTGCTGTTACATAAAAAAATACCATACTCATTGCGTATCCGGAAGATCTCTAACATGTTTTAAAATGTTTTTGGTAGGCGTTTTAATTCTGGAACGTATAGCATTTCAGTAGACGTTATTCTTTAATATTCGGCCGTATCGTTAACTGGGCGGTGACAATAGGCGGATCTTATGTAAAAATGTAAGCCGACGTCACGCGCAGGAACAGTTCCGGACCAATCAGGAAGTCCATACTGACAAATGACGTAATACTGCATGAGACGATTTCATTGGTTCATATCGGATGACGTAGTGAATTACAGTGAGCTCTCTCATTGGACAATAATAACCAAACAAAATGACGCATTAGAAGACATCTCATTGGTTAGGTTTGGCGATTTTTCATTGGTTGAGAATACTGGACTCTGATTGGTCCGATATTATATCTGCCTTTGACGTCACACGCGCGTCACTGTCAACCTAGACCGCCTTACTCGCAAGACCTCAAAAATTTGTCATCTGTACATCAGTTCTATTAGATTTTACTTATTTATTTTTGCATATGTAAAGACACAGAAATAGTGCAGAAAAAAAAATTCGTTAAGTAACGATTTCTGTAATGTTTATTTTTTTGTTGATTTAGCATCCGATAGTTAACTCATAATATATAAATAAAATATTCACGTTCCGCGCCAACAATGTGCAATTCCAATCATCAATACATGCCGCCTTAAACAACATTAGAAAATTAGTTTTTCCATAGCTCTCTGATTATTATTGCTATAGTCAAAATCCAAGCACAAAAATTATAATAATTCTGAGAATTTAGACCGTACATACTAATGGACTACGCCTATGTTATTTAAAGAAGGTGTTGATTTGAACATTAAATTCAATAAACTATTATCAGATTATATTTTTTGAACGATTAGTAAGAATAAATTTATACGTTCGTTCACAACGACGATGATAATATTCTTTTTTCAAATCCAGTCTATCAATTAACTTAAAATTAGATAAATAATAAGATGTTAAATTCTCGGCACAATTAATTTGGGTTTTTAGATCATTATGCTAGAAGTTAGTTCAAACATTTATAAGTTATCTGAAACAAACTAACAAGTTAGATGGGTTACTATTTTTTTTCGTTTTGTTTATAACAGTATCACTCATTAGAAAAACGTTTTCATGAGCATAGCAGGCCTTCTAAAAATCTTTCACTTTGCACCTTGCAAATGCGCCTTTAATTTATTCACTGCAAGGTCTAACTGTATAATAATCTACTGTCATTGAAAGAAGCTCTTAAAAGTTTTTCTTCCACCAGAAACTCTTCTGTACTTAATAAAGTTTAATCAAAGATTTGCTTCTCTAGTGAGAAACAGAACTATTATTGTAGCCGTAGAAGAAGCAGTTGAATTTTAAAAAAATATTTAACATTTTACTGCCTCTTATAGGCAATACTAAGATTTCGCATCATAAAATACAATAATGAAACAAACCGCGAATCAACGAGGAGAAATGTCAAAAAATATCGCCCAGAATTTCTTCATATCGTTAACCGTTATTCAAAAAATCTTTCAGTTTGCATCTTGCAAATGCGCTTTTAATTTATTCACTGCAAAGTCTAACTGTATAATAATCTACTGTTATTGGAAATAGCTCATAACAGTGTTTCTTACACCAGTACCTCTTTTGTACTTAATATGTTTTAGTCGAAAATCAACTTCTCTAGTGAAAAAACAGAACAATAAATATAGCCGTAGAAGTAGCAAATGAAATTTTAAAAAATATTTAAAGTTTAACTGCCTGTTATAGGGAATACTAAATTTTCGAATCATAAAATAAAATTATGAAACAAACTGCGAATCAACGCAGAGAAATGTCGAAAAATATCGCCCAAAAATTGTTCATATCGTTAACCGTTTTTGGTGTGACTGTTTGTCGTCAAAACGGCACAACCTGTATGTTGCTCTAACTAGGTATTGATTAAGTATGTTCTAAACTTCATTTCGACAATGCCGGCGATTCTACTTACGATTTTTGACAAAACTTTTCAGTGACATCCTGATTAGAATTAACCTTAATATATAGTGACAAAATCGCAATGTGTTACGTTTGTATAGTAGTGTTTTCATGGTAGCCGACAAATAATGTGTTAAGTTTGAGCAAGCTTGTATGTGACAACCCAATCTATTTTCTTGCTTCCTTCTCATGGCTTTTTTTATTTCATACTGTGAAAAGCAAGTGTACATATACTGCTGTTACATAAAAAAATACCATACTCATTGCGTATCCGGAAGATCTCTAACATGTTTTAAAATGTTTTTGGTAGGCGTTTTAATTCTGGAACGTATAGCATTTCAGTAGACGTTATTATTTAATATTCGGCCGTATCGTTAACTGGGCGGTGACAATAGGCGGATCTTATGTAAAAATGTAAGCCGACGTCACGCGCAGGAACAGTTCCGGACCAATCAGGAAGTCCATACTGACAAATGACGTAATACTGCATGAGACGATTTCATTGGTTCATATCGGATGACGTAGTGAATTACAGTGAGCTCTCTCATTGGACAATAATAACCAAACAAAATGACGCATTAGAAGACATCTCATTGGTTAGGTTTTGCGATTTTTCATTGGTTGAGAATACTGGACTCTGATTGGTCCGATATTATATCTGCCTTTGACGTCACACGCGCGTCACTGTCAACCTAGACCGCCTTACTCGCAAGACCTCAATAATTTGTCATCTGTACATCAGTTCTATTAGATTTTACTTCTTTATTTTTGCATATGTAAAGACACAGAAATAGTGCAGAAAAACAAATTCGTTAAGTAACGATTTCTGTAATGTTTATTTTTTTGTTGATTTAGCATCCGATAGTTAACTCATAATATGTAATAAAATATTCACGTTCCGCGCCAACAATGTGGAATTCCAATCATCAATACATGCCGCCTTAAACAACATTAGAAAATTAGTTTTTCCATAGCTCTCTGATTATTATTGCTATAGTCAAAATTCAAGCACAAAAATTATAATTCTGAGAATTTAGACCGTACATACTAATGGACTACGCCTATGTTATTTAAAGAAGGTGTTGATTTGAACATTAAATTCAATAAACTATTATCAGATTATATTTTTTGAACGATTAGTAAGAATAAATTTATACGTTCGTTCATAACGACGATGATAATATTCTTTTTTTCAAATCCAGTCTATCAATTAACTTAAAATTAGATAAATAATAATATGTTAAATTTTCGGCACAATTAATTTGGGTTTTTAGATCATTATGCTAGAAGTTAGTTCAAATATTTGTAAGTTAATTAATTATTTTATTAATTTATTCACTGCAAGGTCTAATTGTATAATATTCTACTGTCATTGAAAGAAGCTGTTAAAAGTTTTTCTTCCACCAGAACCTCTTCTGTACATAATAAAGTTTAGTCGAAGATTTGCTTCTCTAGTGAGAATCAGAACTATTATTGTAGCCGTAGAAGAAGCAGTTGAAATTTAAAAAATAATTAACATTTTAACTGCCCCTTACAGGTAATATTAAGTTTTCGCATCATAACATACAATTACGAAAAACAAACACCGAACCAAAAAGGAGAAATGTCAAAAAATATCGCCCAGAATTTCTTCATATCGTTAACCGTTATTGTTGCTACTGATTATCGTCAAAAGGGCACAATTTGCATTTTGCTCGAACTACATATTGATATAGTACATTCTAAAATCCGGGTTTATAATGTCGGCGATTCTGCTGACGATTTTTTGACAAAAAAACTTCAGTGACGTCCTTATTAGAATTAACCTTAATATACAGCGACAAAATCGCAGTGTGTTACGTTTGTATAGTAGTGTTTTCATGGTAGCCGACAAAATAATGTCTTATATTTTAGCAAGCTTGTATGTAGGCCTACCAACCTAATCAATTCTATTATCAGATTATACTTTTTTGAAAGATTAGTAAGGTTTAATTTGTACGTTCTTTCATAACGGCGCAAATACTATTCTCTCTTTCAAATCCAATCTATCAATTAACTTAAAATTAGGTAAATAATGAGATGTGAAATTCTCGGCACTATTAAATTGGGTTTTAAGATCATTAGGCTAGAAGTTAGTTCAAACATTTACATGTTATCTGAAATAAACTAAACAAATAATTGGGTTATTTTTTTTTGTTTTATAACCGCATCATTCAGTAGAAAAGTTTTTTTTGAGCATAGCAGGCCTTTTAAAAATCATTCAGTTTGCATTTTGCATATGCGCTTTTAATTTATTTATTGCAAGGTCTAACTGTATAATAATCTACTGTTATTGGAAGAAGCTCATAACAGTGTTTCTTTCACCAGTACCTCTTTTGTACTTAATATGTCTTAGTCGAAAATCAACTTCTCTAGTGAAAAAACAGAACAATTTATGTAGCCGTAGAAGTACCATATGAAATTTTAAAACATATTTAAAGTTCAACTGCCTGTTATAGGCAATACTAAATTTTCGCAACATAAAATAAAGTTATGAAACAAACTGCGAATCAACGCGGAGAAATGTCGAACAACATCGCCCAAAAATTGTAAAAATCGTTAACCGTTTTTAGTGTGACGATTTTTCGTCAACACGGCAAAATCTGTATGTTGCTCTAACTAGGTATTGATAAAGTATGTTCTAAAATTCATTTTGTCAATTACGGCGATTCTACTGACGATTTTTGACAAAACATTTTCAGTGACATCCTGATTAGAATTAACCTTAATATATAGTGACAAAATCGCAATGTGTTACGTTTGTATAGTAGTGTTTTCATGGTAGCCGACAAATAATGTGTTAAGTTTGAGCAAGCTTGTATGTGACAACCCAATCTATTTTCTTGCTTCCTTCTCATGGCTTTTTTTATTTCATACTGTGAAAAGCAAGTGTACATATACTGCTGTTACATAAAATATAACCATACTCATTGCGTATCCGGAAGATCTCTAACATGTTTTAAAATGTTTTTGGTAGGCTTTTTAATTCTGGAACGTATATCATTTCAGTAGATGTTATTCTTTAATATTCGGCCGTATCGTAAACTGGGCGGTGACAATGGGCGGATCTTATGTTAAAATGTAAGTCGACGACACGCGCAGGAACAGTTCCAGACCAATCAGGAAGTCCATACTGACAAATGACGTAATACTGAATGAGACGATTTCATTGGTTCATATCGGATGACGTAGTGAATTACAATAAGTTCTCTGATTGGACAATAATAACCAATCAAAATGACGCATAAGAAGACATCTGATTGGCTAGGTTTGGAGATTTTTCATTAGTTGAGAATACTGGACTTTGATTGGTCCGATATTATATCTGCCTATGACGTCACACGCGCGTCACTCAACGTAGGCCGCCTTACTCGCAAGACCTCAATAATTTGTAATCTATATCAGTTCTTTTAGATTTTATTAATTTATTTTTGCATATGTAAAGACACAGAAATAGTGCAGGAAAAAAATTTGTTAAGTAACGATTTCTGTAATGTTTATTTTTTTGTTGATTTAGCATCCGATAGTTAACTCATAATATATAAATAAAATATTCACGTTCCGCGCCAACAATGTGGAATTCCAATCATCAATACATGCCGCCTTAAACAACATTAGAAAATTAGTTTTTCCATAGCTCTCTGATTATTATTGCTGTAGTCAAAATTCAAGCAAAAAATATATAATAATACTGAGAATTTAGACCGTTTATATTAATAGACTACGCCTATGTTATTTAAAGAAGGTGTTGGTTTGAACATTAAAATCAATAAACTTTTATCAGATTATATTTTTTGAACGAATATTAAGAATAAATTTGTACGTTCGTTCATAATGACGGTAATAATATTCTTTTTTTCAAATCCAGTCTATCAATTAACTTAAAATTAGATAAATAATATAATTTTAAATTCTCGGCAAAATTAATTTGGGTTTTTAGATCATTATGCTAGAAGTTAGTTCAAATATGTGTAAGTTAATTAATTATTTAATTAATTTATTCACTGCAAGGTCTAACTGTATAATATTCTACTGTCATTGAAAGAAGCTGTTAAAAGTTTTTCTTCCACCAGAACCTCTTCTGTACTTAATAAAGTTTAGTTGAAGATTTGCTTCTCTAGTGAGAAACAGAACTATTATTGTAGCCGTGGAAGAAGCAGTGTAACGAGCCAAAACAAATTGACAGATAGTTGTGTTTATGTTTTTGTTTGTTAAAATATGAAATGTAAATAAAAACAGCTGGTTGAAATTAGATATTAAAAAATATTTAAAATTAATATATTTAATAAACAAAAGTCCTGTTGTTCAGCGACTATGAAAAAGAATACTATTTTATAAAATTATTTCTAGAGTGTGGGGCTGAAAGTCAATGCAAATGGTAGGTGCCACATTCATTCATAAAAAAGATTATGTTAGTTGATTTGAAAAGAATTTATAGTTAAATATGGATAATGTTAATATGAAAGTTAAGAGAATATGGATAATGTAAAAAGCATTGTTGTTTTCGTATAAATAACAATTAGATTACTGTAAAAATAAAATAATTTACTGATCATATATTTATTCAAATGAACAAATTTACTGATGATATTTATAAATCTAACAAATTGTCATACCCATGTGGGGATAACACAACAGCAATTGAAATTTAAAAAATATCTAACATTTTAACTGCCTCTTATAGGCAATACTAAGTTTTCGCATCATAAAATAAAATTACGAAAAACAAACAGCGAACCAACGAGGAGAAATGTCAAAAAATATCGCCCAGAATTTCTTCATATCGTTAACCGTTATTAGTGCTACTGATTGTCGTCAAAAGGGCACAATTTGAATTTTGCCCGAACTAGGTATTGATATAGTACATTCTAAAATTCGGTTTGATAATGTCGGCGATTCTAATGACGATTTTTTGACAAAAAAAAAAGACGTCCTTATTAGAAATAACCTTAATATACAGCGACAAAGTCGCAATTTGTTACGTTTGTATAGTAGTGTTTTCATGGTTGCCGACAAAATAATGTCTTATATTTTAGCAAGCTTGTATGTAGGCCTACCAACCTAATCGTATCTATTATCAGATTATATTTTTTGAACGATTAGTAAGATTTAATTTGTACGTTCTTTCATAACGACGCAATTAATAATCTCTCATTCATATCCAATCTATCAATTAACTTAAAATTAGGTAAATAATGAGATGTGAAATTTTCGGCACAAATCAATTGGGTTTTTAGATCATTAAGCAGAAGTTAGTTCAAACATTTACATGTTATCTGAAATAAACTGAAAAAATAATTGGGTTACTTTTTTTGGTTTAAAACCGTATCATTCAGTAGAAAAGTGTTTTTTGAGCATAGCAGGCATTTTAAAAATCTTTCAGTTTGCATCTTGCAAATGCGCTTTTAATTTATTCACTGCAAGGTCTAACTGTATAATAATCTACTGTTATTGGAAGAAGCTCATAACAGTGTTTCTTTTAACAGTACCTCTTTTGTACTTTTTATGTTTTAGTCGAAAATCAACTTCTCTAGTGAAAAAACAGAACGATTAATGTAGCCGTAGAAGTAGCAAATGATATTTTAAAAAATATTTAAAGTTTAACTGCCTGTTATAGGCAATACTAAATTTTCGCATCATAAAATAAAAATAATGAAACAAACTACGAATCAACGCAGAGAAATGTCGAAAAATATCGCCCAAAAATTGTTCATATCGTTAACCGTTTTTAGTGTGACTGTTTGTCGTCAAAACGGCACAATGTCTATGTTGCTTTAACTAGGTATTGATTAGGTATGTTCTAAAATTCATTTTGACAATGCCGGCGATTCTACTGACGATTTTTGCCAAAACTTTTCAGTGACATCCTGATTAGAATTAACCTTAATATATAGTGACAAAATCACGATGTGTTACGTTTGTATAGTAGTGTTTTCATGGTAGCCGACAAATAATGTGTTAAGTTTGAGCAAGCTTGTATGTGACAACCCAATCTATTTTCTTAATACCATACTCATTGCGTATCCGGAAGATCTCTAACATGTTTTAAAATGTTTTTGGTAGGCGTTTTAATTCTGGAACGTATAGCATTTCAGTAGACGTTATTCTTTAATATTCGGCCGTATCGTAAACTGGGCGGTGACAATGGGCGGATCTTATGTTAAAATGTAAGTCGACGTCACGCGCAGGAACAGTTCCGGACCAATCAGGAAGTCCATACTGACAAATGACGTAATACTGAACGAGACGATTTTATTGGTTCATATCGGATGACGTAGTGAATTACAGTGAGCTCTCTGATTGGACAATAATAACCAATCAAAATAACGCATAAGAAGACATCTGATTGGCTAAGTTTGGAGATTTTTCAGTGGTTGAGAATACTGGACTCTGATTGGTCCGATATTATATCTGCCTTTGACTTCACACGCGCGTCACTGTCAACCTAGGCCGCCTTACTCGCAAGACCTCAATAATTTGTCATCTGTACATCAGTTCTATTAGATTTTACTTATTTATTTTTGCATATGTAAAGACACAGAAATAGTGCAGAAAAAAAAATTCGTTAAGTAACGATTTCTGTAATGTTTATTTTTTGTTGATTTAGAATCCGATAGTTAACTCATAATATATAATTAAAATATACACGTTCCGCGCCAACAGTGTAGAATTCCAATCATCAATACATGCCGCCTTAAACAACATTAGAAAATTAGTTTTGCCATAGCTCTCTGATTATTATTGCTATAGTCAAAATTCAAGCACAAAAATTATTATAATACTGAGAATTTAGACCGTACGTATTAATAGACTACGCCAATGTTATTTAAAGAAGGTGTTGGTTTGAACATTAAATTCAATAAACTATTATCAGATTATATTTTTTGAACGATTAGTAAGAATAAATTTGTACGTTCGTTCATAACGACGATGATGATATTCTTTTTTTCAGAACCAGTCTATCAATTAACTTAAGTAAAAATATTTTGCTGTGTGTACAGATGACGATCCACTGAAAGTATATTGTAGTATTATAACCGTTATATTTAAAAAATAGGCCTAGTTAAGGGGATGAATTGTTAGTTGAAGTAAGTCGTGTATTGCTTGAAGTGAAGTGTGTAGAACAAGGATAAGAGACTGTGATGAATGAAATATTTCGAATGTAATTTTCGGAAATAAGTTTGTAGATCTTTTTTACGGTTGTTATTAATAACTTCTACTATGTTTTGTTTTTTCTGTTAAAGCGTAGAATGGTCTCCATGGGCATTTATTATGTAGAAAATCAGTACCTTTTTAGAAACGACCAACGCCACAGGTTTTTACAGGTGGTAGCTTTTTACCGCCCAGTTCAGCCAAGTTGCTGCACGGTTATCAATGATTTGTGCTATTTGCAAGTGTTTTTATATATTGTTACTAATAGTCTATGTGAAGAATGTTTGTCCGTACTACAAGCGTTTTCAAACATTAATTGTAAATAAAAGGTCACAGTTAGTTGTAAAATAATTTTTATTAGTTAATATTAACTCAACGGGTTGATCTAGTGGTAATTCGTCGCTGGGAGTCAGCTGATTTTTGTAACACTATAAAACCTTGCGACTGGTCTAATTTCCTAAAAATTGAGAGGAGTTTGATGGAAAAAGGAACCTAAAATACTATAGGCGCTTTTTCCGTCAAAGTGTTTATTGAGTCTGCCATAATGCTCTCTGTATTTGTATAAAGTTTTATATCACTATCGTTTTTCTAAAAGATGCGACGATGATATTTAGAATGTCATGACAAGGCAGGAAAATTTTTTAACTCGAAGGCAGTCATTGAGGTTATGTTGTAAACTAATTAAATTGTTGTAATTTACCTAATTTAAAGTAGTTTAAAATTTCTATCTACGACCGATTTTGAATTACGGTATAGAAATATTTGGGACGGCAAAGAAAACTCATATACAAAAAATTCAAACCCATCAGTCAAAAATACTACGCGTGATAACGAACGCCCTATACTACGTATCAAACCTAACATTGCATTCCAACTTAAAAATTCCTTTTGTATCAGAAACTGCTAAAATTAAATACTCAAAATTTAACGGAAAATTAACAGACCACATTAATTCTGTAATACAGCAAATCTCAAGACAAAACTTAACCCACCGACGCCTACGAAGAAAACGGAGTAGAGGTCTACTGATTTGATAACAAAGTATATAAATGCTAAAACGAAATTCATATTATTTTACAGATTTCATAATTCTTTAACATTTCCCTTCTGTAATTATAATTAATTATTATGTGTTGTTTAGATCTTTATTACTTTATGTACCCTAAATATTTTTCGTTTCTTATTTCATTTTGTTTATCGTACAATACTTATATTATTTGTTTTGTTGTTACATTTTGCGCTACTTCTTATTCTAAGTACTTTGTATTATATGTTATTCTTGTTATGTGTATATTATTTGATTTTCCTGTGTTTGTTTTCTATTTTTTCTTAATTTCTTTTTTACTGTTCAACTATTGAATTATCCACTGGGATATACTAGTCCAGGCGCTAGGAGGGGTTTCGTTTGCAAAATATGAGGGACGCATTTTCTTTTAATTTACTTTTACCAGGCATGTTTGTAACCCGGAAAACCCGTGTAGCCAGGCGGGGATGTGGTTGAACCTCTCTGGAGGCAGGATTCTTCCCCCTACCAAGTCTGCGCTTCTTTTTGTCAAATGGAAGAGATTAGTCCGTGGGCCAGATAGGATTACCGTGCACCCTCGCTCCACAACCTAATTTGTCATACATTGATGTGTTCGTTTTAACCTCCTCATCAAGACTAGCCAACGGTCCCAAAAAAAAAAAAACTCCGGCGAATTCGACGAAAATGGCGATTAAAGATGGCCGCCAAGCGTTCCTGTCATTAATTCGTTTATTTGATTACCTATATCTTCCGTTCTAATTACCGTACAGTCTTTTTTTACACACCAAATTAGAGATAAAGAGTTGTTAAACATTTTGCACATAAAAAAATTTTTAAACTGCAAAACCTTGGAGAAAATTACGAACAAATTTGAATTTTTTGCAAAAGATTCTTCTAAAACTCGTTTGAAACTTAAATAACACCAAAACGGCTAAATATTTCGACTAAATAAGCAAAATAAAAGTTGTAGGTAATTTAATTTACTATTAAATACATTACGTGCATGTTATATTACTGCAACGTGTGATGGAGCAGTCTTACTTGAAGTGTCAGCGGCACAGAATCTCGCGCGCTGTTTTCAAGTAGCTCTTTACACAACGTCGCATCAACCGTCATTATTTGTTGGTCTTTGGTCTTCTTCACTTGATCTGCTTTACTTTTTTATTTAATACACTTGTAAGTATATTTCGTGATAAATTGGTAGTACCTTTGGTTTGTAATTCACCGGTACCCTTCATCCTGCAACTACACGGAGCTTGCAACCGCTCAATAGCCTATTTTTATTTTTGTATATTGTTAAAATAATTAAGATCTGAAGTAGCCTATGGTTGGCCCGTTGCGTAGCGGTTAGCGCAGCTGGCTTCTACGCCGGGGTCCCGGGTGCGATTCCTGGTCAGGTTTTTTCATCACTCATTTTCATGTATCATCCTTCTCACCGTCTGCATTGGCAGCAATTGCAAAACAGTCAGACGTAAAACCAAAAACAATAAAAAATAAAAAAGTAGCCTATATTTTACATAATTTAATGTATGAAAACCTGATATTACAACACATTGATGTACTCTGTCCGTAGCTAAAAATATATTCTATAAGTTAATTGTCACGACGTTACTAAACTGTTAATTCTTGAATTTAATACTGAAGTCTCTATCTCTCCAATGCTGCAAAATTCTCCTCGAGTAATGCACGAATAATTAAAATAATGACCCCTTTCAATTAAATTTGCCCTGTATTTAAACACTCGGTACAACCCCCCCCCCCCCTATTTATGACGTCGGGCCAATGAGAAACCCTTCTTACCCTTCCCTACATCTTACCCTTCTGTAAAACCCTTCTTACATCTTCCGAAGGTCTTATTATCCGTCAAAATTTCTACGAGACACGTGTAAGCAATTTATACCTGTAATATAAGTTATTATTCGGTGAATATTCGGTAAGTCTATTAACCCCGACACATTAATTATTTATTTAATGAAGTATTTATGCGTTTAACTTGCTTTTTGCTCCATTCAAACATATGCTATTTTTTCGCTGACACAAACATACATAAAAATGTATTACTATGATGTTTCTACCATTACTATATATTCATGAGCTGTCGGTTATACTAAATTAGTTAATTTATTTTCTTAAAGTTACTTAGCCTAGATATTTTAAAGGAAGTACTTAAAACAAACTATTTGCTTCGTTTGTTTAAAAAATACATTAACAAGCTATGTAATTAGGGTCTCAAATTATTTGTGGTACATTTTTCAAGGTGACCCGGAATGCCTATTTCCGTAATGTTAATATAAGGAATATTTTCTCAAAAACTATTTTATCTTGTTTAATTTTCTTGTGGTTTCTTTTCAGGCTATTCTACACCAATTGAATTAGTAAAATTTTGATACATTGTTAGTAAGACAAGAAATTGTTTTTTTGAAATTACCACTTTTGAAAATCATAACTTTTTCACTATAGAAGTGGAAAATAAATATTCAAACACATTATTTTTCTATAATATTAACTCAGTTTAGTGAAATTATGGTATGAAAGGCTGTGCAAAAATTTCATTAAAATCCATTCTCAACTGGTTGAGAAAATGTTCTTTATGCGTCAAAAATTGCTATTTACGGGAAACAAGAAAAAACTAAAAGAGAACACATTATACGTTAAATAATTCAATATGTTTTTTCTACAGTTCAGAGGTTAGTATATTACATTTACAGGTAATCTGGTGCTAACGTAAAGTTTTAAAACAAAAAATATCGCGCAAAAAAATTATGAAATTATCTGTTGCATTTAAAAAAAGTAGAGATGTTATGCAAATGATAATGTTAAAAAAATAACTTAAAAATTCACCATATTTTAAATTTAAAAACAACAAACTGCAAAACCCCCAACAAATTATACCTATATCGTTAAATACAGAAAACTCTGAATTTTAGTAATCTGCAAATAACTGGAAATGTGAAAATTTTCAATTTGTTTCATTCCGGGTACCCTTAACAGCTGATTTTCGGAGACAAAGATTCTTGGTTCATTTTTTATTAAAGGTAGTTACTTTTGTACGGATTTGAACACTTGACAGTGGTTACCGGTGTACTTTGATGGTTGGGGATCAATTAACTGTATTATTTCAGGAATGGTGGGTTTGTACCTGAACAATACAACAATTCATTTGCTCCTCATACATCTTCATTTCATTCGGTTATGGAGTTGCTTATTGTTCTTAAATTTAACCGATTACAACGTACACATGTTAGGAATTAAAAAAAACAAATAATATAAAAATAACCTCTTATGTATATCTAGAAATATCAGCTTCATTCGATATGTGCAAGGTGGTCAACGTTCATTTTTCTACCCAAAGGTGCAAAACCGGTGAAAATTTACTCAAAAATGTTGGAACAATATGGTGAAAAATGGTTAAATCCCAGTGCGACAGATTAGTTTAGGTAGAAAAAATGTTCTACCATTCCATTGCTCAGGAAGAACAATTGAAGTTTCCACTAGTGTGCTATAAAATTGCATAATTAATCATCATATTCACGAAAACGAGCAAACTAAAATTTCCCAAATTGCTAGGTTTTGCAATAATAGTGTTGAAACCTGTGCATTCAATCAACCGTGCATTCAAGGAAATTTTTAGGTGCTGAATGTTTGCTAATCGTAATTAAAAAAAGTTATTAGATACGTTAGTTTTAAGTTTTTAACTTATTTAATACAGGTAAGTTATTTAATTGTAATCGAATCAGTCATTTCAGAAAGACCATAACTTAAAAATTAACATGATTTTCTTTAGTGCACTTTAGGGCTAACTGAATGTATATCCCTACAAATATCACATAAGTATGGCTTATTGTAATACAACGCTAAGAAAATGCTTATTCTTAAAGATATAACGTGCTTCCTTCTAATTATAAATATTAAAAAAGGATGATCTTTTGAAGCTTAAGCTTTGCTCTCTAGTGGAAGAGGCTATACGAAGTTTCTATGCAAAAATCTTTTAATGAAGATAACTACTGTTTGTGACGACGATGATGAACGTGAATAGCCCTAAAAACTAAAATTTTTCTGTATTTAAGTTAATACTTTCAATTTTTATTAATGGGAAAAGCTATTTTTTAAGTCACTAATATCAACTAGGGAAATAAATAAATAAATACTAGATATAATTGTACAATACCAGTTTTCTTCAGGTCTATTAACATATTTTACAGAAAAGGGTAAGTTGCAACGTTACTGCAATTAATTTCAGAAGTACCAAAATTTTCAGTTTTTTTTAGACAAGTGGCTTATCTTTCAAAAGACAAAAGTATCCAATTTATATGAAAGGGGACAGCCCTCTGAACAAATTATATTTTTAATATTATTTTTTTAATGAAACGTAGTAAATTTCCAGTTTTACAATTTTTCCAAAAGTTAGTTTTTTTGACTTACGGGCTTTCTACAATGACCAATTCAATTGTTAGTAATATTTGAATCTTTGGTTAATTTTTATATTTATTTATTCTCTAAATAAATATTTGTTATAAATTAAAAGGAAGTTTGTTTATTAATATTTATACTCAGATCCTAAAAGAACGTAGGCTTAGGTGTTAAAATATTATTGCAATACTTTTGCAATGGAGTAAATGCAGAAAGGGGAAGTAGGCATTGGGGGTTGAAATGAAATTATTATTTTATTTATTGCTCCAGAGTGGAATATGGCATGGTGATACGTTGTACCCGGTTATAAGAAGATTATTTTTATAAAATGACCGCACTCATCGTTCGGAATTCCGATTTTTGTTCTGTGGCACTTTTTGTTACAGTTGTTCGAAGGTCATCGGATAATCTCTATATTATTTATTCTATGTAGGCTTCGTTAGGATATTTCACAAAGTAATTCAATCAGGATTTTTTATTTAAAAAATGTTTTACTTTTTACTTTCTCTTGCCCTATATAAATGTATAGAAAAGAGGAAAGTATTACTTGAGTTGTAACCGGAAATTCCCTTTTCTAAACTCCTTGAACCCAACAAACCATTTCTTCGGCAATTAGCCTGTGTATGTGTGTGTGTTTGTGTACACGCGCACTTGTGTGTATGTGAACAAAAATCTCAAAAATTGAACATTGTACGAAAATGAAATTTTGAACATAAATTAGGTACGACTAGAGGAATTTTCATCAAAATTGTAAACTACATACCTGTACTGGCAGTGTACAACTAATTGTACATACTTACTTACTTACTTATCCTGGCGCTACAGCCTGATGTGGGCCTTGGCCTCCTCCACAATTCGCCTCCAAGCTCCTCTATCTCTCGCTGTCTATGTTGTTGTGCTCATAAGTTTATGTTGTGCTCATAAGTTTATGTTGTGCTCATAAGTTTATGTTGTGTCTCCATCCTCTCACTCCCATCGATCTCAAATCCCTCTCCACATCCTGCTGCCATCGTGCTCTCGGCCTCCCTCTTCTTCTCACTGCCTCTAACTTCTCTTTCAGCATTACCTTTTGCATTCTTTCATCAGACATTCTTTCGATGTGACCAAACCAACTTATTCGTCTTGCCTTTATGTACCTGAGGATATTCCTTCTTTGCAGTATCATCTCTATCTCAGCATTTTTCAGGATTCTCCACACACCACTCTCATAAACCGGGCCATACATCCTCCTTACTATTTTTCTTTCAAACACTTTCAGGGCTTTGTTATCTTCCTGGAGAATTGTCCACGTTTCACTACCATAGGTGACAATTGGCCTTATTAGCGTGTTGTAGATTTTCATTTTTGTGTTCCTAGTAAGGAGTTTTGACTTAAGCAGATTTCTATTTGCAAAATAAGCACGATTGCCCAGCATTAACCTGCGTTTTATTTCATTTGATATTCTGTTCTGTTGGTATACTGCTATTGATCTCAGTTCCCAGGTACGTGAAGCTCGTCACCTTTTCAAACATGCTTTCTCCTATTTTTACTGCTCCTTGTCCTCTCAATCCTCTGGTGCTCAATTCTAGATACTTGGTTTTTCCCTCATTTATTTCCAAACCGACTGTCTTTGCTTCCTCCTTGATTTTCAAAAAGATCTCTTCCAGTGACCGCATGCTTCTTGCAATTATGACAACATCATCGGCGTATGCCATAACTTGGGTCATTCTATTCATAATGTTGCCCTTTCTGTCAATACTTTCCATTGCCTTCTGAAGCACAATATTGAAGAGCAAAGCCGACAGCACATCACCCTGTCTCACTCCATCACAGACCGTGAACTCTCTACTTACTCTGCCTTCAGTTAGAACCATGCCTTTTGTTTCAATCATTGTTAGTTTCACTAAATTGATCAATTTTTTGGGGGAAACCAAACCTGTCTAATGCTGCAAGCACTTCCACTCTCTTCACTCTGTCAAATGCGTGTTTAAAATCTATGAAAAGCATGTGCAAGTTTATGTTGTGCTCATAAAACCTCTCCATGATTTGTCTAATGGTGAAGATCTGGTCTGTAGTGCCCCTGCCATGTCGAAATCCACACTGATACTCATCTATTATGTCTTCTCCAAGCTTGCTCAATTTCACTGTCAGAATGCGGGAAAATATTTTATAAGCTATGTCCAGCAAAGTGATCCCCCGATAATTATTACACAGCAATTGATCTCCTTTTTTATATATTGGACAAACTAAGCCCTTTTTCCACTCCCTTGGCATCTTTTCTGTCCTCCATACCAGTGCAATTATTCTGTGTAGGCACTTTACCAATGCTTCCCCTCCATATTTCCACATTTCAGCAGTAATATTATCCTCTCCTGCTGCCTTCCCATTTTTCAGTTTACTCACAGCCTCTTTTACTTCCTCAAGACTTGGCTCTATTACTTCCAGATCAGCAGTATGGCAATTTGGCACCCATTCTTCAACTTTTTTTGAGTCTTCTATACTTGGGCATATATTTTCGAAGTACTCAGCCCATCTCTCCATTATTCGTTCTTCCTCTATTATCACCCTCCCATTCTTGTCCTTGCATGCCCCCACTTTTGATTGAAACCCTAAACTCGCAATTTTTTGTGCTTTGTAGAACTTTCTTGTTTCATTCAATGTGTTAAGTTCTTCCAAATGTTTCAGCTTGCTTTTTATGTGTCTCGCTTTGCCTTTCTTAATATTTTATTAGCGATTTTTCTTTTCTCTTTGTATTTTTCCACGTTTTGTCGCGTTTCCCTCTGAATCATTGCAAGTCTAGCATCATTCTTCCTTTGCACCGCTTCTCTACACGATTCATCATACCACTCAATACTTCTTCCACTTCTTTTCTCACCTACCGACTCCTGTGCTGCATGTATTATTGCTTGCCTTGTACCATTCAATAGTTTATGAATATCACTCTCATCACCACCTTCACCTTCCAGTTCATTCATAGCCTTATTGAGTTCTCTATTCATGATATTTTGGAAGAGTTGCATAGTTTCTGTATTTGCTAATTTCTCTAGGTCCCATTTGCGCCTACTTTTCTTAGATCCTCTTTCTTCCATTGATAGCCTCTGCAATATTGTTGCTTTCACCATAAAATGATCTGAGTCACAATTTGGACCTCTTGCTGCTCTTACGTCTTCTATAGAACTTGCATGACGTTTTGTGACCAGTATATGATCTATTTGGTTCACTATATTTGTTCCTGGCATTTTTCACGTTCCAAGGTGTATCTTCTTATGCTCAAATTGTGTGCTGGCAATAACAAGATCCTGCTCCTCTGCAAATTCAGCAAGCATCCTCCCATTCTCATTGCTTTCCTCATGTAAGGTATTTTTTCCTGCCACTCTGGCTAAGAAGACCTCCTTCCCTATTTTTGCAAAGTCGCCTAGCATTACTACCATGTCATGCTTTGGGATCTTGCTGCAAACATTTGTTAAGCAATCGTAGAATCTTCCTTTGTCTTCCTCTGATGCTTCCTCTGTTGGAGCATAGGCTGAAATCATTGTGGTGTTCCAGAATCGACCTTTCATCCTTATTCTGCACACTCTATCCGATATGGGTTCAAAACCTAGCCAGCTTCCTCTTACCTTAGCAGTTACCATGAATGCTGTTCCATACATACCAGACTTTTCTGTATCTCCACTATAGTACAGGCTGAAATCTTTTTTGTCTATCTTTCCTGATCCTTTCCATCTAACTTCTTGCAGGGCCAGTATATCCACATTGAATTTTTTCATCTCATTAAATACTTCCATCATCCTTCCTGCCTTCATCAAAGTCTGCACATTCCAGGATGCTACCTTTACCAAAAATTTCCGTTTCCATTTTCTCTTATTTGATTCAATGCCATTTTGATTATCCGTAATTCCTGTCCCTATCCGAGGCTCATTGCTTGTTTTCAAAGCGTGAAACGATTTTTACAATGTGAGGCTGCTGACCTCACGCCCAACCCCCAACTTAGAGGACCAGGTGATTTGTTCAGGTTTTCTTCCCTAGCCTTTGATAACCCAATACCCAACTGCAAGGCAGCAGTCAATTTTCTGTTAGGGTTTTCTTCCCTTAGCCTTTGAATTCCACTACATTCCATCTACAAGGCAGTAGCTTTGCTGGTTTTTGTCCATCCTGAGTATTTTATTTCCTCAGTACCCTCCAACCTTGGTTGGCGAGCATCCCCATCGCCAGGGGCGGCCCCCGATAGCAGATCCAGCAACAGCCACGGGACTAATTGTACATAGGTAAATTAATTATTTTATTCTCGTGGCCATATTTATATTTTAGTTAATTCTAGTTTAAGTTTTAAGTTATTAATAACGTAATTCCTAATGTGTGTACACTGCAATATGTTCAATTTAAGTACAATAAGAAACCGCATAACCCAAGGAGATGACGTTGATTTCTATGACGTATAAATGAGGTTTATGTAGTCTTGTACAGACTAAGGCCAACCATTACAGAGAAAGTATGGTAAAATTAAACCAAACCATGAATACACACCTTATAAAAGTATAAAATCCATATAAAAGTAACTAATTATACTGGGATTTTAACCATGAAACTTGCGTCTCCGAATATCAACTGTTAAACTTCTGATTCGCGGCAACGACTTTGCCACAAAATACACCCGGTGAGTTAAACAATAAAATGGAAGTTTTGCTATTTATTAAAAACTGGAGATCCCGAAAGAACCTGCAATAAACTTTAACAATATTTTTATATGTAGGTTATTTTGATTTGGGAAATTATTTTTTATTTTCTTCCAAGACTCTGAAAAAATGCTGATTCACATTACTGCCCACTACTAGCCTCAGGGACCTATCAAGGATTACCTCAGGGATCTTCTATCTTGGCACCACTTAAATATTCTATTCACACCTCCGATGTATCGTCTCATCCATACTCATACACTCCATACACTCCTTGCTTACTCTCATACACTTTCATACACTCCTTGCTTCGTACGCGGATAGTACTGTAATATTGTACTCCGCTGATAACCCCGCTCAAGTATCTTATGTCCTTCAACAGCATATTTCTTGCCTAGAATCATGGCTTACTAAATGGCGGGTCAAAGTCAACACTACAAAAACGTATCACGTTATATTTACCCTGCGTAAACGAGTTTGTCCTCCTTTATATCTTTATGACACTAAACTTCACACTTCTGAATCTATCCGTTATCTAGGTTTATACCTAGATAAGAGGCTCACGTGGAATTTACACGTAGATAAAACGAGAAAGGCACTCCAGAACAGGTTCAAACAGTTGTACAGACTTCTTTCACGCAAATCCAAGTTACCAACTACATCTAAATTAACCATTTACAGCTCGACCAATATGGAGCTATGCCAGTCAGCTTTACTGCTGTGCAAAACCATCAGTACTAGCAAAAATTCAGCGTTTTCAGTCAAAGCTTTTGCGCTCTCTATTATGTAACCAATAAAACCCTACACTCAGACCTAAACGTACCCTACATAAAAATGTCGTTTTCTTAAAACTGTATACAAAATTTAAGAAAAAACTCGTGAACTACCATAACCCATTAACCTCAAATTTGGCTACGCAGACTCTCCCAAACAATCCAATAAGAAGACTAAAACGTCGATGGAGCCGAAATCTCATCAGTTAACGTAGCACTGTAATTGACTATCCATTACAGTATTCTAAATGCTGCACTTAATGCTACACTTATCTACTCACGTTGGAGTTCTGTCACTGGACTGTGTCTCCACTCACGTTTATTTACCATTTTAATTTTTTTCAAATTTTTGTGTTACCACATTCACTGATTGTTTCTAACTGATCGTGAATTTCCTAAATAAAAATAAAAAAACCATGAGTACTTCACCACTTCCTCACTTCGCCAATCCCACCAGTCGAGCAGTTTTTCCTCTCTTACTGCTCCTGTTGACTTAAAACTTATGCCTTGTTTTAAAGTTTACTTAACTCTTTACGCTCAAAAAATTTCCTCCGCCTATAATATGCAATAACATCAAGTGATAATTTGTTATATTTGCGACATATACGTTCAAAAAAATTTAAAATTAAAAAAAAGAAAAATTTCAAACTTATATTTTCGTGCTTAAAAATTAACTTATTATATTTGATTATACAGGACTACAGCACGTATTTTTCATTTTGTGTAAAATTTATATTTAGTAGGGGAAATAAATGAACAAGATGTAAATTACATTTTTTTTCACACCCTACAATTAATATAGATACTAATAAATAACTTTTCAAAATAAATAATTCAATTGCGTGAATTCAAAATTACGACAAAATCAAAGTTTGGCATAAACATTGTTATAATCTGATGTAATGTAATAAGCTTGTTATGACTGTATATCAAAATGAAAAAAAAAATACGGAAGGCTGTTTATTATTTTCGAGTCACCCAGACATAGAAGTTTGGTCTACATCTATAATCTACTGCCTTCAGTGCTGCTATAATGCTAAAATTTCTTTATTGTGTGCGGTTCACACATTATTGAGTTTATAAATCTACAGCATTATAAATAGTCAAAAATATTATAACAGAGAACAAAACAATACGATTATAGCCTACAATTAGGGCTATTAGTTGGTCAGTTGGAGTTTAGTCTTGAAAGGATTACTGGACGTGAAGTTCAGTTGTGATTCTTTCCCTGCATTTGATATTTTTTATGTAAATCATAATTATCTCATCGGGATACCTGTTATACAATTCTATTCATACTTTATTTATATTAATATAAAAATATATTATCCAACTGTAATAAATACAATCAATGAAAAATATAGTGAATAAACAAATTTTATTCAACTCTTACAGTGCCAGCGTCCTAATATTAGAACGTCGGCAGTTCAACCAAAAAAATATGGTGTGAAACACTCACACAACTTTCTCTTGCCAGTGCAAATAATTAACAATAAACCTAACATTAGTATTAAAACATTAGAAATGAACAAAAACTAACCTCAAAAACATAACCTAATTTTAATCATGAGTGAAAGACGCAAAAGAAAATCAACCTCAGTTTGGCTTAGAAATACGGAAAATCACTCTTTCTCTCTAAACTAGGCTCTGTAGAGAAAAATGCTTTAAATAAAAGTTGTAGATCTTTTAATTTTCTATAACTTTTATTATATACACTTTTGTCGTAAAATGCATACTAAGACCGAAATGTTAAAAAAATCGATTTTTCTCACGTTTTCGTGAGAAAAAAACAGAAAATCGCAAATTACCGCTAAACTAAGCATTATACAAAAAAATGTTTGAAACAGAAGTTGTAGGTTTTTAAATTCTCTACAACTTTTATTATATAAGTTTTTGCGCTAAAATTTATATTAAAGCCGTAATCTTAAAAAAACAACGTTTTTACGTGAAAACAGCCTCACCGAGAATTTCAGCAAACATGGCGCCTACCCTATCTTGTAGAGAATAAAAAATTGAGTAAAATAGGCGATTTTAAAAAAAATCGTAGGACCAGTTTTTGAGAAAATCGCAAAAAACTGAAAAATTATACGAATAAACTACTACTTCCGGTTGACCGATTTTGATGAAAATGTTCGTGTCGCGTCCGGTAGTGGTATGTAACTTAAGTTTCAAGTTTCAAGTTCGTACGATGTTCCGTTCTTGAGATATTCTGTTCACACACACACACACACAGACACACACACACACAGACACACAGACACACACACAGACCAATCGCTAAAAACATGTTTTTTGGGTTCAGGGGGTCTGAAAACGTATAGATCCGGTGAAAACTCGATTTCGAAAAATCGACAT
This sequence comes from Catonia carolina, assembly GCA_035578175.1. NCBI lineage: Eukaryota > Metazoa > Arthropoda > Insecta > Hemiptera > Achilidae > Catonia > Catonia carolina. The sequence goes on along the minus strand of JAQMRL010000007.1, from coordinate 11,097,938 downwards.
GAAAACAATACTTTCCTTCCTATATATTCATATTGTCATATTGTCATTTTGCGTCATTCACTCATGATTAAAATAAGGTTATGTTTTTGAGGTTAGTTTTTGTTCATTTCTAATGTTTTAATACTAATGTTAGGTTTATTGTTAATTATTTGCATTGGCAAGAGAAAGTTGTGTGAGTGTTTCACACCAGATTTTTTTAATTTCTCTTGCCTATATGAATATATAGGAAGGAAAGTATTGTTTTCATGTCGATTTTTCGAAATCGAGTTTTCACCGGATCTATACGTTTTAAGACCCCCTGAACCCAAAAAACATGTTTTTAGCGATTGGTCTGTGTGTGTGTGTGTCTGTGTGTCTGTGTGTGTGTGTGTGAACAGAATATCTCAAGAACGGAACATCGTACGAACTTGAAACTTGAAACTTAAGTTACATACCACTACCGGACGCGACACGAACATTTTCATCAAAATCGGTCAACCGGAAGTAGTAGTTTATTCGTATAATTTTTCAGTTTTTTGCGATTTTCTCAAAAACTGGTCCTACGATTTTTTTTAAAATCGCCTATTTTACTCAATTTTTTATTCTCTACAAGATAGGGTAGGCGCCATGTTTGCTGAAATTCTCGGTGAGGCTGTTTTCACGTAAAAACGTTGTTTTTTTAAGATTACGGCTTTAATATAAATTTTAGCGCAAAAACTTATATAATAAAAGTTGTAGAGAATTTAAAAACCTACAACTTCTGTTTCAAACATTTTTTTGTATAATGCTTAGTTTAGCGGTAATTTGCGATTTTCTGTGTTTTTCTCACGAAAACGTGAGAAAAATCGATTTTTTTAACATTTCGGTCTCAGTATGCATTTTACGACAAAAGTGTATATAATAAAAGTTATAGAAAATTAAAAGATCTACAACTTTTGTTTAGAGCATTTTTCTCTACAGAGCCTAGTTTAGCGTGAAAGCGTGATTTTCCGTATTTTTAAGCCAAACTGAGTTCGATTGTCATTTTGCGTCATTCACTCATGATTAAAATAAGGTTATGTTTTTGAGGTTAGTTTTTGTTTATTTCTAATATTTTATTAATAATGTTAGGTTTATTATTAATCATTTGCATTGGCAAGAGAAAGTTGTGTGAGTGTTTCACACCAGATTTTTAAAAATAGCCAAGTAATGGATACACGTGTGAAATGCTACAATTCCACAAAAATAGGCTGGCATTTTTAAGCAGTACCTAGTGGGAAATACCTGGCAGTTTTCGATAGGCATTTACAATATTTTCCTGGCACTATAAGGGTTAATCTAACACGTTAAAACAATACAATTTTTGTAACACCGTAGAGAGCGCAAGGGGAGTCTATGAGTAAATAGGAGGTTGTGGAAGGGATACACGAGCGAGAACTCGACCTGCCTAAATATTTCATTCATAGTATAGTAGTACTGTTAAAAAATAAATTGTTAGAACGCCTCCGTGGCGTAGAGGTTGCAACGTTAGCCTACCAAGCGGAAGATTTTGGATTCAATTCCCGGTTAGGATCTGGATATTATTACGTACGTAATCCCATTGCTTCATACCCCAAAGTAGTCGCAAAAAACCAAAACGTTGATGCAACTTAATATAAAGGGAAAAAATTGTTGGTTTTTGCTTCACTTCTATTTAACGACCATTTTCCAAAGATACAATTTTTAAGTCTGATGACCGTTTAATAGAAGTTCAATTGTAATAATATTGTAAGATTGCAAGTTGAGACGGCTTCTTAGAATTCACTCTGAAGTTCTCGCTAAGTAATGAGGGCAAAGGAAAGTTTCGTTCTAATTGGTCCCCATTCACTTTCTAATTGAGCTTTAGTTGACTACCACTGAAGAGTATTAGACAATAGGTCGACCCGCACAGCAGTAACACTACTGCTATGGTTCTATTACTCTAGTAAGATATGAACTCGACAATTTTCCTTTCGCAAGTTAACTTATTTCTTCTTCTTCTTCTTCTTCTTCTTCTTCTTCTTCTTCTTCTTCTTCTTCTTCTTCTTCCTCTCTACCCTGTCAGTAGAACTTAGTTCAACTTACTCACTCCACTTGTCACTGAAATTAATTTAATACATTGCCATCACGCTCTTTCCAAACTTATAACAACCATCCTCAAGCGTTAAAAATGATGACAGCGAAACCAATCAAATCTTCACTTGAATTATTTAGATATAATCTCACACTATAATACGTAAAATAATCTCGTTTATCGATTATTTAAATTTAATCCTCACTTTATATAACTAGATACAGGTAAAACCTCGATTATCCGTAATAAACAGGTTGGCGGGGGTCGGATATCCAGAAAAGACGGATTCAGGGAAGTTCGCAAAAAAATTGTTGTATTTTCTTTTTTTTCATATAACTTTCTTTTAATGCATAATCTGTTGTATAACAATAAATGCAACTTATCAATAGAATTAACACATGAACAAATTACAACCCACTGGTGTAATTAACAAATTATAACATTGAAACATATTACACTGCTCTTAACTATTATTTACAATTAAAATTAGACAGTTTAAAAAAAATTAAAACTAAAAATAAAATAAAATAACCAAAACCTCCTTTGAAACGAAAAAAACAGAATGAGAAGTAATAAATGCACATGATTCCAAAATATAATGTAGTTCACCGAACTTTACTGGAGATAATTAAACATTTTCATTCAGTTATTTACACTTTCACACTCAAACACTACAGTCATCTACAGAATACTAACATTATATTATTTACAACTTTAAATTCACACTATCAGAATCGCCCTGGGAGATCCAGTACTGTAGCACGTTTTAGACTATTGACATCATTACTGTTGTCTAAAAGATTCAGTGCTTAGTGATTTACATGGTTGTTTAGACGTTTGATGTATTTACGACTGAAACTTCGTATTTCTTCTTGTACCGTCTGCACATCCATATCACGAATTATATCAGCGTTGGTAATATACCATGGTGTATCTAGTATGGTTCGCAGAGCTTTTGATTGAAACTGTTGCTGAATCTCGACGTTTGAAGTCGATGTTATATTACTGTTATAAACATGTTTGAAGTCGATGTTATATAATATAACAAACAAATGTTTGTAGTTTGTTATATTTCTAATATGAGTTTTTATCGAATGATTTTATTTACGAAGTTGAAATAATGAAATAAAAATATTGAATTGTCACTAAAAATTACATGAAAATAAAAAAACACTACGTAAATTACTATTATTATGATTATTATTAATAAAATTATCATAATTTAACAATTTTAGAATGAAAGTGCAAAAAATTAATTATTAAAATAATAAACAATAAACCTCCGAGATATTCGTCTGTGCAGCTTTTCGCTGTTGTTTACTTTCTCTATTTTTATTTATTTATTTAATGTCGCATAACTGCAACGGTCATTAGCGATGACGTTGGGTTGTAACTGTGTACAATGGAGGATGAAATGATTTTTTGTAACGTATAAAAATATGCCATGCCTGAGTGGGATTCGAACCCATGACCGTATGATGAGAGGCGATCACGTTACCAACTACGCCAATGAGGTCGGCCTATATGAAAACGGCCTACTTTCTCATGGCCTATGTGAATACATAGGGAAAGAAAAGTATTATTTTCATGTCGATTTTTCCAAATCGAGTATTCAACAGAAACACTAGTTTTAAAGTTTTCTGAACCCAAACAAAACCTGTTTTTAGCAATTGGTTTGTGTGAACGATTTATATCTCAAGAACAGAATAGCGTATAATGTTCAAACACGAAACTTAAGTTAGGTACCACTAGTGGATCCAATAAGAATATTTTCATTAAAGTCTGTCCTCCGGGTGTAGTAGTTTATTTGAGCGACTTTTTTACTTTTTTGCAATTTTCTCTAAAAACGGCTCTACAATTTTTTTAAATATCGCTTCATTTGTTGTTTTTTGTGTTCTGCAAGGTAAGGTAAGCACCATGTCTTCCGAATTTCTTGAAGGGCCTGTGTTCTCGTGGTATTAATATGCATTTTAGGGAAACATGCATACAACTTAAGTTGTAGAACATAAAATTCCTACAACTTTTATTTTAAACATTTTTCCGGTAAGCGTAAATTAGTGATTTTGTTTACCTTGCTTGTCAAAATCGGTCTAAACAGAGAATTTTTTTAATATTATGGTCTAAAGACATTTTTACGACAAAAGTATATACAATAAAAGTTATAGGAAATAAAAAATCGACCACATTTTTCAAGCATTTCCTTCAACAGAGCCTAGTTTCGCTTCAATATTAGTGATTACCCGTATTTTTAGGTCGAAAACGGATGAATTTCATTTAGCGGCATTCACCAATCATTAAAATTAGGCTATGTTTTTCATTTTATATTGTTTGCATCTCGGCCTACTTATGGTTCAACATAGATTGTAATTTTATTATTTACATTGGCAAGAGAAAGTCGTATGAGTGTTTCGCTCCAGATGTTTTAGAGATGGATGTAAGGCAACTCTATGACAAAGATTCTAACTAGAGGCTTAAAAACCGATTGCGTCTACAGAGCAGGACCACCACAACGCTAGAAATAGACAGCTAATATTTCAGCAACTGGTAAAAAAGGCTCATTTTTAGTTTCTCTTGCCTGTATGAATATATAGGAAAGAAAGTATTGTTTTCATATCGATTGTTGGAAATCGTGTTTTCACGAAATCTACACGTTTTCAGACCCCTTGAACCCAAAAAACATGTTTTTAGCGATTGCTGTGTGTGTGTGTGTGTGTGTGTGCGTGTGTGAACCAAATATCTCAAGAACGGAACATCGTATGAACTTGAAACTTGAAACTTAAGTTAGATTCCACTAGAGGATTCGACATTTTCATCAACATCTGTCAACCGGAAGAAGTTGTTTATCCGTGTCAATTATTTTGCGATTTTCTCAAAAACGGCTCCTACGATTTTTTTAAAGTCGCCTCATTCACTAAATTTTTTATGCTCTACACGATAGGGTAGTTGCGCCATGTCTGCTGAAATTCTTGGGGAGGTTGTTTTTTCGTAAAAAAATTGTTTGTTTAAGATTGCGACTTTATTAGGAATTTCAAAGCAAAAATGTATATAATAAAAGAAGTTGTAGAGCATTTAAAATCCTACAACTTTTATTTCAAACATTTTTTTGTATAACGCTTAGTTTAGCGGTAATTAGCGATTTTTTGTTTTTTTTCACGAAAACTTGTAACAAACTTGATTTAATTTTAGATTTCAGTCTTAGTATGGATTTTACAACAAAAGTGTATAATAAATTTTATAGAAAATTAAAAGATCTACAACTTTTATTTAGATAATTTTTCTCTACAGAGCTTAGTTTTGCGTGAAAGAGAGATTTTTCGTATGTTAAGCCAAACTGAGGTTGATTTTCATTTTGCGTTTTTCATTCATGATTAAAATTAGGTTACGTTTATTGAGGTTAATTTTTGTTTGTTTCTAATATTTTATTACTAATGTTAGGTTATATTGTTAATTATTTGCATTGACAAGAGAAAGTTGTGTGAGTGTTTCACACCAGATTTTTATTATTATTACTATTATTGTCACCACGGTTATTTGATACTCACAATTTTTAATTTGCTCCCGTTACAAGTAAAAACTTAAACGACAGGTTTTTCAGAAGTATTGTCTAAATAGTATAATAATTAAGGTAGGAATAAAAATATAGAAATGTTATTATCATTTGTTTTTATATATTGTTTTTTTTTATTTTTACAGGTAAGCGGCTTTTTCATCATTTATCACCATAATTATAAAATTTCCAAGTAGCCTATTCAATGAAAAGATCGGTTAAGTAAGTATTATTAAATTTTTGTTTTGTTTTCCTAACTTTCCTAAAGCAATGGGGTCATTTTTTGATAAGTTTGTCGCAATATTAATATTTATCGATTAATTATAATTATAGACTAAAAATGTCATGAAGGAGCGTCAAAAAAATTTTTACAAGATTGTAAAATGTAAGCTATAATAAAGCAGTGTGCTAGAGTTTCTAAACAATCCCATTTATAGTGTACAATCGCTCATGTGGTAAAATAATAGGGGCCCAGCTCACTTTGAAATAGAAATTACATTTGTTTCAATTTCCAAGTTTATCGAATGGATTGAATGGCTCCTAATAATCTGTGGTGGAAAAGTGAAGATATCTTCTTTATTTCCTCCTTCTCCTTATCAACAACCTCCCCTACTTATCTACATCTCCTCCTTTCCTCATTGATACACTATCCTTCCCAGGTAGCAATCAAGTTAGAGAAGCTGATGTTTTCCCCCTTTCTATCCTCCTCCACCTCCTTCTACTATTCCTTCACTTACCTTTTCCTCTTCACCTTTTTTTCTACTTCTCCTTTTCATTATACTTCACCTTCTTCATCTCTTTTACCCTTCTACTTCTCCTTCTCTTTTACCTTCCCCTTCTTTTTCCTTTTCTTTTCTTCCTCCTTCTCCTCTTCTCCTCAATGTTCTCCTTCTCCTTCTTCTTCCTTTAGCTCTACAGCCGGACTCAGTACTCACTTTTCTAAAGAACCGTAGGTAGAAAAGTTAGTGACATAACAATACACTTTTTTGATAAAATAAAACTATCTCACTTTAACTATTTCTAGTCTGTCACGAACGACACCATATTACAGTTTGTGGAACTCTAGCTTGGCACACGACTTTGTCCAGTATGCCGTACTGGGCGGGAGGTGGAGAAGTCATGCATTTCTGAAAACATAAGTCACACCTTTTGTGTTCTTTTAAAAACTGTCAACACACGCTGTTCGCGTTCGAGTAAATTATAAACTGATTATGTCATCACACACAGAATCATAGACAAAACAAGAATTTATAACAACATTAGAACGTTCACGTTTATCTGATTTTATTACTGTGGGTAATATTAAATTATACTTTATCATCACTTGTAGTGTCAATATCGTATAATTCGTTTCTCTCGCATTTTCATAGTAGTGTTTCTAAAAGTGATTGTTGATTTGTGTACGTGTGTTTTGTGTTACTGTACTACAGGTACTTACGTACAAGTATTAAACTGTCAATTGCGTGGTCCTTCTATAATTCACTTTTTCTAACAAAATGCTGGAAAATAAACTGCAGTCAAAACTAAGTGGTAGAGTTATTCACAGCCAGAGTAGAGAAAATGTATGTAATGTTTACAATTTCGTGAAAACTGAAGGCGACTCAGGGACTGTCACAATTCCTTGATCCAAGGCACGTCAAAGAACTGCAGCAGCTAATGGAGTTTCAAAACGAGCTGTAAGTACAATAAAAAAGGAACGCTTAAATATAAGTAATACAGCTGAGAATGAGGAAACAACATTTTCAACTCCGAACAAACACCGCAAATCGTTTAGGCCAATAAGGGATATTGAGGAATTTGACAAATGCGTTTTAAGGAGGTAGATCTACGACTTTCATTTAAATATGCATAGCCTGCCGACCACCAAATTATTTTCAGAAGCTTTGAAAGAAAAAATGAACTTCAAGGGATGTTGCAAAACTTTTAGGCTAATTTTAAAAGAATTAGGATTCAAAATCCTATTAAAGTATGATTTAGTAAAGTATTGTTATAATATTAAAGTATTTTTAAAGTAAAGAAAAAAATAAATGCATAAGTTTAAAGTCACATGTTTGAGTAAAAGCTTAGACGTTCGTATTGTGTTGAGTCGATGTTTTCGGAGTGACTAGTATGGCGACGGCCTTCGTGTGCCAAGCTGCAGTTTCACACACTGTTTTGTTAAATTTTGTTAGGTGCTAAATGCTAGCTTATATTCAAAACTCCCGCTCACTCGTTCTAGTTGCTTACCGTCAGCTGCTGTATCATTCATTTTCAATCTTGTCGCTTTGTTAACTTTTTTACACTAATTATCGCTCTTCTTTATTCTTCCTGTTTTTCTCTCCTTCATTCCTTGTTACGCTCTCTTCTTCCAGTGAATCGTTCATCTACCAGCCAATTCCGTCTGTCGTTCCGGCATAATTTGCAAGTAGCGCTTTCCTACGATTAGCGTACTTGTTACCGCATAAAACAAGTTTCAAATTATTCCTAGCTTGTAACTAATCAACTTAACTCCGTGAAAATGCATGAAAATGTTTTAATGATTATTGTTCCGAACTTAACAATTTGTGAATAACAGTGCCTACGAACGTCCAATCCAACTTGGTGCTAGGCATTTGAGGAAGCCATGGTGGTAGTGTGGATTTTAGAAGCCATACAGTCACCTAAACGATTTCAAATGCATCGTTTGCAGCGTAAGAAGTTCAAATAAACGATTTAACCATAAGTAATGTTTATATTACGTGTAATTTCGTGTTGTAACTAAATAATATCCTTCCAGAATTTTCCTACTTGATTTTTGTCTTCTTCTCTCCTTTCATAGCTTTAACTGGGCTTGAGAATACAGCAGTAGTTCTCTTGATAAATATCGATTAATCTTATTTCATTTGGAACGCTTATCTTGTAGGTTAAAACCCACATCAAATATTAATTAAACGAAAGTAAAGATATGCAATATGGGAATCAGTTGCTTCAGATGTGGGTGGAAACCCCAGTTGAAACCTCAGAGTAATTGCTACGATAATAAAGTTGAAAGATATGACATGTCATTAAAGAAAGTAGATAATGATGTAGTTACGTAGAGTAGTTGATAAAAAATCATTTAAAAGCGAATGAAAAAAGGAACAGAGATAGAAGATAAATAACGAAGGCCTTTATAAGATTAGGAAAGGTATAAAAGGGCGGTAGATCTATTAGGCTTTTATACAATATATATACAAGCGGTACACTTCGTTTAAGTTCGGTTAAAACGAGATGCTGTAGAGAAGCTTGGTTTAAAGTTAGACTTTAGGACTTTAGAGATTGCGGTGTAGCTCGGGTTAGGTTGATTGCTAGTGAAAAGATTTATTTGTAAAGGCGGTTCGTCTGTCTGTATCTGTTTTGTTGGTATACGCTTACCAACGGGATCGGATCTTTCAATGTACCTCCATAATACAGTTTTATTCAACAAGATACAGCTGTGTAAGTAAGTAATACATAGACTACTAACACACTCGTCTTTGTCAAGCCACTTTAATACAGCGTCCTATTCCTAAAAACCCAACGATGGTATAATGGGAATGTTGTAGTAGTAGGTACTGAAAAGGTGGGAGAGCCGACGCAAAAAGAGAACATAACCTAACCTGTCTTGTCTAAATTTTAACTCATATTTCAACTAACTCTCTTCATGTAGTCAAAATGCAACAATTTTTGATTGTGTTGAATTCTATATGTATACACACACACCCAACATAACCTTACCCACTCGAACCTAACCTAACTACCAATGCATCAACCAATTTAACAAACTTTTGAATTCTATTTTTACCGCCGCAATTTATTCTGTTATCTTTTGACGGTTTACTTCCGTTGTATAATTAAAAAACTTTTAAACGCGTACTCACCCACACGGTGTTTCATTTTCTTTTTTTCTATTTTTCCCTTTCCATCAGATGGTCCAAAATTATTATTTCCTTGTTTAGTTATACTTTGTATATTTATATTTTTTTGTGAATGCCATCAACAGATGTTCTGAAGTATCATATTTTTATTTGAATCTATTTTTTTTTATTTCTATATATTTTTTGTTGCCCTAACGTGTGTACGTTGCTATCTGTTCAATTTAGAACAAAAAGCAACCCCATGACCCAATAAGATGAAATCGATATGTATGACGTGTAAATGAGTTGTAGCCTTGTACAGACTCAGGCCAATCATTCTTAAGAAAGTATGGTTAATGGAACCCTAACCATCAACGTACACCGGTAACCACTATCTAATATTAAAATTCGTATAAAAGTAATTACCTTTATTAGGATTTTAATTGCGGAACGTCAACTGTTACAGCTGATTCGCGGCTAGAAATTTATCGGTAGCCTAACCTGGTGGGCTATATTTATAAATTTTTATGGTATATTATTAATCTATAATTATTAATATGCCCATAATAGGCTGGTTGGTTGTTAAATTATCTGCACTCGAAAACAAAAAAAGTTTTGTTTGATATTACATGGGCAGTCATTATCTGTCATAATATTATAACGGGTATTTTATTAAGGACGCAACCCTCATTATAAGAAGATAGAAGTTATATATCGGTAAATTTTCTGTTCCCCAATTGGTAGGTTGGGAACAGTCAACATGTTCCAACTACCTAAGACAGTCAACATGTTCCAACTACCTAAGACAGTCAACATGTTCCAGTCAAGCATTAGTGTGGTGACAGCAGTCGTTTCGTTATATTGTGTCAGCAATGGGTTTTTCCAAAGAAGAATGCGTGTTTATTGTAGAGACTTACATAGCGAGTAACTCTCACAAATGTGTGCAAGATTAGTTTTAGTTGAAATTTTCCCGTTCTGCCGTTCCGAATAAATCGTCAATATTGCGTTTGATAAATAAATTCCGTAGAACTGGCAGTGTACTCGATGAGAAACCACCTCGCCAGCCAACAAAGTTAACCGCGGAAGTTTTCGAAGATTTGAAAAATCGTTTGACTCCACCTAAAAAAATCTCTTAGAGGATTATCATCGCAAGCTGGGCTAACATTAATTACTGTTTTCAGAGTTAGGAAAAAGTTACATTTGCATCCTTATCGCGTTGGCGTAACTCATGAAGTGAAAGCTACAGGCCATCAGAAACGATTACAATATTGTCGGTGGTTTAGATCTTTGGTTGAAGAAAATGGTATTCAATTGTTGGATCATTGTTATTATAGTGATGAGGTTTGGTTTCATTTAGATGGCTATGTGAATCGTCAGAACTGTAGAGTATGGAGTGCAACAAATTCTCATGCTTTACATGAAAAAGCATTGCATTCACGTAAAATTGGTGTTTGGTTTGCAATTTCCCGCTGCCGAATAATAGGGCCGTTATTTTTTGACAGTACAGTAGACAGTGTAGTTTATAGTGATTTAATCCAACAGTTCATTTCATTGTTGAATTTGGACGACCGAAATTGTTGGTTTCAACAGGACAACGCTACATGTCATACTGCAAATGAAACGCTAGCAATGCTACGGGAATTTTTTAATCACGCTTAGTATCGAAAGATTTGTGGCCTCCGAGATCCCCAGATCTTACACTAGCATACTTTTTCCTATGGGGTTCTTTAAAAGGTGAAGTTTTCAAAAACAACCCTCATACGATCGATGAATTAAAAACTAACATTACAAGTGCGATTTCAAGCATTAGTGAACATACTTTAAGAAAAGTTGCTGCAAATGTCATTAAACAAATTCGTATCTGTATTGAAGTTGCAGGAAATCACTTCGAACATCTACTGTAAACAAAAAAGGTTAAATTCATTGCAATTTGCTATTCAGTTGTAAAATAAAAATTTAGATTAATTAATAATTTGTAAAGTACGGAAAATAAAAATATGCCGTAGATTGTGGCTTTTAACATAGGGTTGCGTTGTTAATAAAACACTCTGTATTATAAATATTTTCATTATTATGGCTAGCTTATATTACTTAAGCGTTTAAGAACAGACGAGCAAGAGCTAGAGGTGTAAAAGTTACTAGTCATAGTTATCTCCTCTGATATTAATGAATTTCATCATTATACACCCAGACCCTTTAGTGAATAAAGTGAAGGTGCCATATTATGCAGAGTGGAAAGTAGATGATTTTCAGAGGGCAAGCACACCATGTCGTGCTGACAAGCATACCTCCACTCTGCGAGGAAGGTAAGCTAAACCACCTCACTTCTTTACATAGTTTATACTCAGTAACGCCTGTAGAGCAGTGATTCTCAACCTTTTTTGCTCCACGACCCCACAAATAGTAAAAATAATAAAATTCGCAACCCCCCCCCCCCACAATAATAATAGTAAACCTTGCTATTAATAATTGAATTTTGACTGTAAGTATAAATGTAAAATGTTTTTATAATATTATACAATCAATTCACGACCGGCTCATCGAAATGTTTGCTGATAAAACGCTACAACTGCAATTTTCATCTGAAGATTTAAATACGTTTTGGCTTGTTCGACGATATAAATATGGATATTAGTCACAGAAGTATTGAAAATATTAATAACTTTTTCCACGTCTTATCTCAGTGAAAAGGGGTTTTCCTCGATGGTTGCTCTAAAAACTAAATGTAGGTTAAATCGTAGGTTATCACTCAAAAACAATTTACTCTTATATCTTTCTAACGAAGATCCACGTATGAAGAAAATTTTTAATGAAAAACAAATGCAACCATCACATTAGTAATTAATTAATGAATAATTTCTTTTCTTTAAAAGTAAGTGTACTTATTGCATGTAAAATTTTATAAATAAGTTTATAATAAATTATGTTTTTCTCATAAAATGATTTTATTATTGTTTCGTTACCCCCCCCCCCTATAATATCACCACGATCCACAGGTTGAGACTCACTGCCCTAGAGGTTCAGACCAGCCTTTCGGCTGATGACCTAAACAACACAATCTATAAATGAATAATTGTGAATTACAGAATTCCCACATGTATCTAAAAGTAATTTTTTAGAATACAAGAAATACTTTCATGTATTAATACATAATTTAAAAATCTCTTTGATTTATCAATCTGTATTTTCGTCTTTAAGAAATATTTAACCCGGCTTGTTGTTGGTCGAGTGGTAAAGTTGTCGATGCGAGTCAGCAGTTAAACAGCTAGTTTTTGGAGACAAAATGTCTGTAGTTCAAATCCTAGGAAAGGTTTTTACTTTTATACGGATTTGAATACCAGACAGTCGTTATTGGTGTACTTTGGTAATTGGGGTTAAATTAACCATAAACTCTTTCAGGAATAGTCAACCTGAATCTAGTGTTTGCAACACGTTTGGTGAATGTGATTCTTTATGTCAATTTTTCAAAACCAGTTCAGGACTTTACGCAGGGTTAGTGTAGCAGTTCTTCTTATACAGAATTTAAGGTACTGTTGTTTGGTTTTGTAAGTAAGAGTCCTGAAATGTTTGAACATGCAACGTTCAACCAATTTTACATAGACAATTACGAATTGTAACTAAAATAACTATAGCATAAAATTCCTTTTATTACTAAAAACACTTATCCATTAAAAATGCAATTTGATTCAAAATTATGAACTGAGTTAGGTACGTCTATACTGAAAGAATTAAAACCAATGATAAGAACTATGTGTGATATAAAAATACAACGAATATTTTTATTACGATAAAGTAATAGTTTAACCTACATAAAATTTGATTAAATCACCTGTAAAGTACTCCACTTTGCCAGCCATGTCCGTGTCCCAACTTGCATTTGATTAGTGGCAATTTTAAAAATTTCATTTATCATTTTCTAATGTCCATCCGTCCGTCACACCCAGATGTCAGAAAATATACAAGGTATAAAAAAAAAATTCGGTTTCATCATCTATTCATACAGGTAAATGGCTTAAATTGAGTTTAAAGTTCCGGTTTTGACCAGAAGTGGCCCAAAACTAAAAGTCGAGAAATCGATGTCAGAAACAACAAGAGATAGCAAAAAATGGTTTTTGGATTCGAAATCAATGTAAAAAAAATAGTTAACTAGGATTATGTTTAAAGTTTCGGTATAAACCGAAAGTGCAACAGTATCAGAAGTTAAGAAATCAAAGTCGGAATTTGGAAACGAAAATTGTGTTATTCGATTCCTCTTAAAAGAGTAGATATACAGTAATGACTAATGGATTTTGCCGTAAGTCAAGGTAAACCTTTTCAGAAATTACCACCAGCCATGAGACGCGTCATTTCATGAAAGGGATTTTTTAAATAGGGTTATGTTTATCATATTACATTGTTCATTCATGATTAAACATAGGTTTCATTATTCGTTGTTTACATTGACAAGAGAAATTCGTGTGAGTATTTAAAACTAATGTTGTATAAATTGACACTTGTTTTTAGAAATTTTCATTCAAGCAGAAACTGTTTATTTTAAAAACTATATATTGGAAAATCTTTCGAACGATTCATGTTAAAAGCTGCTAAAGGAATTATAGATTTGAGTGGATCCTACATGAAAATCGTTAAAAATATTTTAATGAAATTTTTGTAGTAATAAAGATTTACAATATTATTATTTTAGTGGTCTTTAGTATCAATTATTTTTTGAATCTCTAAATTGGAAATTATATTTCCACTAATTCAATCAGGATTTAATTCCACTGGCGTTATAAATTGCTAAATCATAATATTTTAGTGATCAGTGAACGAGAAAGAAGTAAAATGTTAAATGTATTTACCTGTTTGAAAGTAACACGATTTTATCACAGTTGATTTGCATTTTATGGTAAAGGTTTTGATTGATTTTCAGTTATCCACGCCAGGAGTCAAAATTAAAACAACCGATCCCTACTGGCTGTACTAGACACCAATCAAAGCAAAATAAATTACCTGGTGTTTTACCAATACGGATAATTATTCTAATTTCATTAAACATATCAGTCGGTGATATTATCACAAAATTTTATTCGGTTAATTTAAATTTCATATCGTATAGATTTTTAGTTTAATTAAAAATATTGTAACATAATTCTGATTAGTCTAGAAATGGTTAAAGTAGGTCTAACAGGTTGATTTAAGAATAGGTTGTTTATTTTGTATTGGTTAACTTCATTTTTTAAGAAATTGTGTATCGTATAATAGGGTGGAGTGTGTTAAACAAGGATAGCGAACTGCAATGAATGAAATCTTTTGAAAAGGAATTCTATGATATTAAATTTTGTAGAAATGTATTAATATTAGCGGTGTTCCACCAAAATGGAGAAAGTGTTTGAAGAAGAGTCTAGATTAACCAGATAATCAGACTGCAGTTATGAAAACAGATAGCGCTTTTTAGTCCGTCAGTCAACATCTGAATCGTAAATAAAAGTGTCGGATCGGTTTTGAACTACGTAAAGAGGGTAGAAGCGTACGGGTGGTTACAAGAGGTTGTGGGAAGGTAATCCAAATATTGTTTGATTTCTAAAAGAACAGCATTCTATTTGGTCGTAAAGTTTAGTTAAAGCTTAAACTTCGTAATTAATTTAATTCAAGTAATCTAATTTATTTATGTAATCGCATTTGTAAGAATTTTAATCATTAGTTTCAATTATTAATTGTAAAATAATTAATTAATTGTTGTAGTTGTTGTTGTTGTTGTTGTTGTTGTTGTTGTTTAGGTCATCAGTCGAAAGGCTGGTTTGAACCTCTTGAGGCTTTACTAAGTAAAACGAGAAGTGAGATGGTTTACCAGTACCTTCCTCACTGAGTAGAAAAGTATGCTTATCAGCCTGCCAGGTCCTCTGAAAAGCACCTACTTTCCACCCTGCAAATGATACCTTCACTTTATTCACCACAGGCTCTGGCTGTACAATGAAATCCATTGGTCTTAGAGAACGTAACTCTGATTAGCGTCTTTTTCACCTCTACCTCTTCTGTTCTTAAATGCTTCAGTCATATATTGGTCATAGCTGACCATGTTATAAGAAACAGAACTATTTCTTGTAGCCCTCGAACTAGCAGATCGAGTGCAAATAATTTAACACTCCACCTGCCTGTTATTGGCATAATTAATTGTTATAAGTTTGTGAATTATTTGTTAAACTCAGATTCTCAACGAACCTAGACTTAGATGTTACAATTTTTAGTTTTTCATGCCTGTAGGTGATTTACAACATTTCTTATTTTCAACCTTCAATAAACCGTTTATACAGAATGAGTCAGGTTCAAAATTTCAATTATAAACTACTACATGGTTGACGGATTTTGATGTAAATGTTTGTATAGTGTCCCTTAGTAGTACGAAACATTAAGTTATAAGTTAAATTTCGTACGATAATGTGTTCTTGAGATTTTTTTTTTGGAAGAATGGCGAAGAAAATGCTGTGGTATGGGAATTCCTGTTGCCGACAATATAGGCCTATGTTATACATTCTTCTTTGCGAATGATCAAGTTGTCATATCTGCAGTTCATGATGATGCCAGCTATATGGTGAGGAAGTTGCAAGAGAAGTATGAAAGATGGGGCCTAAGTATAAAATTTATACTTAGGCCCCATCTTTCATACTTCTCTTGCAATTCAATTTTCTATATTTAATATAGAAAATACTGAACACCTTACTGTTGGTGAGCCAGGAAATTATATTCAGCTAGGTACGGTTGTAGTGAAAAGCTGTGAAAGTTTTAAATACCTGGGAGTCTTTTTTGATAGGAGCGGAACAACTGCAGTGGAAGTAAACAGCAATATTTCGCAAGGGCGAAGGGATATAGGGCAGTTAAATTCTGTCCTTTATAAAATATAGAAGGAAACAAAGAAAAATATTTATCATGCTATCCTGGAAGTGTGTATGTATGCTGTGGAAGTGTGGGTATTGACAAAGAGACAAAAGGATGGCCTAAAAGCGGTGGTGATAAACTTCTGGAGGACGAGCTGTTGTGTGTCGCGGATCGATCGAATTCCAAAATTAGGAGAAGAATTGGCGTTCAAGGAAATAATATTGATACCATATTCCGGAACCTTTTGAAATGGTTTAGCCATTTGCAGAGGATGAATGATGGTAGGTGGCCAAAGAGAGTATGGGAGTGGACGCCAGCCGGTAGATGAAGGAGGGGTAGGCTGAGAGTGACATGGTTGGATGGGGTGCAGGAGGCAATGTCTTTGTGGCGGCTTTCTGATGAGAACTTAGGAGACATTGAGATGTGGTGCTTAGAAAGCGAGATACGGCTGGAGCCAAAGGTAATTAGTAGCGAGATGTCCGTAGGTAAATAGTAGAATTTTGAAATTCGGTTCATAGTACTTTCTTAGCTCAATAATTGAAAAAAACGCGTAGCCAAGTTGATTACTGAATTTCTTTGGGTCAAAAACGGTATTTAAAAAATTTAAATCCATTTATAAAATCAGGGTAACTTTTGACCGTATCCGGGACAAAAATTGAACTCTACGCAAAAAAACTACTTAGTATAAGAAAATAAAAAAGGGTCTACATATTATTAACCGCGATTTATCATAATTTTTTTAAAATAAGTTTGAATATCACAAAATTATTTGGTTTTTTCCTGATTTTCCCGAAAACTGTTAAATATTTTTTAAATCCGTCAACGGGACGTTACGTTTCGGCTCATTCCCGAAACAAAAAAATGTGTTGGTGACTTTCTTGCTGGATGCTTCCATAACGCGGCCAAAATATATCACTCCTCTTCCTCCGCCACTCTAAAATTAATCACACAACGTTCAATCCGGGCTAATCGTACAGCTTTAGTGCAGCAATAACGAGAATATATAATAAAAACTTCACCAGAATTCCTAATAAGTAGAAAATTAGTTTATTCAAATTTATGGAGTGATGAGTATTCGCGAAATTTTCTGCTAAACACAAACATATCTAATTTTAGCAGCTGAAAACGTTGAATTTAATAGATTTTGTAAAAATTGAATTTTTAAATTTCCCATTTTTTCCCCTTCTCCAAACGACACCTAATGAGTGAAAAAACTGCGATTTCTCATTTTTTCTGGGGGTTTCGGCACAAGCTGGAAACGATACATTAACCCGTATAGCCGTACAAAGCGCTCATAATATGGCTGTGAGTTTTTCGTTCACACGCACACACACACACCAAGCAATTGCTAAAACCCATGTTCTTTGGGTTCAGGGGATCTGATAGCTTATTCCGGTTAGTACTCGATTTCAGAAAATTGACATGAAACAATACTTTAACTCCCTATATATTCATAAAGAGCAAGGTCACTCATGACCTACATTCGGTCAGCTATATTAATGATTAAAAGATAAAAATATGATACAGTTTGTAAATATTTTAACTACTTGGAAATTGGTATATTATTTCTTATAATTTACCGTTTAGTGTTGATACATCTGAATAAAGTTGATGAAACAAAAGCTTTTGTAGATTATAACTGAAAACAAAAGACAATAAAACTAGCAAAGAGATGAAGAGATCATAAATGTGACTGTTGAAACTGAAACTTTGTTAAAAATATCACACAGCCAAATAACAGTCAGTGCAAAATTTATATGAAATTTGAGCGCCGCTAGATATGCAGTAATACGATATCGTAATAAAACAATACAAATGCAAACTCTTGTCCTTTCTCTCTCATTTTATGAGCGAAATTACTTTTACGTTTATAACTTTATAAAATACATTACAAACTTGTCACAATGTTATTTAAAATAAAATAATTGAACTTTCAACAAAATAATCTGCATAATATTCTTTTGTCTTCAATAATTAAATATGAAATAAATCTGACAACAGTTCTCTGTGAAAACTATTCCACTGTATTTTATGTTTTCGTAAAATGTCACTGAATGAGTTTCAAACAAATTTTAAAAAGATTTCATGAAGCATTTTAGTTTCTCACGCTCAATTTACAGTATGAATTAAAACGTATTGCGATAGCAATAAATTATATACATGAATTTTAATTAATATATATTTCATAATCACTAGAAGCCAAATATCTGGTATGTTTTATTATGAGTAAACATCGTAACGGCAGTGCCTTCAAAAATAAATCGAGATTTGTTAAAAATAAAAAAAAATCTGGTGTGAACACTCACACGACTTTCTCTTGCCAATTCAAAAATGAACAATTTAACCTAACATTAGTAATAATACATTAAAAATAAATAGAAAACCATAACCTTATTTTAATCATGAGTGAATGATAAAAAATGAAAATCAGCCTTAGTTTGGCTTAATAATATGGAAAATCACGCTGAACTAGGCTCTTTAGAGAAAAATGTATAAAACAAAAATTGTAGATATTTTTATTTTTATAAATTTTATTACATACACTTTTGTAGTAAAATGCATACTAAGGCCGAAATCTTAAAATAAAAATATTTTTTTCTACGAGAAAACAGCCTCCCCAAGAATTTCAGCAGACATGGCGCTTACCTTAACTTGTAAAGCATTAACAATGTAGTAAATGAGGCGATTCTAATAAAAATTCGTAGGAGCCTTTTTGAGAAAATCGCAAAAAAGTGAAAAATGTTGCGAATAAACTACTACTTCCGGTAGACCGATTTTGATGGAAATGTTTGTCGGGTCCTCTTGTGGTATCTATGTTAAGTTTCAAGTGTCAACTTCGAACAATGAACAATGTTCCGTTCTTGAATTATTGTGTTCACACGCAGACACACAGACCAATCGCTAAAATCATGTGTGTTTTGGGTTCAGGGGATCTGAAAACGTGTATATCCAGTGAAAACTCGATTTCGAAAAATCGACATGGAAACAATACCTATTTTCCTATACATTCATGTAGGCAAGTGAGGAAGCAAAATCTATATAATCTATTTATTATAATCCATACAATGTAATGTAATATATAATATAAAAAATATAATCCATTTACTATAACTTCTCTCACAGAATTCCCCTTCTTCGCCAACGATTCGTAAAGTGAGCCCCCACCACCACTACTACTACCGGTACTACTACCAAGGCCATCGCCCCTCTGAAAATGTTCGTGTTGGGTCCGGTAGTACTAACTTAAGTTTCAAGTTTGAAATTGGTACGATTTTCCGTTTTTTTTTAAGTTCTGTTCAGACACAGAGAGAGAGAGAGAGAGAGAGAACAATCGCTAAAAATATGTTTTTTGGGTTCAGGGGTCTGAAAAGGTGGTCCGGTGAAAACTCGATTTCGAAAAATTGACATAAAAACAATACTTTCCTTCCTATATATTCGTATAGCCAAGAGAAAGTAAAAATTATTATCGTAACAGAAATTATACTTATTTTGTGAGAGAAATAAATTTTGATATATCCAGAAAATAGGTGGAGGCTTTTCACCTACTTCAAATGTTTGCGCTGAGTAAACAATGTATAATAAAATACATAACATAATTTTAATCATGATTGAATAACGCAAAATGAAAACAATTGCAATAATTAAAAAAAAAATGACTGATTGATGCTAAACTTAGCCCTTTTTTATTTCGTATAGCGTTGATATATACACTTTTGTCGTAAAGTTCATTCTACGGCTGTTATTTTAAAAGAATCCCATTTTTTACCGGTTTTAATGAGGAAAATGAGTAAAATTACTCATTGACGCTAAACTAAGCGCTGTAGAAAAATGTTTTTAAATAACAGGTGTAGGGTTTTTTTTACTTTTCTACAACTAAAATGTAAGGTACAGTATACACGTTTGCGTTAAAAATCATATTAAGACAGCAATTGTAAGAAAATTATTTTCACCGTGATAGCACAAGCCACCAAAAATTTCAGCAATTATCCTATTTAGTAGAATGCAGTAAATGACGCGATTTTTTAAAATAATCATGAGAGTAATTTAAGATAACATCGTAAAAGAGTGAAAAACTGCACGACTAAACAGCTACTACTTGCAAATTTTGATGAAAATGTTCGTAACGGGTAAGTGAGACATCGTCGGTGATACGTGAAAAGGGCGAATCCGCCACTTTTATCATTTTTGAGCTTCCTATAATATATTATATTATTTCCTTCCTATAATATAGGAAGGAACATACACAACATGCACGAACATGCTGACCATCTTTATCAATATAATACAGAAGAGAACGTTTTTTCCGAGAAATATTCTTATCAACACGTGCGAATTTGCACATTCGCCCTTTTTACCAAGATTGAAAGTAAAAATTAATTATGTAAAAGTGGCGAATGATGACATTCGCCCTTTTAATAATATTCTTGTACGATATTCGCCTTTTTGTAATTCACGTTTTTCTTAAATATATTTATAACAAATAAGTATATCGGTTCGCCGTTTTTACAGGACACACATTTTACTATAACTAATGAACCAATCAAAAAAGCTCAAATTTGATATAAGTGGCGGATTCACCTTTTTCACGTATCACCGACGACATAACTTAAGTTCTACGTTTCAAATTCGAACGCTATTTCAATTCTGAGATAATAAGAACACATACACACACACGCACCAATCTTTCAAAACTTATTTTGGGTTCAAGGTGCCTGAAATCGTGTATTTCCGGTGAAAAATTTATATCAAAAAATCGACATAAAAACAATACTTTCTTTCCTTATATATAAAATTCATGTATGGGAAGAGAAAGTAAAAGTCAAATATAATTTAAAACATTGTATATAATTAGCAAGCAAATTAGAGCAGTTGATTTTGATTCTCTTTTCAAGATAAAAATTAGTTGAAGTACTTTTTGACAATCACTTGCACAAATGTAATCAAGATCGTATCCTGTATAAAAATTGGATGAGAAAGGGCCGGTAAAGAGTAACCGTAGAAATAGAAGAATTACTTCTACTCTAATACAGTAAGTCATTAATCTTTCTACTAAAAGGGATGGGATTTTGTGAACCGTTACTCTTCAATCTTCGGTACAAGTATCCCTTGTTACACTAACAAACAAACTAATAAAATGTTTTGTTTATCTAACTTGACAATTGATTTTTGTTTCCAATGATTTATGTTTAAGCCCTTAAATTATTGTAAAGAAGTTAACCGTAATAAGAAATAAATGGGCCGTTTAACAGGAATAATTTTTATATTAATTTTCTGGAAGTACTATATGTGGCTCTTATGTATCCTATTTTGATATTATGTCTATAAATGTTTAAAGGTTTTTGGGTAACTATTTTGTTTCGTCATCAGTCACTCGACTGGTTTGATGCAGTTCTCCAAGCTGTTCTATTTTGCGCAAGTCTTTTCATATCTACGTACCTGTAATACCCTACATCTTTTGTAATTCGCTTTATATATTCTAACCTTTGCCTCCCCCTACAATTCACTCCCTCAATATTACCCTTCATTATTTATAAACCAATGAATGTCTAAAGATATGCACCACTAGCCTATCCCTACTTCTGGTAAGATGCTTACATAAACTTCTTTTTTCATTCACTCATCTAAGTATCTCTAAATTACTTATTTTGTCCACCCACCTAATTTTTAACATTTTCCTTTAACACTACATTTCAAAAGCTTCTATCTTCTTATCTTCTATCTTTCTACAGCCCTTATCACGCACCTTTCACTCCCGTACAATGCTACACTCCAAACATAGTGTTTTAAGAAATTTTTCCTAATCTGGAAGTCAATGTTTGTAGTCAGTAAGCTGTTTTTCATTTTAGAGGCTTTTCTAGCTTGAACAATCCTACTTTTGATATCACTTGTGCTTCTACCATCCTTTACTGTTTTACTCCTAGATAGCAGAACTCCCCAACTTTCTGTATGTTTTCGTCGCCTACTTTTAAATCCCATCTCTTCTAAACCACTCTTGCTGCTGCACAACACTTCGTTTTGTTCTTATTAATTTTCATGAAGTTATCCTTTCTTACGATCTCATCCATTTAATTTAAGATATCCACTAGTTCTTTCTTTGTCTCGACTAATACTACTATATCATCGGCGAATCTTAGCATTTCTATTGTTTTGGGTAACAATATAGAACGATTAACATTGAATAGAGCAATTTATAAAAAAACAATAAATAGTTCTGTTTCTTACCATATGATCAGCCAATTGTGACTGAAGCATTTAAGAACAGAGGTGAGGTGTAAACGACACAAGTCAGAGTTATCTTCTCTGAGAGTAATGAATTTCAGTAGGCCTATACAGTCAGGCCATGTAGTGAATGAAGTGAAGATGTCATTTTCAGGGTGGAAAGTAGTTGCTTTTCAATAGTTGCTTTTCAAAACACCTCACTTCTCGTTTTACTTAGTAAACCGAAAATTAATCTACCCCCAACTATGGTTTTCCACTTTCAAGGGTAGATCAATTTAGTGCTTATGTCCTTTTTTCTATTAGGTTATTCAGAAAGTAAGGTCCGAGTTATTATAAAACAAACCATCACAGATGTTTTCAAAATACTTTGATTTAGTTCCTTACGTGACTCTTTTTTTCTACATAGTTTTTTTTAATATTTGTTCAAACATTTCTCATAACGTTCTACTAGTTTTTGTATACCTAACTCATAGACGTCTTCCGCCTTTGAGAATAACCAGTGTTTAACCTCATCATCTGTGGCGAAGCGCTATTTTCAGAAACAATTTTGTGCAAAGTTGTTTCAACCAGATTCAGAAATTCCAATGCTTAAGTTAAAATTGAGTATCACCGATTTTCATGAATCTTTTCGGGCTACACTTATCTGTCAATGAATTTCCGCAGCTGAAATGTACCTTGCTGTTAAAAACCGTATTACTGATCGTATTTCAGAGTCACCAAGCTGATCAATCGTGTTATATTAATATTTTGATATTATATAGTAATATTTTGAACTGACACTGTAAACAGCACACTGCAACAATACTAACAAATGGCGTCATTTGACAAGCAAGGCATGCCGAAAGTCAATCCACATCCGCGTTTCAATGTTCGCGCGACATTCGAAATAACTCTCTATTGAGAAATAGTTAATGTAATGAATCTCGGACATTTGCCAGGTGATTTCTTTACCACCTAATAAGATCCAACTTCAGTACAAATGGAAAATTTATTCGAACTTTTGCGGTCATCTTATCGTGTACATCGTTGAGGACTGTGACCACAGGATTAATAATATTCTTGGGAACCACCATCCGAAAATGGCTGATCTTATTGCACTCTTCAAGAAAGAAGCTGAGATCAGACAATATATTCATTATGCATCAGATAAATTTGGACGGGAAGGGGAAAATGCATACCTGAAGCTTGGACTCCAGAATAGAGAAGACACTGATGAAATATGAGGTAAGCAGCGACATAAACTTTTGCCTCAAGGCCATCCTCGTACATTCAGAAACTGGATTAAACCGTATAAAAATGGTTATAAATAACAAAGAGTAGGCTATCTCACTAAATGTTAAAAGTTGTAAACATATCAATAAAAAGGTTTGTAGAAAACACGTGCTATTGTTTTGATTACTTTCTAAGAGTTTAATAATTTGCACTCCTCTGTAAATGCAAAAATTGAATAAAGGAAACATGTTTTTGTTATGCAACTCCTGACTGAATGTTTTTCTGCAGAGGTTTACCAAACAAAATCTTTAGGTGGAATCTAAGTATTGATAATTTTGAACCGCGACAATTATTTGTTGTAGTAGATATTGTACAAAAAAAGGAAACCGTAGAGGAGGGATAGATCAAGTTTTAAGTTTTAATGGTTGAAGGGCGGATAAGGAAGTAGTTTGACGGAAGCGTAAAACGATGGCTTAGCTTAAAGTCCAACATAAGTTTGGAAAGCACAAGTTTTAGTTGTTAAAAGTGCACGGTGGGATGAGAGAACGAGACGATGCGGTCACAAAATACTTGGCTAAGAAGTATTATTCACTACTGTTGAATCAAAATGAATGCCTGTTGTAGACAGATCAGCAAGAACTGTTGGGTCTAGAGAGAAAATTAAGGGTGATATCAGAAAGCAAGTAAAACGGACCAATCGTGGCCGTTGTTTCAAGTAAAATATTAACCAAATAAACCAAGTTGTATAGTGAAATTATACAACTAAAGGGATATGAGATGCTATACCATAGGATGGAGATTTTACTAAAACGACTACTGTAGCTCATTCTATCTTAACTTTTGTCTAAAGATAACTAACTACTCAACTTCATAGACCTTCCTTTAACTACAAGTGACAACCGGCCCTAATCTGGGCAATACAACTGCTGGCGGTTATCCTTCAGAATTAATGATATAACTTTACATTTATCACCTCCTTTCCTGGACTTCATTCTGAAACCCTTTTCATCTTTCTTCTTCTTCTTCATTTTACGGTACAATTCGGACGTCTCAAATGTTCAAAGGGGATTTTCTTATGGCATTTCCTTTCTTCATGATAAATGTTCTAAAGCTGATATCAAAGTTTATTTTGTATCCAAATGTAAATTGAATTTTCAATTGATTTGTAAGTACAGTCGAACCTCAATATAAAGAAGTTGAGAATTACAGAAAAAAGTCGTTAAATAGGAGTATTACTTTTTACCCAATGTTAACGGTAGACTGTCACACAGATGATACCGTAATTTATTATATTTGAAAATTCATGATAATTTTTCTTTAAATTTACGAAACAATTTGTATATTCTTTAATTGTGGTTTAAGAACTGGTGGATTATGGAAAAGTAATTGACCAGTTATACGGCAAACATTTTTCAATATTTAAATAATACATAGATAATGCGGGACTGGAAGAAGCTTAACCATGTTACCTAGTAGATGTTTGAATTAGGTTTGGTTCATTAGGTTTATAGGTTTATTTTGGTTTTCTCAATATTCTTTCTGACTTGAAACAACACCTTAGGTGATCCGAACACCTTAGGTTTATTTTTAAGAGTCTTCAAAATTTATTTTGACAACCGGTTGTCATCCATTCTATAACTACCGGTGTCCCCAAAATTTTTCCCTTCTTTTTCTAATCATTTTCATAAATCACTCATTTCTCTTATGCAGTTCTTCTCGACCTCGTAACCTATAATGTCCGTCTACTATCTTCTGATTCATTATCTTCCGAAGGATATTTCTTTTACTAGAGATAAGAGTCTAGTGGAAAAATTTATTACGGCCGGACTGCAAGAGGGAAATGGCACATGAAACTACCTCAGTCGAGTTCAGACACGAGCAACGATGTCATTCCTAGACTTGTGCGAGGAGTTAATGCTTGTGGAAAAATTAGATCTAAAATAAGGTGACCACTGTATAAATTAGAGGGTGGACGATAATACCAGTAGGAAAATTTTCGGCAAATTTTATCAGTTGTGTAAAAAGACACTCGTTTGTATAATAAATTCTTAGATTATTTGAGAATGAGAAGAGAAGAGAAACGTTTTATATTCTTAAAGAGATGTTACTCAGTTTTTTTTAAACGTCACTAATCACAGTACAGCTAACAGAGATAATAAACAGTATAGCCACCAGTGTGACACCAGCCTCGACACCTACTGAACCGAAAAGTTGGTTAGCTAAGATGCACGCCTGGTGAGTAGTCTGGTTTAAAAAAGTGGTAGGTAGCTGCAGTGCGGCCACCACTATAAGATTTCACGTGTTGGTTTTAGATGGAAGAATCATCCGGGGGCCATTTCCATCTTGCCTCCTGAAGTGTGGCCGTAGTTTAAAGGCGGCACTCACTCGCATACAAGCACACAGGTTTTATAAAAGTTTCATAATATCTAAGTTTGCCCATAACAGGCAGATGGAGTGCTAAATTAATTTCACTTGATCTGCTGGTACCAGAGCTAAAACAATAATTGTTCTGTTTTTTTTTATTACATGGTCAGCCAAATATATGACTGAACTATTTAAGGACAGTAGAGGTAGAGGTGTAAAATACACTGAGTTATCTCCTCTGAGAGTAATGAATTTCATTATACAGCCAGACCTACTGGTGAATGAAATGAAGGTGTCATTTGAAGAGTGGAAAGTAAATGCTTTTAGGAGGGCCTGGAATGCTGATAAGCATACTCTTTCAACTCGATGAGGAAGATTACTTTCCTCATCGGTTTGCTTTTGGTTTGCTATTACAGCAAACCATATCGTTTTTACTTAGTAAACCCTCTAGAGGTTCAAACCAGCCTTTCGGCTGTTTTAACAACAACAACAACAACGTCTAATTTTCGCTAGTCTTGAGAATACTTTCTTCTTATACAAGTACGTATTTGGTAGTCCACCGGACATCTTTCATCGTCAGTTGCTGCCTGCTTCCTTTTTTCTGGTCTTCGGTTTTATTTTATCCGTAATTTAATAGTGTATTAAAAAAAATTTAATAAATTAGAACGTAAATTTTAATGACATAATTTTGCGAAACATATTTTTTGCACGAGATAAAGTAATTTATGATTTACATGTCAGAAATAAATGAATAATGATATTGATGTGTAATTAAATGTATACAATTTAAGGACGTTAAGTTATGCCGATGACCTATGCCGATGATTTATGAGTTTTCTTGTGGCTGCTGTGTGAACTTCTTACGTTGTTTCTTGATTGTAACAAAGATTTCATGATTTTTATGTCGTATATTTCTTTTGTTGATTGAGAAACACGTATTGGAGTTGGAAAAACCGCTGATTTGATACTTGTGTAAACAAGCTTACCGTTGGCTGAATCCTTTATACTTTTTGCTCTCCAAGCACTCCTGCAAATTAATAATTCATATTTACCCAAAATTATACATTTTTATGGCTTATTTAATGCCCTTAACAGATAGGTGGAGTGTCAATTTATTTACACTCAATCTGTCCATTGCAGGGCTAAAATAAATAGTTCTGTTTCTTATCACATGGTCAGCCAATTAAATGACTGAATCATTTAAGAACAGAAGAGGTAGAGGTGCAAAAGACATAATTCGAGTTATCTCCTCTGAAAGTAATGAATTTCATTATACAGCTAGACCCTGTGGTGAATGAAGTGAAGGTGTCATTTGCAGAGTGGGAAAATCTGTGCTTTTCAGAGGGCCTGGCATGCTGATAAGCGTAATTTTTCACTCAGTGAGGGAGGCAATGGTAAACCACCTCACTTCTTGTTTTACTTAGTAAAACCTCTACGGGTTCAAACCAGTCTTTTGGCTGATGACCTAAACAACATAGCTTATTTAATGCTCTTAACAAACAGGTGGAGTGTCAATTTATTTACACTCAATCTGTCCATTGCAGGGCTAAAATAAATAGTTCTGTTCCTTATCACATGGTCAGCCAATTAAATGACTGAATCATTAAAGAACAGAAGAGGTAGAGGTGCAAAAGACGTAATCAGAGTTATCTCCTCTGAAAGTAATTAATTTCATTATACAGCCAGACCCTGTGGTGAATGAAGTGAAGGTGTCATTTGCAGAGTGGGAAAATCTGTGCTTTTCAGAGGGCCTGGCATGCTGATAAGCGTAATTTTTCACTCAGTGAGGAAGACAATGGTAAACCACCTCACTCCTTGTTTTAATTAGTAAAACCTCTAGAGGTTCAAACCAGCCTTTCGGCTGATGACCTGAACAACAACAGCTTATTTAGTTATACTGTACAAATTAAAATATAATATTCCTTTTACAAATTACCTAATTTTTTAACGGTTTCTTACCTTCAGATTCTTTACTATCAAAAAAATGTGTGAAACGAATGGGAATTTAAAAAAAAATAAAAAAGTATGCCTGCAGATAACAAAACAACCAGACTCGAGAAACAGTGTGTTACAGTACACTCATAAAATCACAAAAACTGATGAGAGGCATAGAATTACAAACGTTCTATGTACGTATGACAAGGAAGTGACAAAACTATAATTTGCAAGGAGGCTATACAGTTTGTAAGGTTGGGTTACCTATTGATCAAAGATGTATATTTAAATATTTGTATATTGACGAAATTGCCAACCGACTAACATGTAACCTGTAAAAATACTGTGACGTTACAAGCTGTATGAAAATATTAAATGTGTATACTAACCGTTTACTTTTCATTTAAACTGCTAATAACAACCAATGACCTTTAGGTGTGATTTTCATAAAAAAATTAGCTTGTAAAAGTGCATAGTAACCAATAACCTCATTATGAGTAGGTTATTGGTTGTTTGTGTATTTATAACTGCTTATAACCGATAACCTACTCACCAACAACTAAATATTCAGGTTTAATTTTTAGTACAAAATAACCATGTTCACCCATAATCTTCAATTTAAAACTGCTTATAGTAACTAATAACCTTATTACCGGTCGGTTGTTATATGTATTTATAACTGCGTATTATAACCGATAACCTACTCACCATTATGTGGTAGAGAGTGATGACGTCGTAGGTTAAGGTTAATTTGAAATGTTGTAAATCATTAACAATAATATATTTTAATGATTAATAAATTAAATTTGTAAATACAGCGACATTAGCAATTGGTTGTGAGCATTTATACGATAATGAAAGGTAATATAACAGCAAAATCGAAATATAAATGAAAAAGTGAGGTTATATTGGTAGGTGATAAAAAAAAGGCTTATAAGTAATTTCATGGTAATTTGCGAGGAAAAATAAGTTCATATTCGGATTTAGCACCCAAAAAAGGATCGATTTTTAAAAAATCATTACAATTGGTGACGGGCCCTGATTCTATATAATTACTCTAAGTTTAATTTTTTTTAAATGTAAATATGGAAAAAAATTTCTGATAAATTTGCTAGGCTTTTTTCATACAATCTTTCAATATTTGGCTTTGAACAGTTTCATTGATTTGTTTGAATATTTCAAGCCATTATTATACAATTAATCACTGGTGATTAACTCAGTCTATGTTAACAACGTACTTTGTTGTAAACTAGACAATAGGCGAGCGAGTTTACAATGTCCTGTTTAGTTTGGGCCATGTTTAACACGCACAATATTCGATCATGGAATTTCGTACATCGATTAGTGTTAAACAATAGATTAACACAAATTTACTGTCAGATATTACAGGTTCCAGAGCCGAGACAATGGAAACAAAAATACGGGTTTCAATATCAACAAACTATTAAAATAAGCTAAAGTAGCATTTGCAACAGCACAACGTGTGGGCTTTTTGTTAACATCATAGGGGTTCCAATTGAAAACCCGGATGAGTATTTTGATAAATACATTTTTATATTTCTGAGATATATTATATTCTTACGCAGAATAATAAGCGTCGATTGGTTTTCATCTAATAAAAGCGTCTCTTTTGTTTCTGGGCAGAACGGTTGGCATGTAGCTCTTGAATCACCACAGTTATCCAAATAATGAATGTATGATCCAAGGAACCATAACTGATTTAATGAGCATTTAGTGGTTTCACCTAGTTTGGCTTGTACTGAGACTTGAATGACTTAATCTTTGAGACAAACATAAATATGACTACTGGTAGGATCAATCAGGAATGCGTTTGTTTTTTAAATGACATGACCGAAGAAAACCTCCCAATTGAGGAACTTATAAATTTCATGGGTTGTATTATCATTTTTAAATAAGTTCTTAGGGTGTCTACGTTTCAGTCAGCGAGTATCGTTTGAATTATTCAAGAGTGAGATGATTTGTGTGTGATCCAAATCTCCTTTGGTAATTTTACTGAATGTCTCCTTTAATGTATGTATGTATGTATTTCTCCTTTAATTGTAGAAATGTTTAAGTCTCTGTGTAGTATGCTGTTTTATATTATGTGCCAAGGTGATATTATGATTGCTGTAAGTAGTTTAGATGGAAAACTTTGGAAGATTTCTACTTTTGAGTGGCTTGGTGTCCCTTACAATTGGATCCTATAAGTCAATATTTGTTTTAAAATAGATTTGTATAATAGGAATTTATTGCTCAATGAAAGATAGATCGTTGATCGTTTCCTAGAATCCAATAAAATTGTTTAAACTTGGTGTTTTTGCTGTTTTGTTTAGCTTTGTCTATATGTGTTTTAAAGTTTAAGGCGTTTATCAAGATAAATGCCAAGGTATTCAAGGTATGAAGCGAAGTCTGCTACAGGTATAGTGTTGTTGTCACGTGCGTACTTTTCGTTCCATTTGTCTTCATATTACATCAATTCTGGTTGTCTCGTATTTTGTTTAGTCACTTAATAGCAATAGAAAAAAATAATGTAGTTTATACAAGGTAATAAGCTGAAAAGAAAAATCCATGTAAAACAGGGCAAAAAAATGACAACTCTGTTTTTAAAATATCTGATATTTTTTTCGTATTAACCTAAATACTAAAAATTTAAAATAACCTAAACCGCGGAGTTCTTGGGTTTGATTCCCGGCTGGCCTATGGAAATTTTCAGAATTTATTTAAAGGAAGTGTGTTCGAGAATTCTCGAGGAGAACCGAAATTTAAGAAGTGTTAATGTAAATAATAATAAATTGTGAAAAAGGGTTCTAAGAAATGTGTAGAGTGTTGTGTGTGAATGGTTAGATTATAGTATATGTAGGCCTATTGTTATGATAGGTTTTATGTATCTACTTAGATTGTAATTGGCTCTTTTTGTAAATATTTAATTTTAATGAGTTTTTTACTTTTTGTAAAAAATTTGTCCTCGTGACTTCCATAGCTTCATATACGAGTGTTTCGATCTTGAGATATTCTGTTCACACACACGCGCGCGCGCACAGACACACACATACACACAGATCCATCGCTAAAAATATGTTTTTTGGGTTCATGGGGTCTGAAAAACGTGTGCATTCAGTGAAAACTCGATTTCAGAAAGTCGACATGAAAACAATACTTTCCTTCGTTTGTATTCATATAGGCAAGAACAAGTAAAAGCAATATTCTGTTCGGGTCGCGTTAGAAGGCGGGGAATAATAGACTCATAACGAAGCTGCACTGCGATCGAATCTTGTTACGGACCTAGACCACTAAATAAATTGTTTCTTTTGTAATTTATTATTATGGTTTGTCTGTTCAACCCATGAAAACACAAATTAAATTAATGTTAGGTACGGTACTTTGGATAATCGAAAATGTTAAGAATTATTGGCGAGTGAACGAATCGGAGAGAGGCTTTTGAATTCATGTATCTATATATTATATTTTAGTCTACAAATATATAGAAATATTGTTAGATTCCAGG
Source organism: Catonia carolina (assembly GCA_035578175.1). NCBI lineage: Eukaryota > Metazoa > Arthropoda > Insecta > Hemiptera > Achilidae > Catonia > Catonia carolina. The sequence continues at coordinate 11,066,418 of JAQMRL010000007.1, read as the reverse complement.
ATTAACGTCAGTACAGAACTCATCAATATGAAATAGAGGTAGAAATGGTGATGCGGAAAACTGTATTTCCTGAACTCTGAATCTGTTACTTGTCAGAAAGGGATCAGCGGAAATAAAACTCGTATAGAATATACGTTTCGTATTAATATTTCAAGGAAATGATAGGTTTTTTGCACAATCGATTCTATCGATATGGAGATTTAAGTAAATGGTACAACAATTCACACTAAATTTGTTTAATCTTAAATGAACCCTGAAAAATCTGTTCCGAAATAAGCATGCAACTCTCATTTGCCAATATAAATAATAAAAGACAACCTAATTATCATCATGATGCCAAATGGTATCAACTTTTGTTGGACTCTAAGGCTCTGTAAAAAAATCTGGTGTGAAACGCTCACACAACTTTCTCTTGCCAATGCAAATAATTAACAATATACATTATCATTAGTAATAAAACATTAGAAATTAACAAAATCTAACCTCAATAAACGTATACTTATTATGAATCAAAGACGCAAAATGAAAATCAACCTCATTTTGGCTTAAAAATAAAGAAAATCATTCATTCTTTCACGCGTAAGTAGTTTAGAGAAAAATTCTCTAAAGAAAAGTTGTAGATCTTTTAATTTCCTATAAATTTGATTATAAACACTTGTCATAAAATGCATGCTGAGATTGCAAACTTAAAAATTCGACTTTCTTTACACGTTTTCGTGAGATAAAAACAGAAAATCACTAATTACTGCTAAACTGAGCGTTATACAAAAATATTTAAAACAGAAGTTGTAGCGTTTTAAATTCTCTACAACTTTTATTATATTAATTTTTGCGCTTAAATGCATATTAAAGCCACAATCTTAAAAATCAATTTTTTTACGAGAAAACAGCCTCTCCAAGAATTTCAGCAGACATGGTGCCTACTATTAATTGTAAAGCATAAAAAAAATTAGTAAATTAGGCGATTTAAAAACATTATAGAAGCCGTTTTTTAAGAAATTCGCAAAATAAGAATCGCAAAATAATTCGCCCAATAATCGAAATTAACATGCCCAACTATCGTTAAAAACCATGTGCCAGAGTATGTAAACAAAACATTATTTCATTAATCTTTGAAATATGGTAATATTACCATGGAAACATGATAATATTTGTGTTTTAACTTACCATTACTTTTTATATTTTTCTTCCGATACTTATTACCCATTTTGGCATTTGATTCTTAAATTTAATTTCATTCTATTCAGTTATATATTTAGGCAGCAGGTTATAAAATTTGTGGGCCATCTAAGAGGAGTATACCTTATACAGCATGTTTCTCGCTACGTCTGGAAGAATTTGGTGATTTTGTTTCTTGTGTTGCATTTATTTGATCTATTTTGAATGTTTAATTTATTTAAGATCTCCCTTACAAAGAGTTCTGTGACATTCATAACTTGAAATTCTGCAATAAATTGATCTGACTGATATCCAGGCGATTTTCAATTTTAATTGTAGTTACATGTTTTTACCCAAAAATTGAAATTTAAGCTGCAATCTTTAAAAAACATTATTATCAAAAGGGTATAGCCCACTCCAAAAAGGTTTTGCAAGACACGCTGTTTTACTCTACCTTGTAGAGCAAAATAGTCGAGTAAATGAAGCGAAATTGCAAAAAATAAAAAATTGTACAAATAAACTGGTACTAATGTTCGATCGATTTTCATGAAAATTTTCGTGTCTGGTGTTTTTTTAGCACTTAATTTGAAACCTCAGTTTCATATTTCAACTTCATACGATTTACCTGTACAGCTTAAGGAACCAAAAATGGGGTTTGGGTTTCAAAACCCATGAGAATGAAAGGAGTTCAATCAGTTGTTGATGAACCATTTTGACAGTTCAACAATTTTTGCAAAATGAATAGTTTTTCCAGCTCAAATGATTAATTCAGTAGTAAGAAGTACCCATTTTCCTTTACAACGTAGTTATCAGAAATTTTTCTATAAATCTGTAAGTACACCTTACTCTTTTATCATAGTTGTCCAGATTTGTTGATGATAATTTTCCGTTTTGAGTAATTTCCCACGAGCGCCCACACACGCACACAAACGAAAACATGTTTTTTGGTTTTAAGGGAACTGAAAATATGTAATTCCAGTGAAAACTTGAATTCTAAAAATAAATTTCCTTAGTTATATTCTATTTATAGAGTAGGAAAAAATAAAACAAGTAAATACTAACTTATTGAATGTTAATTTCAACGCTGAGTTAGCGTACGAAGCATTAGTCAAGAGTGAAAATGACATACTTCTTCTTTCCAGTTTTGGCAAATTAGTGTCTAGTATTTTACGTACGTTGGTAACTGGAACAAAGACATGGCTACTCCTTTGGCGAATAAATTGCTGAAAAATAAAACATCCTTTTTAAATTTTATACTAAAATTATATTTATAATTAAATACAAAAATTATATATTTTTAATTTAATTAACCTGCAGGTGAAGTGTTACATTATTTGAATTTGATCTGCTAGTTCCAGGGCTACAAGAAATAGTTCTGTTTGCTATCAATTGGTCAGCCAATTATATGAATGAAGCATTTAAGAACAGTTAAGGTAGAGGTGTAAATCACTAGTCAGAGTTATCTCCTCCGAGAGTAATGAATTTCGTTATACGGTCAGACCTTGTGGCGAATGAAGTGAATATGTCATTTGCAGGATTGAAAGTAGATGCTTTTCAGTAGGCCTGGGATGCTGTTAACCAGACTTTTCCACTCAGTGGAAATTTTTTTTTTTTTTTTTTTTAAAAAAAGTCCGACTGTTCTGCAACTCAGTGGGAAAGGCAATTGTAAATCACCTCACTCCTCCTTTTAGTGAAGCCTCTGGAGGCTCAAACTAGCATTTCGGCTGATGATTTAAATAACAATAAAATAATTATACTGATTTAAAAATATTAGGAAATTGTACAATAAACTTATAACAGTATATCTAATTTAAACAATTGATTACACTTCTATTTCGAGGCTTAAAGAAACTGTAAAAGTAGTATTATATTCCCTAATGCCAATTGGCCTCGCTCCGAAATTTTACAACTAACATCCACAGAATAATTTTGTTTTTCAGAGTTAATTTTGCAACGTACCGACATTATGGATTAAAAACATAAATTGTCTCATTAATTTTATTAAACGTCCCTTATTTAGGCCCTATATCTATTTCTTTTCTAAAAAAAAATGTATTAATTTTTTAAATGTTACCTTGCGATATCCGTCCATTTTAAACAAAAATTTGTACCGTGCAGTTAACCCGATCGGTGAAAAATGTGTAAAACTTGAAGAAATTTTTACGTATGCTGTAAAGTCCACGAACCGAATTTAAACTAATAGTTGAATTATATTTGTGTTTCTATGGTTTCTACCTCTACTACTACCAATTTTATATTATTATTAAATTACCATGGTTTCATCACATTCATTACACACAGTTCTTAAGTTATATGTTGTTTTTTTTGTATTCAACGCAACTGTAACGACGATTGATTGCAGCGGCCTACAATCTCCAATTTTGAGATTGTTGGGCGCTGCTTATATTATATAATAATATTTAATATTATTTATATAACTTCGTTGTAACCTGAAAATATCAAAGTCTCTTTAAAGCTATGACACTCCGGATATAATCAATGAATACTTCGTATCCTTATATTTTTTTATTAAATTCAGCTGTAGCGCTTGCAGTGGCCACCAAGCTCAAATGTTTAGTTTGGTGACTACTGCTAAAATTTAATATTCATTTTTATGGATCGTTGTTACCTGTATACCGCATTATATTCGTTTTAAAATAAAATTTGAATACTAGTAAAGATCCTGAAATATCTGAGTTCCTTTGAAACTAAGACACTCCGGTTTTAATTAATGAGTACTTAATACCCTTTCATTTTTGTGTTTAACACAACTGTAGTGGTTGCACCGGCCACCAAGCTCAAATGTTAACCGTGCTGGTGCTGCTATTAAATAATAATATTTAATTCAAGTTTTGGCTAAGAAATAAAAGGATTAAGGCTATAAAATTATTTTATTTTATTCCTTCACAACTTTGACATTATTCCCTTCAATATAATCCCGTCCCCTATCCCTACACCGTTCCATACGAATTTCCACTGATCGAAAAAGTGGTAAAAGTAATTTTCCGTAAGCATGTTCATTGTCTCCGTCACTTTCTGTTTCACTGCATCAACTGATTTAAAACGGGTTCCTTTAAGGTGAGCACTATACCTCCTATTTTCTAACCCATGTTATATTGACCGGTTTTAGGTACACGTTTCTAAGAAACCGTTAAAGTTAAGGCTTTTATTTGTTTGTGCCTTTTCTATGAAACCTTTTTAAGCTCTGGTACCAGAATTATTATTATTGAGCTAGCGATACCATTTCAGAAACGTTTTTTGAAAAATGCAAAAACAATTTTCTTTTGTAAATTTTTTTATTTTATTTCGAACTTGGTAATAATACTGCAATGATTCTAGTACCATACGCCACAATTATACTAAAAAACGTGCTCAAAAAATTACAATCTTTAAAGTCAAATAGTTTTTGAATAAATTGTAAATTCATGAAAAAAAGTGAATTTGCGGAAATGAGCTGTAAAGTTTTACTTATCCTAAAATCGGCGTCTACCATAGTATTGATCCTCACTAGACTGTTCTTTTTTTTCAAATAATTTCATTTTTTTCTTGTCTTCTTTTGACACACTTTCCATTGTCTTCTCAGCTTTCTGTATTCTTTGAATATCGCAACTCTTAATTGTTTCCGCAGATTAACTCAATTAAAAACTCAAAAGAAATTTTGGCCATAACATTACTTAACAAAAATTCGCATAACTTTCGTAATTTTTATCATACTGTTATAATTTTTATATGTAATTACACATAAAAAATACAAAAGGCAATGGCACCAAAATTCAAAAACAATTTTTTATTTATTTTCGATGTTTAGTGCTCCGCTTCAGCACAGTTTTCACCTTAGGGAACAAAAAAGTCACACGGAAAAGCGAGGGATCCCGTGCATGACCAAATACATGTTGTCATTTAGTGCAGTGGGCAAGACATTATCATTTTTACCTTAGTGAAATATGGATTTAATATGCATTTTATGACAAAGTATATAAAATCAAAATTATAGGAAATTCAAAGATCTACAACTTTTTTAAAGAATTTTTCTCTACAGAGCCTAGTTTAACGTAAAAAAATTACAGTATTTTCCGTATTATTAAGCCAAAATAAGCTCGATTTTCATTTTGCATCATTCACTCGTGATTAAAATAAGGTTATGTTTTTTTACTTTCTCTTGCCTATATGAATATATATATATAGGAAGGAAAGTAATGTTTTCATGCCTATTTTTTCGAAATCGAGTTTTCACCGGATCTACACGTTTTTAGACCCAAAAAACATGATTTTAGTGATTGGTTCATGTGTGTGTGTGTGTGTGTGTGTGTGTGTGTGTGTGTGTGTGTGTGTGTGTGTGTGTGTGTGTGTGTGTGTGTATGTGTGTGTGCGCGTGCGTGCGTGCGTGCGTGCGTGCGTGCGTGCGTGCGTGTGTGTGTGTGTGTGTGTGTGTGTGTGTGTGTGTGTGTGTGTGTGTGTGTGTGTGTGTGTGTGTGTGTGTGTGTGTGTCTGTCTGTGAACAGAATATCTCAAGAACGAAACCTCGTACGAACTTGAAACTTGAAACTTAAGTTAGATACTACAATCGAACCCGACGCGAACATTTTCATCAAAATCTGTCAACCGGAAGTAGTAGTTTATCCGTGTCACTTTTTTGCGACTTTCTCAAAAATGGCTCTTACGATTTTTTTTAAAAATCGCCTCATTTACTACATTTTTTATGCTCTACAAAATAAGGTAGGCGCCATTTCTGCTGAAATTCTTTGGGAGGCTGTTTTCTCGTAAAATTTTGCTGTTTTAAGATTGTGGCTTTAGCATGCATATACGCGCAAACATCTATATAATGTATATAATAATAAAAGTTGTATAAAATTTAAAATTCTACAAATTTTATTTCAAACATTTTTTGTATAACGTAGACTATAGTTTAGCAGTAATTGGCTTTTTTCTGGTTTTTTCTCACGAAAACGTGTAAAAAATAGATTTTTGAAAGATTTCAGCCTCAGCATTCATTTTACGACAAAAATTTATATAATCAAATTTATAGGATATTAAAAGAGCTTCAACTTTTATTTACACTATTTTCTCTACAGAGCCTAGTTTAGCGTGAAAGAGTGGTTTTCCGTATTTTTAAGCCAAACTGAGGTGGATTTTTTAAAATAAATTTCAAACTGTAGGAAATGTTTATTTAAGTACAAACTGGACCGTATTGCCTTAAGTGGTAAAATCTAACGTAAAATATCTGGTGTGAAACTCTTAACACAATTTCCTCTTTCCAATGCAAGATGAATAATATAACATAACAATAGTAATAAAACATTAGAAATAAACAAAAAGAACTAACCTGAAAGATATAACCTTAATTTAATAATGAGTGAATGATGCAAAATTAAAATCAACCTCAGTTTGGCTTAATAATACGGAAAATCAGTCTTTGGCGCTAAACTAGGCTCTGTTTAGAAAAATGCTGAAAATAAAAGTTTTAGATCTTTTAATTTAATATTAATTTGATTATTACACTTTCGCTGTAAAATGCCACTAAAATGTACTAAGGCCGAAATCTTAAAAGAACATTTTGTATAGATTTTAATGAAAATTACATATAATCACTAATTGCCGCTAAACTTAGCATTACATAAAGAAACGTTTGGAATAAAAGTTATAGGTTTTTAAATTCTCTACAAGTCTGATTATTCACTTTTTTTCTTAAATGCATATTAAGGCCGCAGACTTTAAAAAAAAAAACATTTTTATTACAAGTGCACAGCCTTCCCGAGAATTTCAGTATACATGGCGCCTACTTTGTCATGTAGGCCTAGAGCATAAAAGATGTAGTAAATGAGACGATTTTAAAATAAACCGTAGGAGCCGTTTTTGAGAAAATTGCAAAAAAGTGAAAAATGACTCGAATAAACTACTACTTTCGGTTGACCGATTTTGATGAAAATGTTCGTGTCCGGGTCCGCTTGTAGTACTTAATCTACATTTCAAGTTTTAACTTCGTACGCTGTTTCGGTCTTCAGATATTTTATCACACGCAGACTAATCGTTACAAACATTATGTTTGGGTGCAGGAAGCCTGAAAACTCGTATTTTTGATGAAAACTATTTTCTTTCCTTATTTATCTATAGTCCTCTATTGCGTTCTCTAGTGGTATCTAACTTTAAGTTTCAAGTTTCAACTTCATACGATGTTCCGTTCTTGAGTTATTCTGTTCACACACAAATACACGCACACAGACCAATCGCTAAAAACATGTTTTTTTGGTTCAGGGTGTCTGAAAACGTGTATATCCGGTGAAAACTCGATTTAAAAAAATTTAACTTGAAAACAATACTTTACTTCCTGTTGTTTAGGTCAACAGCCAAAAGGCTGGTTTGAACCTCTAGAAGTTTTACTAAGTAAAAACGAGGAGTGAGGTTGTTTACAATTGCCTTCCTCACTGAGTTGAAAGAGGATACTTATCAGCGTGCCAGGCCCTCCAAAAAGCACTTACTTTCCACCGTGCAAATGACACCTTCACTTCATTCACCACACGGTCTGGCTGTATAGTAAAATTCATTACTTTCAGAGGAGATAACTCTGACTGCTGTCTTTTTTTCTTAAATAGTTCAGTCATATATAATTAGATGACTACGTGATAAGGAGCAGAACTACTTTTTGTAGCCCTGGAACGAACAGATCGAGTGCAATTAATTTAACACTACACCTGCCCGTTATTGACATACTTTACTTCCTATATATTCATAAAGGCAAGAGAAAGTATTACACCATAAGTAGTAATTTTGAACGTTGTTTGGATAATTTACGCGTTATTGAAAGTGCAGGGATTTACACGTTCCGTCAGGATAAATAAAGGAATGCGTACTAAGACAATAATCTTAAATAATTCCATGTTTTACCGATTTGATGAAAAAACTGGAGGAAATCACTAATTCCCGCGAAAATAAGCGTTGTACGAAAATGATTTAAATAAAAGTTGCAGGCTTTTAAATGTTCTACAGTTTTTATTATACACTTATGCCCTGGAATAGACCTATGTTATTTTGCGTATTAAGGCTGCAATCTTGAAGAAAAAACGTTCTACGCAATACCAGTCTCCCTAGAATTTCAGCAGACTTTTCTCCTATCTAGTAGCGCATGAAAAATTTATTTAATGACGACAGATTTTTTAAAAAAATCTTAGGAGTCATTTTTAAGTAAATTTTAAGGTAGTGAAAAATCACACGAATAAACTTCTACTTCCGGTTTACTGATTTTGATGAAAGTTTTCGTGGCGTGGGTCCACTTGTAACCTAAATTCTTAACCTAACCTAAATCCCAACCAAGTTTAAATTCCAAGTTTTAACTTTGTACGCTGTTCCGATCTTGAGATATTTTATCACACACAGACTAATTGTTGTAAACATGGTTTTTGAGTGCAAGGAGCCTAATAACTTCTATTTATGATTAAAACTAGTTTTTTTCTCTATTTATTCATAAAGGGCAAGAGAAAGTTAACAAAAATAACGAACCAAAAAGTACAGTAACCAGAACAAGAAAATGAAGGCAATGGTAAAAAAAACCGATGGAAGATAATGAGGTGGAAGTTGTGATGGAGAGAAGAAAATTTTTTTCAATTATTAAAAATCTTCTTTAACTTATATTATATATAGAATTCGATAACATAAAAAGTACTAAAATTTATGAGCAAAAAAACTATGAATATATTTTTTAAGGCAAGAAAAATTTTAGATAGAAAATTTATGTGAAAATATGACGCGAATAATATCACTTTAATATTTACAATATAAGAAAATTATTATATAGTAGGGAAAATTTACAATATCACGTTGGTACCATAAGATGAAATTTTTTATAGAAAATATTATGCTAATATCTAGTATGCCTGTACCATAAAAGTCGGCTTTCGTAGCCTGTCGCAGAAGAATATAATACCGGGAAATAAAAATATTTCCCGGTACCATATCTGGAAAAGTAATTTGATTAATATTATTTTTATACCTAGAGTTTTAAAATAAAATATACTACCAGTCAGAATGTATTATGAGGCGTAAAATTTCGTATAGGATGTTTCCAAAAAAAAACTAATAAATACGCAGAAACCCAGCAAATAGCAAATTGCGTAATAACAAAAATTCTGACGTGAAACACTGACATGACTTTCACTCGCCAATGTAAATAATGAGCCATATAACCTATGTTTAATCATGTGTGAATGATGGAAAATGATAAGTTCAATATAGGCGTGTGGGTTGTCCAAGGCTCATATTCTAAAATTATGTTTTTTCACTTAACTACACAGAAAGAATATGGCTTACTTAACTGGAAAATACAAAACAATAATTAACAAAGTATCCATTTTCCGGATCTGCATACTCTCACAAAAATAAAGTCTTAACACTTCGTCATTTAGTTTTAATGCTTGAAGATGCTTATAATAGAAGATTTGAATTTTAGACGTTAATGTAGAGCATTCCAAACTATTTTTTTTTTTGTATTCCAATGCTACATCTAACAGTAGATTACTGTCGACCTACGTGTAAAAATCTCCCTTACGTGTTCCACAACTTCATTGCCTACTACCAGTTGTTTCTTCTTAAAATTGGACCCATTTCTCTTAAAACCAAAGGACCACTTACAATTGTCAAATCACTAAAACAAAGAATCACTTACAGTGATTACTGGGACTATCTTTATAACATTTTGTTCTAAAATGACATTGCACATACTTATAACTGATTGGTAAGCGTGAAATGTAACACCGAAAATGCTGCTTTCATGTCTTCAAAGTTACCCAGGACACAAAAACATCTCAGTGATGTCAGGTTGTTTACCAAACAACCAATAAAACACAAAATCAATGTAATTTTTTTTCTGAATTTTCCTTTCCAATGATACCAACTTAAGTACTTTTAAGACATAATTAATCCAGTATTGTGGTACATATTTAGAATCGTGAAAATCACTTAGACTAACCCTGTATATCGAATTAAGTGGAAACGTCCTGGAATTTATCAGGTGCCTTGTAATTGTTTTAAAACTACATACATTTTGATTAAATGCAATGAATGCTCAGTGTAAAGGCGTATATGTGGGATTATGTAGGTTTGCCAACAGCGAATTGCTTTCAGTATCGTTCACGTGGATTTACTTACAGTTACGTGTGTTTGTTTTAAACAAAATATATTCTGACAACCTCATCAATATTCCTACACAATGACGTATGATTATCACATAATCAGTATTCGTTCATCAGGTATTAATTTAACTATTAATTCAGTTTGAGAGGAACTAAAAACACAATTTAACTTCTCTGGAATCGATTTGAAGGTAAAAAATCTGGTGTGAAACACTCGCACAAATTTCTCTTGTCAATGCAAATAATTAACAATACTTTTTTTTTTTTTTTTTTTTTTGAAAACCTACCATTTTAGTCTTTTCTTGCCAATATAAATAATTAACAATAAGCCTAATATTAGTAATAAAACATTAGAAATAAACAAAAAAACTAACCTCAATAAACATAACCTAATTTTATTCATAAGTGAAAAACGCAAAATGAAAACCAACTTCAGTTTGGCTTAAAAATACGGAAATCACTCCTTCACGCTAAACTAGGCTCTGTAGAGAAAAATGCTTTAAATAAAATTGTAGATCTTTTAATTTTCTATAAATTTGATTATTTACTTTTGTCATAAAATGCATACTAAGGCCGAAATCTTAAAAAAATCGATTTTTCACACGTTTTCGTAAGAAAAAACATAAAATCGCTAATTACCGCTAAACTAAGCGTTGAACAAATAAATGTTAGAAATAAAAGTTGTAGAATTTTAAATTCTCTACAACATTTATAATATATACATTTTTGCGCTAAAATTCATATTAAAGCAACAATCTTAAAAAAACAATTTTTTTACGTGTCAACAGCCTCACCAAGAATTTCAGCAAACATGGTGCCTACCCTATCTTGTACAGCATTAAAAATTTAGTAAACCAGGCGATTTTTAAAACAATTGTAGGACCCAATTTTAAGAAAATCCCAAAAAAGTGAAAAATTACACGAATAAACTACTACTTCCGGTTGACCCATTTTGATGAAAATGTTCGTGTCGGGTCCGGCAGTGATGTCTAACACAAGTTTCAAGTTCGTACGATATTCCGTTATTGAGATTTTCTGTTCACACACACACACGCACACACGCGCGCGCACACACGCGCACACACGCGCGCGCACACACACACACACACACACACACACAGACCAATCGCTAAAAACATGTTTTTTTGGATTCAGGGGGTCTGAAAACGTGTAGATCCGGTGAAAACTCGATTTCGAAAAATCTACATGAAAACAATACTTTCTTTCCTATGTATTCATATATAGGCAAGAGAAAGTAAAATGGTTTCTCATTTACACATAAATCTAACCGTACTAATATTTCAGATAATTTATAAGCAGTACAGTAATATTTCTCAAGCCAGATTTTTGGTCTAACCCGGTCTACACCGATGAGAGCTCAATCATAAGGACTCTGGTTCAACAATTTTATTATTTCTTTTTCTTGCCCTATAATGAAGGTACAGAAAAAGAAAGCATTGTTTTTCATGTCGATTTTTTTTTTAAATCAAGTTTTCTCTTTAAATGCACGTTTTGAGGCACCCTTGAATATAAAAATATATTTTAAGCAATTGTTGTTTGTGTTTTTGTTGTGTGTGTGTGCGCGCGCGCGCGCGTGTGCGTGTGTGTGTTAGAAAGAGAAAGAAAACAAATTATTTCTAGAACGGAATGTACAAAGTTGAAACTTGGAACTACGTTACGTACTACTAAGGAACACGAACATTTTAATCAAAATCAAACAACTGGAAATTTTAGTTTATTCGTGCAGTTATTCACTTTTTGCAATTTTCTCAAAAACGGCTCTTATGATTTTGTTTTTTAATCAGGTCATTTACTCCATTTTTTACGCTTTATATGATAGGGCAAGTGTCATGTCTCCTGAAATTCTTTTAGGGCCTGTGCTCTCGTAAAATAAATTTTTGTTTAAGGTTGCGGGCTTAATATACATTCTTGTGCAAACGTATAGGCTATATTATAATCAAAGTTGTAGAAAATTTAAAAACTTACGACTTTTATAATTCAAAATATTTTTGTGTAAAACGCTTAGTTTAGCGACAATTAGTAATTTCATGTTGTTTTTTTCAACAAAATTGGTAAAAAATAAGATATTTTTAAGATTTCGTCCTTAGTATAGATTTTACGACAAAAATGTATAATTTAAAGAAAAATATTGGAAATTAAAAAGTCTAATTAACAACTTCTATTTTTAACATTATTTTGTACAATGATTAACGGCAAAAACTGATTTTCCGTACTGTAAAGTTCTACAGAGGTTGATTTTACATTTGCGTCATTCACTCATGATTAAATATTAGGTTATAGATTTAATCATTTACATCGGCAAAAAACGTCGTGTGAATCTTTGATACTAGTTATTTTTCCTTGTCATACTGTTATCTTTGTTGACAGTTAATTGGATAGTTTAATATTGATGTTCAGTAGAAATAGTGAGATTATTTATTATTAATTTTAGTGAACAAGAGTATACTAAACGAACACATAGGAGACTAGTAGAATTACAAACTCGTTTCATGTATATAGTAAATATCCATTAATATGTATAACCCCAACATAATAATAATAAGCGATACAAAACGTTCGGGTTTTACTGATTGTCGTATATACCATTATGGGACGACATGAATGTTATTGAAATGACCTATGGGAATTTTCATTGATAGCTATGTTCAACCGAAACACAACCAATGTTTTCATAACTGAACATCGTCACAGAGGGTGTTCCTCAGGGAATCGTTCTAGGTACTATACAGTTCCAAATTACCACAACTACACGGTGAATACATTGTAATATTTCATATAATTTCTCCTATCTTTTATTAACATCATCATCTGCATATTGCTTCTTAAACAAATTCAATTTTAATATCGTAACATTAGACTTAATTAAGGTGAGATAGTTCTATTGTATGAAAAAGTGTATTGTTATGTTATATTGTTACCTGGGTAGGGTGAGGTGTAGTGTACCCAATTAAATCGGCTCTTATTGCCATTTCTTTTATTCCTTTGTGAATATAAATTTTATTCAATTTCTAGTGTTTTATAATGTTTGTATTTTTGAAGCCTATACCGTTTTACGATTTAAAAGTTGCCCGTCCTGGATTCACCAGGGTTTTGTTTTATTTCAATAATTTTTAAATTAGGGTTATGGAAATTTTTCAGAAGTCATTTCTCTATCTTGAGGAGCGGTTTTTTAACGTACTACCATCCCATACACATAGTATTATGTCACCACATCTACCTATCAAAACTTAAACTTAAATTTCATATCCTATCGATCTACAAACAAGAACTTGAGAAACTTTTCCAAGTTTTAAAATAACTGTTCTCTGGTTAGTTTTTACTTTTCTCTTTCCAATAGTTTACCTCTTTTATGCTCATTTATTGAATTAATTCCCACAAAGTGAAAATACTACATTGTGACAGTTAAAATAAAAATTGTAAAGTAGTTATAGTTATAAAATAAAAGTTTTATTTTAATTTTTCTTTATATTACAAATGTACATAATCTTTAATTTTTTTAGATTCTATTGTTATTAAAATTAAAATATATTACGAGATATATTGATTACCTGCTCCTATTATTGATATTTATATACAGTCGGACCTTTATTTATCGAACTTCTATATTTCAAAATTTATTATATATCGAAGTATTTCCTGAGTCCCGTAAAAATTTAATGAAAAAATATTTTTGTTTATCGAAAACAAATTCTGTATATCAAACTTAATATTAGTGAAAATATAAATACAATTTAGTTGCGGTTGTGTTTTATTTAATAGAGCGACAGTGGACTGTATTGCGATAAAATAATTTAATGATATAATATATGCGAAGTAAAATAAAATAATGAAAACTTGACTTACCCCTTTTTCCAAGACAAGGACAAATAAAATAAAAGGAATACCACCTGCGCAGGGATAAGGTACAAGGAGTTTCCAAATTGCGGTGTTCCGAATTCACGGTTATAAGAGCAGCGGTCATAAAGCGGTTTAACGAGACAGCGGTAACAAAGCGACGCGCACGGCACGACTCTCACTCATCGACTGTACGGAGTTATCTGCTACCTATATTTATTGCCAATAGCGGCGATAACAAATATAATTTAATTATCGGGCCTAAACACAATTCCATGCAGCCCTCGCATTACACACTAGTCAATCGGAAACATTGAGAGAGGGCAACGTGACAATACAGTACGTTGACTACTGTGGTCAACGTATGAGTAGTGTGGTACTCTTGTATAAGTACTCGTATACTATGTACAATCAAAAATATGTAAATACGACGATGGTGGACGAAGTAGTTCTCAAATGCGTTAAAATGTTACAAAATAAAAACATGCTTAAGCAAAAGAGAAAAGTTGCTATTTTTGTGGACAATTGTCCTGCACATACGTCTTCTGTCTCAAAAACGATAGTAAAGGTGAAGCTTGTTTTTTCCCTCCAAATACTACGTCGAAACTACTACGTATGGACCAAGGTGTTATTTATAAAACTCTAAAAATGTATTGTAGAAAACAGGTTTTCAAGAGACTTATTCTTACGTTGGAAAATGAGAAATTTATTATTAACTTCAGGTTGTGATGATATATGAACACCCTAATTAAATAAACACTTGCTATAACATTTTCTAGGTAATGTATAAATGTACAGTTTGTATAATAAATTTGTTTCATTGTCTATGGGTTTCTAATTCCATTAACCTTTCTTCCGATTTCCATAAATATTGGTACCGACATATGGGCCACCCTGTATTTCGAAAATTTTTAAGGAATAATTTTTTAAGGTAATACTGTATGATGGTTTTAACTGAAAAATTTGATTTTCTGGTTTTTATGTTTTTCATTAGTTCAGACCTAAATCTACCACAAGAATATTAAATTACGTCAAAAAAATTATTATTTTAATGAAAAAATTAATCTTTTAGTAGGTTTACCCAGAACAATGATTATGTCACCAGAATGAATATTTTTTTGTAATTTTATACTGATCGTTTTAGAGCAAAGAGAATTTTAGTTTTTAAATTATCAGCATTACTGTTTTTATTATTCTCAGCACAGCTGTTGTTTCAGATTTCTGACCAACTGTTGAATTTGAATGGGAAATTTACTTGTTTGTGCCCATTTTGTTTTTGATTTGTCCCTTTTTGTTTTTTCCCTGTTTTCGTAAATTTAAATTGGTAATATTAAATACACTTTTCTCGGAAACCATTAAACCTATGAGGCTGAAACTGTTACCAGTTATTCTTGTTGTACATGGACATGCACTGGCGGTATTATGACTTCCTCAAATGCTCAAGAAATTAGTTATCTGCAAAAAACGTAGAAATTTTTTTTATGTTATTCATTATTCTGTTTTTAACTTTATGGTTCAACAAATTAAATTGCAAAAATGTCAATAGCTAGAGAAACCTGACAACTATAAGTGTGTAAAGTTTTATTTCCTTATCTTTTACCAATCCTGTGAAAAATGTATAGCAAATTTAACATTAGCGGGATAATAAGTACAGTCTTCCCTTAAATACATTATCGGTAAGACCTTCAGCGATTTTTACCCATCTGCCTCGTCCAAAACTGAATTCACTGAAAATATTGATTAATGGATTTAACACTCACGGGTAAATTTTTGTAATCGTTATAGTGTAATTTGTTTAGGTGCACTACATGTAACATCTCCATCAAGTTTCAGCTAAGTACCTTATTTGGACTTTAGTAAATAAAAAAAAATCTGGGGTGAAACACTCACACAACTTTCTCTTGCCAATGCAAATAATTAACAATAAACCTAACATTAGTAATAAAACATAAGAAATAAACAAAAAACTAACCTCATACACATAACCTTATTTTAATCATGAGTGAAAGACGCAAAACGAAAATCGAAGTTTGGCTTAAAAATACGGAAAATCACTCTTTCTCACTAAACTAGGCTCCACGGAGAAAAATGCATTCAATAAAAGTTGTAGATCTTTTAATTTTCTATAAATTTAATTATATACACATTTGTCGTAAAATGCATACTAAGGCCGAAATGTTAAAAAAATCGATTTTTCTCACGTTTTCGTGAGAAAAAAACAGAAAATCGCTAATTACTGCTAAACTAAGCGTTATACAAAATAATATTCGAAATAAAAGTTGTAGGTTTTTAAATTCTCTACAACTTTTATTATATACATTTTTGCTCTAAATTGCATATTAAAACCGTAATCTTAAAAAAACTATGTTTTTACGTAAAAACAGCCTCACCCAGAATTTCAGCAAACATGACGCCTACCCTATCTTGTAGAGCATAAAAAATTGAGTAAACTAGGCGATTTTTAAAAAAATCGTAGGACCAGTTTTTGAGAAAATTGCAAAAAAGTGAAAAATTATACGAATAAACTACTATATTCGGTTAACCGATTTTAATGAAAATGTTCGTGTCGTGTCCGGTAGTGGTATGTAACTTAAGATTCAAGTTTCAAGTTCGTACGATGTTCCGTTCTTGAGATATTTTGTACACACACACACACACACACACACACAGACCAATCGCTAAAAACATGTTTTTTGGGTTCAGGGGGTCTGAAAACGTGTAGATCCGGTGAAAACTCGATTTCGAAAAATCGACATGAAAACAATACTTTCCTTCCTATATTCATATAAGCAAGAGAAAGTAAAAATATTGATCTAAGGATTGGACACGCTTTTCAACCTTTCAGGGGTAATTTTTAAGATACATTTTTACCTAACATTTTGGTAATTTTTAAGGGGTTATATTTTTAAGCAGCACTATAAATAACATCACCGAGATTCATTCATCAAACTCGTTTGAAATTTAGTAAACAATTAATATTAGTTTAATGTTAATATTAGTTACCGGTAATATAATATAATAGAATATAATGTAATAGTTAATATAACATGTATTAGATTAATATTAGTTTAAGGGTTTTACACCATTTTCATCCCCTTTAGAGGTACATTTTGGAAATCGTTAAGGAGTAATTTTTGTGGCCGTTATTTTGAAATACTGACCGTGCTCTTAAGTAATAAGCCATACCTATCAAGACATTAAACAAAAGCTATTGCTGTAAAAACGTAATTGTTCATCTATTTGTTAAACTAGTTATCTGATAATTGGTGGGAGAATTCGTGTTGTATTCAGTAGGGTCTAACCTACATTAAACAAAGATGTTAATTGTGTTTAATTACTTTCTCTTGCCTATATGAATATAAAGGAAAGAAAGAAGTCTTTTTATGTCGATTTTCAGAAATCGACTTTTCACCGGATCTACAGTTTTTCAGACCCCCTGAACACAAAAAATATGTTTTTAGCGATTGGTTTATTTGTGTGTGTGTGTGTTTGTGTTTGTGAACCGAATATCTCAAGAACGGAACATCGTAAGAACTTGAAACTTGAAACTTAAGTTAGATACCACTAGAAGACCCGACACGAACATTTTCATCAAAATCAGTCAACCGGAATTTGTAATTTATTCGTGTCATTCTTTACATTTTTGCGATTATCTCAAAAACGGCTCCTACGTTTTTTTTTAAAAATCGCCTCATTACTAAATTTTTTATGCTTTACAAGATAGGGCATGCGCCATGTCTGCTGAAATTCTTGAAGAGGCTGTACTCCTGTAAAAAAATTATTATTTTAAGATTGCGACTTTAATATGCATTTTACCGCAAAAAGAATGTAATAAAAATTGCTGAAAATTTAAAATGCTACAACTTTTATTTAGAACGTGTTTTTGTATAATGCTTAGTTTTACGATAATTATCGATTTCCTGGTTTTTTCTCACGAAAACGTGTAAAAAATAAATCAATATTTTCAAGATTTCAGCCTTATTATGAATTTTACGACAAAAGTGTATAATTAAATTTATAGGTAATTAAAAGATGCACAACTTTTATTTAAAACATTTTTCTCTGCAGAGCCTAGTTGAGTGTGAAAGAGTGATTTTCCGTATTTTTAGCCAAACTGAGGTTGATTTTCATTTTGTGTTTTCACTCATGATTAAAATAAGGTTATGTTTTTTGAGGTTAGTTTTCTGTTTATTTCTTATGTTTTATTACTAATGTTAGGTTATAATGTTCATTATTTGTATCGGCAAGAGAAAGTTGTGTTAGTGTTTCATGCCAGATTTTTTTCATTGGAATCGTTCTGTTTTTGTTTCAGACGAAGGAAGTTACCTTCATTATGCATTTCTGTATTTTAACGTTCATCTAGATTCCGATAGAAATCGTAAGTACATTTTGATTGGTTATTTAAAGGAAGAAAACATAATAGCACTAATTACTTCGTTTATATATCTTGATAATTTTCTGCGGAAACGTTGGTATTACTGTGATACTTCTGTGAAATACGTAAGAAACTTGTTTTTAATTGTGAATAGTCTAGTTTTGCATTTATTAAAAGATAGTACATTATAAAATTTATGGTATTACTGTGATACTTCTGTGAAATACGTAAGAAACTTGTTTTTAATTGTGAATAGTCTAGTTTTGCATTTATTAAAAGATAGTACATCATAAAATTTATGCATGTTTTATTAAGGATGTAGATGGTTTTGATAAGCTGTAAGAAAAATTCAAAAATATAAAATTTGAAAGTTTTGGATGTATCTGGTTATGTAACTAGACGATTCATATATCCGAGGAATAGATTATCGTACAGTTTAAACTTGCAATGACACGAAAAAATTAAAAAATCGATCAACTGGAAGTAGTCTATAATTTTGTGCAATTTTTAACATTTTTGCAATTTTTTTCAAAAACGACTTCTATAGTTACTTGAATCACGAATTTGCCTTTTGTTTTCAACTACGGATAAAGGGAGGAAAGCACCAGTGCGCATGTGTGACTACTTTAATTTCAGTACAACATACATAACAATTTATACCATACCGAGAGCATACATACATTATATCGCGGAACCTTCTGTAAGTTAATTGAACGAATATAACTGTTTGTTACCGTAAACAGAAATGTTAGTTTCTCGAAAACGTGGGCAGACTATTCATAGTGCTGAACGAAATCTAATATGCAGTGTAATGAAAAGCTGTGAAGTTAAAGCTAAACCATAAACCTTTCCCCTGCCTCTTAACAAAAGCCATGAGAGAGTGTCTAACTACTGTGATATTTCTCTTTAAACAATTTGAAAAATAAAGAAGGAATTAAAGACATGAAGAAGCTATTCTTCAATAATTTTGTTGACATGTGGCAAAAAAGATAACGGTTAGATAGTTAGGTAGATACAAGTGAGACTGACAGTGAAGTCGCCGGTGACAGCGATAGTAAAGAAGTCGATTCATTCATAGAAAATTTTGTTCCAATGGAATAAGGTAGCTGGTAATTACAGTAAATCAAATATTTTTAGTCATGTAATTAAGTTATTGGCAATATTACAGGTCACATTTATTTATTATAAAGTTTATGAAGAAAATATTTTCTCGGAATAAACCACAGCTTACAAAATGTATGTAGAAACCGCACGGTAGTGAAATGTAAAAGTAGCGTCTAACTGTTGAGGCTGGCAGCACTACAAATTTTCACTTCCCTTTCTCACAACCCATCCATACGAAAAAGGCAATCTCTTAACTTCAGTATCTATACCATTTTTTTAAAATCCCCTCATTTAATTCATTTTTCATGTTCTGCAAGATTTGCTAAGCGAAATGTGTGCTAAAATTCTTAAAGAGGTTGTACTCTCGTAGAAAAAAATGTTTTTCTAAGATTGTGGCCTTAACATACAATCTGTGGCAAAAAATATGTAATCAAAGTTGTAGAACATTTATTTAAACCTTTAACTTTTATTTGTAACTTTTTTGTACAACTAGAAGCAAATAGTGATTTTCTGTTGTTTTTTTTTCATCAAAATCGGTAAAAAAATGGGTTATTTAAGATTATAGACTTAGTATGCATTTTATGTCAAAAAAGTATATGATAAAAATTATAGGAAAATTAAAAAACTTACAACTTTTATTATAAACATTTTTCTCTTTAGATCCTAGATTAGAGGCAATTACAGATTTTTCATATTTTTACGTTATACAGAGGTTGATTTTCATTTTACGTCATTTACTCATGATTAATTATAATAATATGACCTTATAATTATAAGGTCATATTTTACATTGTTTACCAACGATTAAAATGAATAATAAATATGGAGTTTTATTTACATTGGCAAGAGAAAGTCATGAGAGTATTTAACACCAGTTTTTTACTTTATCTTGCATATGAATATATAGGTAAGGAAGGTATTGTTTTAAGGTTTTTGAAATCTAGTAATCACCGGAAATGCACGTTTTAGAGTCCCAGAATCCAAAAAAAACATGTTTTTAGCAACTGGACTGTGTTTCAACCAAATATCTCTTGAATGGATAATCGTATAAAGTTGAAATATAAAACTTAATTCAGTACAAGTACAAATGAACCTGACACGAACATTTTTATGAAAATCGTTTAACCGGAAGTATGGTAGCTTAATTTGAACAACTTTTGCTCTTTATGATATTTTCTCAAAAACGACTTCTACAATTTAAAAAATCTGGTGTGAAACACTCACACAACTTTCTCTTGCCAATGCAAATAATTACAATATAATGTAACATTCGTCATAAAACATTAGAAATAAACAAACAACTAACCTCAAAAAACATAACCTAATTTTAATCATGAGTGAAAGACGCAAAATGAAAATCAACCTCAGTTCGACTTAAAAATACGGAAAATCACTCTTTCACGCTAAACTAGTCTCTGTAGAGAAAAATACTTTATATAAAAGTTGTAGATCTTTTAATGTCCTACAAAATTAATTATATATAGTTTTTTTGTCGTAAAATGCATTTTAAGGGCGATATCTTAAAAAAATCGATTTTTCACACGTTTTCGTGAGAAAAAAATCAGAAAATCGCTGCTAAAATTACTGCTATAATCAAAAATTACTGCTAAACTAAGCGTTATACAAAAAATGTATGAAATAAAAGTTGTAGAATTTTTAATTTTCTACAACTTTTGTTATATAAATTTTTACGCTAAATTGCATATTAAAGCCGTAATATTAAAAAAACCATGTTTTTACGTGAAAACACCCTCACCAAACATTTCAGCAAACATGACGCCTACCCTATTTTGTAGAGATTAAAAAATTGAGTAAAAAATCGTAGAACCAGTTTTTCAGAAAATCGCAAAATAGTGAAAAAATATACGAATAAACTACTACTTCCGGTTGACCGATTTTGATGAAAATGTTCGTGTCGGGTCCGGTAGTGGTATGTAACTCAAGTTTCACACACATACACACACACACACACACAAACACACACACACACACACACTCACACACACAGACCAATCGCTAAAAACATGTTTTTTGGGTTCAGATGGTCTGAAATCGTATAGATCCGGTGAAAACTCGATTTCGAAAAATCGACATGAAAACAATACTTTCCTTCCTATATATTCATATAGGCAAGAGGAAGTAAAAATCGTCTTCCGTACTACTTTTTATGCTCTACAAGATAGAGTAAACGACATGTTTGCTGAAATTCTTGCGGCTGTGCTTTCGTGGTAAAAAATTTATTTTTGAAGTTTGCAGCTTTAATAAGCATTTTAGGACAAAAGTATGTGTAAAGTTGCAGGAATTTAAATTACCTACAACTTTTAATACAGGTTTTTTATGTAAAACGATTAGTTTAGTGTAAAAATTATGATTTTTCCCGTATTATAAGTTTTACAAAGTTGGATTTTCATTTTGCGTCATTCACTCATGAATGAAATTAGTTACTCATGATTATTACATTGCAAGATAAAATCGTGTGAGCGTTTTACGCCATACATTTTTACTTTCTTTTGCCTATATGAATATATAGGAAGGAAAGTATTGTTTTCATATCGATTTTTCGAAATCGAGTTTTCACCGGATCTATACGTTTTCAGACCCCCTGAACCCAAAAAACATGTTTTTAGCGATTGGTCTGTGTGTGTGTCTGTGGGTTTGTGTGTCTGTGTGTCTGTGTGTGCGTGTATACAAAATATCTCAAGAACGGAACATCGTACGAACTTGAAACTTGAATCTTAAGTTACAGACCACTACCGGACCCGACAGGAACATTTTCATTAAAATCGGTCAAACGGAAGTAGTAGTTTATTCGTATATTTTTTCACTATTTTGCGATTTTCTGAAAAACTGGTTCTACGATTTTTTTAAAAATCGCCTGGTTTACTCAATTTTTTATTCTCTACAAGATAGGGTAGGCGTCATGTTTGCTGAAACTTTTGGTGAGGCTGTTTTCACGTAAAAACATAGTTTTTTTTAAGATTACGGCTTTAATATGCAATTTAGAGCAAAAATTTATATAATAAAAAATGTAGAGAATTTAAAATTCTACAACTTTTATTTCCAACATTTTTTTTATAACGCTTAGTTTAGCGGTAATTAGCGATTTTCTGTTTTTTTCTCACGAAAACGTGTGAAAAATCGATTTTTTTAAAATTTCGGCCTTAGAATGCGTTTTACGACATATGTGTATATAATTAAATTTATAGAAAATTAAAAGATCTACAACTTTTATTGAAAGCATTATCCCACAGAGCCTAGTTTAGTGAGAAAGAGTGATTTTCCGTATTTTTAAGTCAAACTGAGGTCGATTTTCATTTTGGGTCTTTCACTCATGATTAAAATTAGGTTTTGTTTATTGAGGTTAGTTTTTTGTTTATTTCTAATGTTTTATTACTAATGTTAGGTTATATTGTTAAATATTTGCATTGGCAAGAGAAAGTTGTGTGAGTGTTTCACACCAGATATTTGACTTTCTCTTGCCTATATGAATATATAGGAAGGAAAGTATTGTTTTCATGTCGATTTTTCAAAATCGAGTTTTCACCGGATCTATACGTTTTCAGACCCCCTGAACCCAAAAAACATGTTTTTAGCGATTGGTCTGTGTGTGTGTGCGTGCGTGCGTGCGTGCTTGTGTGTGTGTGTGAACAGAATATCTCAAGAACGGAACATCGTACGAACTTGAAACTTAAAACGTAAGTTACATACCACTACCGAACCCAACACGAACATTTTCATCAAAATCGGTCATCCTAAAGTAGTAGTTTATTCGTGTAATTTTTCACTTTTTTGTGATTTTCTCAAAAACTGGTCCTACGATTTTTTTTTAAATCGCCTGGTTTACTCAATTTTTTATTCTCTACAAGATAAGGTAGGGGTCATGTTTGCTGAAATTCTGGGTGAGGCTGTTTTCACGTAAAAACATAGTTTTTTTAAGATTACGGCTTTAATATGCAATTTAGAGCAAATATTTATATAATAAAAGTTGTAGGGAATTTACAATTCTACAACTTCTATTTCAAAATGTTTTTTGTATAACGCTTAGTTTAGCAGTAATTAGCGATTATCTGTTTTTTTCTCACGAAAACGTGAGAAAAATCGATTTTTTTAACATTTCGGCCATTTTATGACAAAAGTGTATATAATAAAATTGATAGAAAATTAAAAGTTCTACAACTTTTATTGATAGCATTTCTTTTTACAGATCTTAGTTTAGCGTGAAAGAGTGATTTTCCGTATTTTTAAGGCAAACTGAGATCGATTTTCATTTTTCGTCTTTCATACATCATTAAAATTAGGTTATGTTTATTAAGGTTAGTTTTTTGTTTATTTCTAATGTTAGGTATATTGTTAATTATTTGCACTGGCAAGAGAAAGTTGTGTGAGTGTTTCACACCAGATTTTTTTAAATTTTGTATCCCAGGTGGCGAGAAAACCTCTTATTCACTCCCTTACATTGCGGAAGTGGTGTTTACCTGTATCGAGGCGGCTTTATCCAGTTCTAAGGAGTCCGTAACCAACTACCAACTTATAACCCGCCGCCACTTGATTTGGAAAATTCAAATACCCTCCACCTTTCACCGAGCTATTTATAAAACACTAAGGTAAATGTAGAGTTACAATTTAGCTCACTATCAGCGGGGCTTGAAAGGAAATTGTAGTTTAAGTTTCTCCGTGCCGTCACTAACCACCACACTCATTCTTTTAATTTCATTCATCTCTTTCATCACCAGCTCAGGAAATACGTTTTTTATTTGATGTGATTATTGGGATAGGATTCACTTAGACTTGAATAGGGTGATTCTGCTGGACTGATATTTCCTCCCTTCGCAGTTTCTCAATCACCTTCTTTAGAAACAAAGCAACCAACTTCCAGCTCTCCTCATCTCGCAGCATCACCTCTCCTACTTTCTGTGCGCTCCATAGTGCAACTCCTACTTTTTCAGATGTTTCCATTCTTTCATGCCAAAAATAAGAAACATCTTCCAAAGATATGCGTAACGAAATCCACCTTCTCACTGTCGCATACTCGTGTATGAACTATTTAGTTTCCCAAGTTTGAACTTTATCTTGCAGAGGCATAACTTAGTTATAAGCAAAGAACGATAAAATATAAGACAAAGTAGCTACCCTAAAACTGTTATCTAAAAAAAAGTTCTACCTGAACCTTCTATAAAACCTGAATAAGTTCATAATTGCTTACTTATTAATTCACCTCGCTCATTAGCTGACTTGCTAGAAGTATAAATGGTATTTCTGTTGTAATACTTAATTGTTTATTTTAATTTTTTAATTAATTACTGACGAATGTAATCATTTTTTCGATTTCTTTAACCCTTCTGTTTTCTTAAAACTATTTTTGCGTATGACGTTAAACAATTAATACTTATTATCGTATTTGATCGTCACGTGCAGAAATAGCACTGCAAATTAATATTAATATTTTTGAAGTATTAAAACTCAAAATTGCGTAATTTGTTTCAACAATACTGACTTTTTGCTTTTGCTATTTGTTACGTTTGCTCATAACAGACAGGTGGAGTGTCAAATTATTTACACTCAATCTGTTAGTTTCAGGGCTAAAATAAATAGTTCTGTTTCTTGTCACAAAGTCAGCCAATTAAATGACTGAATCATTTAAGAACAGAAGAGGTAGAGGTGTAAAAGATACTAATCAGAGTTATCTCCTCTGAAAGTAATGAATTTCATTATACAGCCAGACCCTGTGGTGAATGAAGTGAAGGTGTCAATTGCAGAGTGGAAAATATGTGCTTTTCAGAGGGCCCGGCATGCTGATAAGTGTACTTTTACATTCAGTGAGGAAGGCAATTGTAAACCACCACACTCCTCGTTTTACTTAGTAAAACCTCTACAGGTTCAAACCAGCCTTTCGGCTGATGACCTAAACACAATACTGACTTAAGAAGTTCTATATTTTACAGTGATAGAAACTCGGGCAGTTTAACATAATTCGTTATTAGCTATCCATCTTCTTTCATCATTGATTTTCTGTGAAACTATTTCTAATATTGTAAATTTTCAGTTTATTTATTTACGAATTTACATATAATGTCTTTAAAAGGTGTGGTCACACTCTAAATACAGATTTTATAACTAAATATAATACAAGAAGTTTTATAGTATGTACTTATACTCATAAATGCTTCGTTAGCCAGTTGTAACTGTCAACGATTTTCTCCTGAAATTCAGGCACTTTTAAAATGAGACCGGAAGTTGTTCATTAAAATTTGTCGTCCTCTTAGATAATAATAAAAATGGGTGCTCCATGTGACTGAAATAAAACATTATTTAACTCTCCTCCAACATTTTTCCGGATATTTGATAAAATATTATTGGTTAACTTAGCAAAATGGAATAAGCTTCTAAAAGAAATTAGGAATGAACGGTTTCCAAATAAGTCTGTCAGTTGATACCTTCCAATTTTTTGTTAATTATATTAATTATTGTGAATGGTTATCAATATTACAAAATTGTTTAAAGTTCATTATTGAATACATTATGTTGTTAAAATGCAATATAATTGTTATTGGATCTTTTAACTTATTAGTAACGTAATTTTTCCGTCATTCCAAATGTGAATGCTTATAACATGATAACGAAGGCATTAACAGAGAAACGGGTTTTATCATTGTGTATTTTATTGTAAAATTTGACATCGAAATTTTGTGTCATAAGTCTACTTCCCTAAATATAAAAAATAAGTAGAATTTAATACAGCGGATCTAAAATAGAGGGGAGACATAAAAATACCTTCATTATGAAGATCTTTTTGAACAGTGTAAAACCACAAATCTTTTTGCCTCAAAATTGCTCTCATATATGCAGTACAACGGATCCATACTTAAGTATCACACATTATTTAGCTACATATAATTTTTAAAAACATATAATTTTTATATATCACGCTAATAATAATATATTTTTTTATTTTCATATAACGCTACATATATTTTTTTTTGTTGCAATCTGTTCAATTAAAAACTATAAATTGATAAATTATTTATATTAATGAATTAAATGAAATGAAATAAATAAACTTTATTGTCACGTAAATTCTATACATTTTATAATTTTATATATATATAATTATAACATAATAACCAATCGTAAAAATAACTTGCATTGCAAATGACAATTAAAAATGTTCGTGATGAATCATAATCATGTTTAGTGTATTTTTATAATCCAACTGAAAAATTGTCCGTTCAACAGTTAGCATTTTAAATAACAAAAATCAACAGATATAAATAATCATAAATGACAGATATTTTCAATATAATTTTATATAGGCTTACATTTTTAAACATATGGCCTACACGTATTTGAACTGATGCTAAATTAAAGTTAAAACTCTGGTGTGAAACACTCACACAACTTTCTCTTTCAAATGCAAATAATTAACAATAGGCTAAACCTAACATTAGTAATAAAACATTAGAAATAAACAAAAAACTAACCTCAATAAACATAACCTAATTTTAATCATGAGTGAAAGACACATGAAAGTCAACTTCAGTTTGGCTTAAAAATACGTAAAATCACTCTTTCGCGCTAAACTAGGATCTGTATAGAAAAATGCTATAAATAAAAGTTGTAAATTGTTTAATTTTCTACAAATTTTATTAAGTACACTTTTGTCGTGAATTGCATACTAAAACCAAAATCTTAAAAAAAAACGATTTTTCACACGTTTTCGTGAGAAAAAAACAGAAAATTACCGCTAAACTAAGCGTTATACAAAAAAATATTTAAAATAAAAGTTGTCAAATTTTTAATTCTCTACAATTTTAATAAAAATACATTTTATTAAAGCCGCAATCTTAAAAAAACATTTTTTACGTGAAAACAGTCTCGCTAAGAATTTCAGCAAACACGGGGTCTACCCTACCTTGTAAAGCATAAAAAATTTAATAAACCAGGGGATTTTTTAAAAAAATCGTAGGATGAGTTTTTAAGAAAATCGGAAAAAAGTGAAAAATTACACGAATAAACTACTACTTCCGGTTGACCGATTTTGATGAAAATGTTCATGCCGGGTGCGGTAGTGGTATCTAACTTTAGTTTCAAGTTTCACGTTCGTACGAGGTTTCGTTCTTGAGATATCCTATTCACACTCACACACACACACACACACACACACACACACACACACACACACACACACACGCACGTACGCACGCACACGCACACGTACGCACGCACACGCACACACGCACACGCACACGCACGCACACATACACACGCATCCGCGCACGCACGCGCACACACAAACCAATCGCTAAAAACATGTTTTTTGGGTTCACGGAGTCGAAAACGTGTAAATCCGGTGAAAACTCGATTTCGAAAAATCGACATGAAAACAATACTTTCCTTCCTATATATTCATATAGTCAAGAGAAAGTAAAAAGTTTTCAAATAATAAAAATAACTTAACAAAAAATTATACGAAGTTGTTTTTGTTTTATATTTATGTTTAAATTATTTATTTAAGGTTTAATCAACATTAAATCATCAGCAACTTCAACTACATATTAAATAGTTGAGTGAAACACTCACAAAACTTTCTATTCCCGAAACAAATAATGAACAATATAATCTAACACATGTAATAAAACATAAGAAACGAACAAAAAACTAACCTCAATAAAATAAACCTTATTTTAATCATAAGTGAATGATGCAAAATGAAAACCAACCTTGTTAATACGGATAATAATACGGCTTAATAAACAAAAAATCACATTTTGACGCTAAACTAGGCTCTGTAGCGACAAATGTCATTAATAAAAGTTGTAGATCTTTTAATTTCCTATAAATTTGGTCTGTAAACTTTTATCGTAAAATCCATGTTAAGGCCGAAATCTTAAAAGATCCATCTTTATACTGACTTTAATGTAAAATTACAAGAAAATCTCTAATAACCGCTAAAATAAGCGTTCTACAAAGAAATAATTAATATAAAGTAGTAAAATTAAATTAAAACTTTTTTATTAAAAAATTTATAGGTTTTTAAATTTTCTACAAGATTGACTTTACACACTTTTGCCCTAAAATGCATATTGAGGCCCCAATCTTAAACAACATTTTTTCTACTTGAGCACAGCCTCCCCAAAAATTTAAGCAGACATGGTGACTACCCTATCTTGTAGAGCATAAAAAATGTAGTAAATGAGGCGATTTAAAAAAAAAATCGTTCAGTCGTTTTTGAGAAAATCGCATAAAGTGAAAAATTACACGAATAAACTACTAATTCCGGTTGACTGATTTTGATGAAAACGTTTCCGTCGTGTTCTCTAGTGGTACTAACTTACGTTTAAAGTTTCAACTTCGTACGATGTTCCGTTGTTGAGATATTTTGTTCACATACGTGCGCGCGCGCACACACACACACGCACAGACCAATTCCATGTTAAAAACATGTTTTTTGGGTTCAAGGGTCCTGAAAACGTGTAATTAAATCCGGTGAAAACTCAATTTTGAAAAATCGACATGAAAACAATACTTTCTTTCTTATTACAGTACATGAATCTTATATGAATAATTGTATTCATGTAGGCAAGGAAAGTATAAAAATCAGATACTGCGTAAATAGTAAGAATAAGTAATTGTAAATAAGAAATTGTGCAAACGACAAAATTATAAACTAAAACTAAACATTACTCATGAAACAACAAAAATTACACAATAAAGAAAACCCAATTAAACTGAAAATGAAAAACTGAACAAACAAAACAATAGTAAATAGGTAACCGTCGGTAGGAAAAAGGCCCTTTTATTCAGCCAAGTTAAACAAAAGGTGACAAAAGGAGGACATTTGGTGATACCACCTACGAGCAGACGCAGTTGCTAACAGGCCATGGTTGCTTTGAGGCATATTTGACGAGGTTCAAACTTCATGAAGTACCGAAATTTCGACTCTGCGATAGTGAAGAGAAGGAGGCGCATATTTTTGAAAGATGTCCCTATTTTGGCCTTGACAGAATGGAGACATCGCCATTTCGTCATTATAAAAATCATTGTCATAATCTTCCGCTTCAACAACAATCAAATGTGATTTCCATACGTTTAAATCGAACGGCGGTTAAATCGAACAACGATTTCCATATGTTTAAATCGAACAGCGGTTGATTTTCATTTTGATTACCTCTTGATTAAAATTTGGTTGTGTTTAATTTTATATTGTTTACTCATGGATGAAACTTAGGTTATATTTTTCATTATTAATATTGGCATGAGAAAGTCGTGTGATTGTTTCACACTAGATTACTTGTAATGATTAGTCTCTGTATTTTTTAAAAGTTTTAAAGTTCGCTTCCGCAGCTTAGTGGTAGGGCGCTTAAAATACTGTTTGCAAATATCACTGGTTGATTAAAAATTTCTAATAGGGTCAACTATAAGTTTGAGGTTAGAAATCACTTTGGAAATCCACACAATTATGTCGTAATCACGTTCTGTTGAATGCCATACATCAACGAATTATTGAGGCCAGCAGTGACATCTCTATAATTAATCAGGAATATTCGAAAGAATACATCGTTCATTCAACAGACATGTGCAGGCGTACATTATTTTGAAGTGAAGGTCACGCAATATCTATAGCAATTTTATAATTTATTTATTTGTTCACTGGTGTAAACTTTGTCTGTACAATGTTGTTCATAGATAAATTATTTTCAATGAAAAGAGGTAACTCTTTCATTTGTACCTTATATTTTTCCGACATTAGTGATTTTTTAATAATTATAGCTCAATGGAAAAATATCCTACACACCTTGTTTATTTGCAATCGAATTAGACACTAATTTAGACCTAATTTCAAGTAAATTGTGTGTCAAAATAAATTCAGAATTTAAATTATGAAAATTTTATGTTTCAAATATTGTTATCTGTATAATTTAATTTTAGTAAAGTTCCTATGTTTTTATAAAAATCTGGTTTAAAACACTCACGAGACTTTATCTTTCCAATGCAAATAATGACCCAAATAACCTTACATTGGTAATAAAACATTAGAAAAACAAAAAACTAACCTTAAAAACATAATCTTGTTTTAATCATGAGTGAATAATGTAAAATAAAAACCAACCTTTGTTTGGCTAAATAATGCGGAAAATCACTCTTTGACGCCAAACTAGCCTCTACAGAAAAATACTTTTTTTTTCTTTTCTACTTCAACTACATCGTCATCTCGTAATAGGCATCGTTATCATTTCTATTATCGTCATCATCTACAGCTTCAACAACTTTATGTTTCAAGATGTTGATTCACAGTTCATCAAGTTTTGTTTTGTACATATCTATTACATATATTTCTTCTGTCCGTGTGTTAGTCATTGAACTCCTAAACGCGTAGACCGATTCTCATGAAATTTTGGTGTGAGATTAAAGTGATTCGCGAATGCTATAGATTCACAATTCGAACCGATAGAATAAGTTTTTTAAATTAATTAACTAATTTATAAATATTAGTTGATTTTAGGTTAGCTTAAAGTTCACATTGTTTCCTTTAGGTGGCGCTCCGATCGTGTTTTGGTTAGCTCACAATTGTATCCGTGTTTATGAAACTTTTTGACAATTTCTAGCATATTAGTCAGACCCAGCAGTAGTATTGAATAATATTATATTATATTATTTTTTATAAAACAACTTTTTATAGTGTCATTAAAATTACTCATTGTGCCAGCCATAACGTGCAGTTTTGATGTAAGTATTTTACATGATTTTTTAACAATTTTAATGATGTATACACGTGCACTAAAAATGAACTTAACCTATGAATTTAAGAAGATAAATTTGCTGTATGTGAGTTGATTTAACTATATCTACCATTCATAAATAAAATTTTAAATAATTAAAATCAATTATAATGAAACTTTACATTTTTGTCAGTTCATCGTAAAAGTTTAAATTTAATATTTTTTTTAATTTATGATTTTTCGAGTTACGTTTCCACAGAACAACGCCTGTCGGGTCCGCTAGTATACATATATATATATATTTTCTTCACATTTAGTCTTGTTGAAACACACTACTAAGTGTGGTTTTTATTTTAATTTTAAGGACATTAGTCAGATTTTCTCGTCTTTGTTTAAAGTTTTTGTATTTATAAACTGATTGTCAAAGAAATACACTGTGACAAAAAAAAAATTAAATTTTAACGATTTTTTCTGAATT
Organism: Catonia carolina; assembly: GCA_035578175.1. Lineage (NCBI taxonomy): Eukaryota > Metazoa > Arthropoda > Insecta > Hemiptera > Achilidae > Catonia > Catonia carolina. Next base: position 11,034,609 of record JAQMRL010000007.1, on the reverse strand, counting down.
TCTCCTGTTGACTTCGTTGATAGGGACGTGTGCATTGAAAAATGTGAATCTCTTATTTCTGCAGTTAATTATTGAGATAGTTGCGATAGGTTTCGAAAATTGAGCTAGTTCTGCCCATAACGGGCAGGTGAAGTGTTAAATTAATTGCACTCGATCTGCTGGTTCCAGGGCTATAAAAAAAACTCTGTTTCTTACTCTGAGAGTAATAAATTTCATTATACAGCCAGACACTGTGGTGAATGAAGTGAAGGTATCATTTGCAGGGTGGAATGTAGGTGCTTTTCGAGGGGACGGGCATGCCGATAAGCATACTCATGCAACTCAGTACGGAAGGCAATGGTAAACCACCTCACTCCTTGTTTTTACTTAGTAAAACTTCTAGAGGTACTAAGCAGCCTTTTGGCTGTTGACCCAAACAACAAGTTGCCACAAAAAAAAAATAATCAAATAAACCAAGAAAACTATGAAAATTACAAAATGAAAAGTATTAATAATAATAAACACGCGCGTGCGGGCGCACACACACACACACAAATCTTTAAAAACATGTCTAACATGATGTTTGAGTGTCATGTGTTGATTAGGAATAATCATTATGGATCCAGGTTTTGTACAAAAGTACGGCCAGAGAGGTAACCTCTTAATAAATATTAACAATTATAAATTTTCGAAGAATACAGGTAATTAGTCCCGCCACAGTTGGTGCTCCGCACTCTACCGCTGTTGAACAAATAAATCCCTATCAAAAAAATTTTTGTAGCTGCCGCAGTTGTTATACGTTCATTCTCACGTGGGGCGGAACTGGTAAAGGGAAACAAGATATTTTGGTGTCACAGCAATTTCTGTGGTTGTTTATCCAATAATCGAGGGGTTCGTGGTTTCACCTACATTAAACCCTGAATATAATGTCCATCAAAATACCATTTAACCGAATCCAGGTAATTCAAAATACATTTTATTTCAACCAACCGAAAATCAAAAAACTTCCGATATACTTATTCTATGTCCGGAAAGTAAGTTCTATTTTAATCATTTTCTCCTGTAGGGTTTAGATATCAAACAAAAAACAAAGGAACCTTTCAAACTTTAAGACCTTAATGAAATGCAGCAGTAATTTTTCGATTTTTTAAAAAATACAATTAATATAATTATGTGTAATTCTTATTTTTAATATAAAATATAATTTAGGTGAAATGTATTGGATGCTTGTTAAATATATAGTTGTTTTACTTTCTTTTACGACCGGAAATAGTAGTTTTCTTGTGCTATTTTTAATTTTTTACGACTTTCTAAAAAAACGGCTTCTATGTCCTCTGAGTATAGTGTATACTTTTGTGTTGGCAAACTGATACCAAAGCAGTCGAGCATGAGCACTGATGCTTTCACCCTTTACACCTCGTTAAAACCAAAGGAAAAATCGTAACTCAACAACTATAACATATACAACTAGATTACATAAAAATCTGGCGTGAAACACTCACACAATTTTCTCTTGCCAATGCAAATAATTAACAATAAACCTAACATTATTAATAAAATATTAGAAATAAACAAAAAACTAACCTCAAAAACATAACCTTATTTTAATCATGAGTGAATGATGCAAAATGAAAATCGAACTCAGTTGAGCTTAAAAAAACCGAAAATCACACTTTCACGCTAAACTAGGCTCTGTAGAGAAAAATTCTCAAAATAAAAGTTGTAGATCTCTTAATTTTCTATAAATTTTACTAACTTTTGCCGTAAAATGCGTAGGCCTACTAAAGCCAAAATATTAAAAAAATCGATTTTTCACACGTTTTCATGAGAAAAAACAGAAAATCGCTAATTACCGCTAAACTAAGCCTTATACAAAAAAATGTTTGAAACGAAGTTTGTAGGATTTTAAATTCTCTACAACTTTTATTATATAAATCTTTGCTCTTAATTGCATATTAAAGCCGTAATCTTAAAAAAACTGGGTTTTTACGTAAAAACAGCCTCACCCAGAATTTCAGCAAACATGGCGCCTACCCTATCTTGTAGAGAATAAAAAATTGAGTAAACCACGCGATTTTTAAAAAAATCGTAGTACTAGTTTTTGAGAAAATCGCAAAAAAGTGAAAAATTACACGAATAAACTACTACTTCCGGTTGACCGATTTTGATGAAAATGTTCGTGTCGGGTCCGGTAGTGGTATGTAACTTAAGTTTCAAGTTTCAAGTTCGTACGATGTTCTGTTCTTGAGATTTTTTGTATACACCCACACAGACACACAGACACACACACAGACCAATCGCTAAAAACATGTTTTTTGGGTTCAGGGGGTCTGAAATCGTATAGATCCGGTGAAAACTCGATTTCGAAAAATCGACATGAAAACAATACTTTCCTTCCTATGTATTCATATAGGCAAGAGAAAGTAAAAATAAATCTATTACTTAACTCAAGCTAATGCTAAACTTGACTTACAATATAATAATATTGTATAAGAACCCAAACAATCGCTTGTCCAAAACCACTTGTTACCACCTGTACGGACATTATTAACGTACTTAAGATCCTTTCCCGTAATGACACTATTTTGAACTGTCCGACAATTCACGATTCAGGTATTGACTGCCTTCACTACAACAACACTTATTGTTTTTATACATGCGGTCTGATAGTTAATCTAGATCCTTCGAAAATTGCAAGATTTTTCTAACTATACTCACAAACTATTAAAATAACTATTAACTATATTTGATAGTACATCGTAGAAAGAATATTTTAAAAAATTCTACTACTTTCGGTTTCCTAGAATTTATATCCAAAACATTTCATTCATCATAAATCACTATCCTTGTTCAACACACTCCAACCCCATACAACAAACAATTCTTACAAACAACAGCCTATTCTATCAACCGTTCCTAGAATAATATTACAATACTTTTTTCAGTTATCTGATGTTTGCAATGGAACTTCTATTATTGGAAGCGTATGTGCAAACTATTTAAACATCTACCAGAATTTGTGCTGGAGAAGTGCAACATCAACACATTTAGAAAAATCAAGCGAAACGAAGAATTTTAGTGAAAAATACCAAATTAAAAATATCAGGAATATTTTGATAATAAATATTGTGAATCCTACGGATTTCATGAAGCCGATAACACGTTGAAACATTTCAATATGAATGTTTATCAAACACCAAAAACAATGGTAAATATTTTCACCCTGCAATTGTTTTGTGCGGAATTATTCAAAATGGGGAATACGAGGGGGTACCCAAAAGAAACCGGAATTATTTTTTAAAACTATTTATTTTTAATTTTTTTACAAAAGAACCTTATCCCCTTCAAAATACTCTCCATTACAACTAATACATTTGTCCCACCGGTGCTTCCACTGTTCAAAACATTTTTTGTACTCCTCTTCAGTGATGGCTGCCAGCTCATCCGTCGTTTTTTTCTTGACATCATCAACGTTGTTAAATCGGAGACCTTTCATGCCCCTTTTCATGCGTGGGAACAAGAAAAAATCACACGGAGCCAGATCGGGTGAGTACGGTGCGTGTGGTAGCAAAACCATGCCGTTTTTCGCCAAAAACTGGGTAACCGAGATTGCCGTGTGTGCAGGCGCGTTGTCGTGGTGGAAAAACCAGTCCCCTGTCTGCCACAAATTAGGTCTTTTACGACGAATGCTGTTTCTTAGTCTTTTTAACACTTCAAGATAAAAAGCTTGATTTACCGTCTGGCCTGGTGGAACGAACTCTGAATGGACAATTCCCCTCACATCAAAAAAAAAAAACAAATCAGCATTGTTTTGATGTTCGATCTGACTTGACGACTTTTTTTTGGTCGGGGTGATAATGAAGTCTTCCATTGACTGGATTGTTGTTTGGTTTCTGGGTCGTACCCATAGCACCAAGACTCGTCACCCGTAATGATCTTTGACATGAAATCTGGATCAGTTTCAAGCTGTTGTTTCAAATCACTACACGTTTCAATTCGACGTTCCTTGTGAGTGTCTGTCAGAACCCGAGGCACAAACTTGGCAGCGACTCTTTTCATTGTCAAGTCTTCTGTTAAAATGCGTTGGACTGAGCTCCAAGATAACCCACTAACCTGTGATATTTGGTCAATGGTCTGTCGTCGGTCTGTTCGTACAATTTCTTTCACTTTCACAACATTTTCGTCTGTTCGGGAAGTCGACGGTCGTCCAGAACGAGGTTTGTTCTCAATCGACATGTCGCCATTTTTAAAGCGCAAAAACCACTCGTACACTTGGGTTTTTCCAATAGCGTCGTCTTTGTAAGCTGTGTTCAACATTGCAACTGTTTCCGCGGCGTTTTTACCGAGCAAGAAGCAAACTTTCACAGCCGCACGTTGTTCATTAAGACTTGCCATCATGAAAAACGACACGAGCACAAAACAGCACTAGCGAGAACAATCACTGCACGAGAACAGAACAAGCTAGATCAACGAACAAAATGGCATTGAACTAGCAATGAGTAGCGCTACAAGCAGCCTAGTGGCGGCAATTTGTACTGCACAAGCTCCGCCCACAGCAGAGCTATTCCGGATACTTTTGGGTACCCCCTCGTACATTTTGATGAAATTGTTTGTAATGGGGATGAAATAATTGAGATTGCAAATATTTTTAACATTCGGTAAGTTTACTAAGTTTGAAACTGTTAATATTAACTTTATTTTACATTTATGTCGACTTTTTACTTTCTCTTGCCTATATGAATATATAGGAAGGAAAGTATTGTTTTCATGTCGATTTTTCGAAATCGAGTTTTCACCGGATCTACACGTTTTCAGACCCCCTGAACCCAAAAAACATGTTTTTAGCGATTGGTCTGTGAGTTCGATTTTCATTTTGCGTCATTCACTCATGATTAAAATATGGTTATGTTTTTGAGGTTAGTTTTTGTTTATTTCTAATATTTTATTAATAATGTTAGGTTTATTATTAATTATTTGCACTGGCAAGAGAAAGTTGTGTGAGTGTTTCACACCAGATTTTTTACATTCTTTTGCCCTATATGATATATGTGGAAGGAAAGCAGTGTTGCTTGCATGTCGATTTTTCCAGATCGAGTTTTTGCCGGATATACAGTGCACGTCTTTAAATTTCCTGAAACAAAAAAAAAGAAAACGATTTACTGATTGATCTGTGTGCAGGTGTGTATTAGCGTGCGGGGGTTTGGGCAAATTATGTCAAAAACGGATAGTAGTGTAGGGAGGTAAAACTTACAACTTCATTAAATCGGTTAACCGAAAGTAACTTAATGTTCGGTTTGAGTCGTCTAGTAGTATCTAACTTTAGTTTCAACTTCATACGATGTCCCGTTGTTGAGATATTATGTTCACACACGCGCGCGCGCACACACACACACCCACGGACCAATCGCTAAAAACATGTTTTTTGGGTTCAGGTGTCTGAAAACTTGTAGATCCGGTGAAAACTCAATTTCGAAAAATCGACATAAATACAATACTTTCCTTCCTTTATTCATATAATATGCAAGATAAAGTAAAAAGAGGAATTTGTTTAAAAATGTTTTAGACATCAGAATAATTTTTAAACGAGAAAGTAAAAGAAAATCGTATGAGTATTTCACACCAAATCAACATAAAAATAGTTTCTTTTCGGAAAAATCGACATAAAACAAAACTTTCTGTACCTACAATATTCATAAAGTGCATGATAAAGTAAAAAATTAAAACAGGTACTTATATAGCATGTAATAATTAGAACTAGACAATTTTAAAACAGAAAAATATTTCTATATTATAATTTGTTTGGCTAGTAGAAGATATTATAAGTACTATCTATTGTGGTACGTATATTGATTTTTGAAGATACCATACTGTATCTTTGTAAATATTACATTAAATATGTGAAGAAAAATATTATAATTTTTAAGAAAGAAAAAATGAATTTATTGTACAATTTAAAAAAATTTTCTTATAAAAAAATGACACGGGTTTTTCCCGAAGAATATTTATTAGGCGTATTCAATAAAAGAAGCTTATAAAATTGTACGTAGGCCAACGCATATAAAAATTCCACTCCGTATTCATTAGAATTTTAGCGACAGACATGATCGTGCAGGTTTGCAACTCGTGATGCGCGCGCATTCAGACAAATGAAAATCTGCAACGCAACAATCTATGCCTCCTATCCATATCGTGTTTATACTGAAGTAGTGTAATATTATACGCGGCGCGGGTAAAGTTAGTTTATTTAGTACCGGAAAACTTTTCGTTTATTACCACTATGGCTTTTATTTTATTAAAGTGTGTGTGTTTGTGTGTTTATTTAACTGGAAATATGTCTTTCTTAAATTAATATTATTTGATTGAAAACAGGTTAGTTCTATCTTTTTAAAAATTTAATTATTTTAATTTAAGGCTTACTTTAGTATTTTATTTATCTTGTTAAATTTTGGGTTTTTTCTGTTATTCTCTCCCCCCCCCCCGGCATAGTTTTTTGTATTTTTTTTTTAATATATTTAACGTCGCATCAACATCAAGGTCATTAGCGACGACGTTGGGGTATAACTGTGTGTAATGAGGATGAAATGATTTTTTGTAACGTATGAAAATATGCCGTGCCTGAGTGGGATTCGAACCCAGGACCGTATTTTTCATATTTTATGAATATTTCGTATGCAATCTTACATTATTTTTGACGGGAAAATTATTTAAAAAAATTCTACACCAATATTCTTCAAGTTAAGGTTAATAATGTAGGTAGGGTAGATACATTTTTTTTCTCAATATTTTTACTGTATTTAATAATGAAATATTAACTCGTACATGACATCATTAAATCAATTTAATTTAATCTAATTAAATTAAATATTATTATATAATGAAATAATTTTTAATAAAGAGTTTAAGGTTAACGTAAAAAAAGAAAAACTTTAACGCTAACATAAAAAATATTTATATAAATGATTTTATTAAATATTTTTTCCTTTTTTTATCTTAAAAATACTGTAAGAATACATTATTTACGAAATATTCACAAAATGTGAAAAAATATACATGATGGGGGAGGGAATAACAGAAAAGACCCAAAATTTTTATATGCCGCAGGTAATTATTACAAAAGCATATAATAAGAACAGCCTTAGGGAAGCCTAAACAATATCCGGGTAGAAATTTGTTTGATAACTTGACGTGGTTACTCTCAGACAGTTATAATATATTAAAAAATCTGGTGTGAAACACTCACACAACTTTCTCTTGCCAGTGAAAATAATTAACAATAAACCTAACATTAGTAATAAAACATAAGAAATAAACAAAAAACTAACCTCAAAAAATATAACCTAATTTTAATCATGAGTGAAAGACGCAAAATGAAAATCAACCTCATTTTGGCTTAGAAATACGGAAAACCACTCTTTCTCTCTAAACTAGGCTCTATAGAGAAAACTGCTCTAAATAAAAGTTGTAGATCTTTTAATTTTCTATAAATTTAATTATATACACTTTTGTCGTAAAATGCATACTAAGGCCGAAATACTTAAAAAATCAATTTTTCTCACGTTTTCGTGAGAAAAAAACAGAAAATTGCTTATTACCGCTAAACTAAGCGTTATACAAAAAAATGTTTGAAATAAAAGTTGTAGAATTTTAAATTCTCTACAACTTTTGTTATATAACGTTTTGCGCTAAAATGCATGTTAAAGCCGCAATCTTAAAAAGAAAATGTTTTTACGTAAAAACAGCCTCACGCAGAATTTCAGCAAACATGGCGCCTACCCTATCTTGTAGAGCATAAAAAATGTAGTAAACCAGGCGATTTTTAAAAAAATCGTAGGACCAGTTTTTGAGAAAATCGCAAAAAGGTGAAAAATTATACGAATAAACTACTACTTCCGGTTGACCGATTTTGATGAAAATGTTGGTGTCGGGTCCGGTAGTGGTATGTAACTTAAGTTTTAAGTTTCAAGTTCGTACGATGTTTCGTTCTTGAGATATTCTGTTCACACACAGACACACACACACACACCCACATACACACACACAGACACACACACACACACCCACATACACACACACACACACACACACACACAGACACACACACAGACCAATCGCTAAAAACATGTTTTTTGGGTTCAGGGGGTCTGAAAACGTATAGATCCGGTGAAAACTCGATTTCGAAAAATCGACATGAAAACAATACTTTCCTTCCTATATATTCATATAGGCAAGAGAAAGTAAAAATTAATATTATTCTTATACAAAAATCTGGTGTGAAACACTCACACAACTTTCTCGTGCCAATGAAAATAATTAACAATATAACCTAACATTAGAAATAAACAAATAAACTACCCTCAAAATTATAACCAATTTTAATCATAAGTGAATTACGCAAAATGAAAATTTACCTTAGTTTGGCTTAAAATACGGAAAATCACTCTGTCACGGTAAACTAAGCTCTGTAGAGAAAAATGCTCAAAATAAAAGTTGTAGATCTTTTAATTTCCTATAAATGTTATTATACACTTTTGTCGTAAGTGCATAGCTACCGAAGGTTTAAATCTTAAAACATTGATTTTTTACACAATTTCGTGAAAAAAAAAACAGAAAACCGCTAACTACCGCTAAACTAACCGTTATACAAAAAACATGTTTAAAATAAAATTTTTAGGGGTATAAACTCTATACCTACAACATTTATTTATATATTTTTGCGTTAAAATGTATATTAAAGCCGCAATATTAAAAATCAATTTTTTGAGAAAATTGCCGTTTTTGAGAAAATTGTAAAAAAATGAAAAATGACACAAATATACTACTACTTGTGGTTGACCAATTTTGGTAAAACTGTTCGTGTCAGGTTCAGTAGTAGTATCTAACTTAAGTTTCAAGTTTGAAGTTCGTACGATTTTCGGTTCTTGAGAAATTTTGTTAACACTGACACACACAGACCAATCGCTAAAAACATGTTTTTTGCGGTTCGTATACGTATAAAATAAACAAAACTAAGCTTTAAAACGAGCCGTATCAGAAATGTTTGTTTCTCACTTGGCGAAATACGCGGTTCCAAACACAGGCTTCATCTTTCATTTTACATACTATAGTTTCTTGTACACCTTTACCTCTTTGTTCTTAAATAGTTCAGTCATATAATTGGTTGATTATTGTGGTAAGAAACAGAAATATTTTTTGTAGCCCTGGGACCAACAGATCAATTGCAATTAATTTAATACTCCACCTGCCCTTTATGGACACACACTATTACCGTAATTCAGAACCGTAATGACACTATTTTGAAACAGACCGACAATATTAATTCCATTCACAGTACAAATAAAACTAACCTATTACATAGGCGTTAACTGTTTTTGTACCTGAGGTCTGATTGTTTCCGAAACAATTGAGACCCTTCTAACAGTTTCTCCATTCGACTTGAATATGGTAGAAGAAATTAACATAAAAAAATCTGGTGTGAAACACTCACACAACTTTCTCTTGCCAATGCAAATAATTTACAATAAACCTAACATTAGTAATAAAACATTAGAAGTAAACAAAAAAATAACCTCAAAAAACATTAGTGAAATACGCAAAATTAAAATCGACCTCAGTTTAGCTTAAAAATACGGAAAATCACTCGTTCACGCTAAACTAGGCACTGTACAAAAAAAGCTTAAAATAAAAGTTTTATATCTCTTAATTTCCTATATATTTTATTTTATATTTTTTTGTCGTAAAATGCATTCTAAGGCCGAAATCTTAAAAATATCGATTTTTCACACGTTTTCGTGAGAAAAAAACAGAAAATTGCTAATTACCGCTAAACTAAGCGTTATACAAAAAAATGTTTGAAATAAAAGTTGTAGAATTTTACATTCTCTACAACTTTTATTATATAACGTTTTGCGCTAAAATGCATATTAAAGCCGCAATCTTAAAAAGAAAATGTTTTTACGTAAAAACACCCTCACCAAGAATTTCATCAAACATGGCGCCTATTCTATCTTGTAGAGAATAAAAAATTGAGTAAACCAGGCGATTTTTAAAAACATCGTAGGACCAGTTTTTGAGAAAATCGCAAAAAAGTGAAAAATTATACGAATAAACTACTACTTCCGGTTGACCGATTTTGATGAAAATGTTCGTGTCGGGTCCGGTAGTGATATGTAACTTAAGTTTCAAGTTCGTACGATGTTCCGTTCTTGAGATATTCTGTTCACACACAGACACACACACAGGCCAATCGCTAAAAACATGGTTTTTTGGGTTCAGGGGGTCTGAAAACGTATAGATCCGGTGAAAACTCGATTTCTTAAAATCGACATGAAAACAATACTTTCCTTCCTATATATTCATATAGGCAAGAGAAAGTAAAAACAAACGTTTCTACTAGTTTCGATTTTAATGAATTCCTATTTAAAACATTTTATTAAATGCAATCTATAATAATCCTTGTTCAATTAACACCACTTTACTTTATACTCGCATAATACAAAATTTCTTACGATAAAAATAATTCACCACCTTAACTATTTTTTGAAAACCACTATATAATGTTATAGTATGTCTGAACTGAATTGGCGCAATAACTTGAATACAATTACAGGATGTTTCCTAATAAAACAGATGGTGTATACATTTTATCCTTCTAATGGTGAAAAATAAATAAACTTGTCAATCATTTTCTGTCACGTTGTTTGTGAATTATCTTGTACATGTTGGCGAAGGACGAAGAGCTCAGGTATGATCACAAGTCTGTAGCTACGCGCGCCAATTTATATTAGACAAACTTTGCAATATCAATAACAACCCGAGTAAAAGTAACTAATGTCTTTTTTCTATTCTTGAAGTAAGTTTATTACTTAATTAGAAGAATATCAACTGAGGTTGATTTTTTTGTAAATCACCACGTTATTACCTTTCCTCAGTTAAATGGATTATGGAAGTGATAAAATTATGAAAACTCAAGAAAATATATTAACAAAGTCCTGTTTTCCTAACATTTCTTGTTAAAATTAATATAATATATCTGTCATTTATTCCAGAAATTTGTCCATCAATTAATTTCAAAACCGGAACCGGAAGCTTTGGATATGTACAACTGTTTTTTCAGATCCTATATACAATATTTTGAACGCTTATCATGAAGTGTTTAGAATTCTCAAGGCAATAGAAAGAAAGTAACACAGACAAGCAAGAAATTTATAGTGTATCAAATCATATTCAACATTTTTAATGTTACTGGAATGTAATTTCTTCTGTATTTTCAGTTAATCAGCCGATTTAATAAATATATAGCAGAACTTATTGTAGATAAATTTTTTCTGTTCAATTTTTTACACGGAGGTGAAAATCCCATCATGGTGCCAATTGGCATGAGAGTGTAGAAACTCTAACCCCACCAAAACCTCTCACCACTCCCAATTAAGGGGACTGGACTTGCCTTAAGGGAAGACTGTACTTTATACCCTGCCATTGTTAAATTTTCTATTTTTAGATGCATTTTTCACAGATTGATAAACGATAGGGAAATGAAACTTTTCTTAGATATAGATGTCGGGTTTCTCTATTTATTGACATTTTTTTCAATTTAATCTGTGAACCATAAAGTTAATAACAGAATAACGAATAATACAAAACTTTAAACTTTAAATAATAAGAACAGCCTTAGGGCTGTTCTTATTATTTATCTTGCATGTGCAAGATAAATAACTGGTAAAAATTTAAGCCTGGTAGGTTTAATGGTTTCCGAGAAAAATGTACCTAAATGTTAAAAATTTTAATTTGCGGGAACAGGCGAAAAAACAAAAGAGACAAATCAAAAACAAAATGTACAACACAAACAAGTGAATGTTCCATCAACAGTTGGTTAGAAAGATGAACCAATGGCTGAGAGTATTAAAAACAGTAATGCAGATATTTTTAAAGTACTAAAATCTCCTTTACTCTAAAACGATCCGTATAAAATTATGAAAAATATTCGTTCCTGGTGACACGATAATTTTTCTGGGTAAACCTTCTAAAAACTTCTTTTTTTTATTAAATTACTATTTTTTCACGTAATTTAAAGTTTTGTGGTTGAACTAGGACTAAACAATTGGAAAACATAAAAATCCAAAAATCGAAATTTTCAGTTAAAACCATCATACAGTCATCATCACCTTAAGACATGGACACGGAGTCATGGTGTATCGTTACCTCTTTTTTCTGAGCTGTGGTTTCTTAATGATTGGACCAATTTTAAAATCATCACCCATGCACATACCCCACTCAGAGATCCACACAATACGACCACTCTTCCACAACAAATATCCAAAAATGACATAAATTCTCTTTCCCAAAGGCACAACTTCTGACTCCCGCCATACGCTCTACAAAAGACACAACAAAGGGGACAATAAAATCTCAGTCCGGGAGTTCCTGGTGTCTTGCAGTGATGAAAACCACCATAGATGACGTATTACAAAAATTCAGTTAAGTTAATGGTCTATATCAGTAACAAGATTCGATCGCAGCGCAGCTCCGTTAAGAGTCTACATTATTTTTTCCTTCTACAACCACCCACACACAATACATTGTAATTTTATTGCATGTTATTTACACACATTCTTAATTACGTTAGGAAATTTAAAAAATCTCTTATCCGAATTACTAAATGGTTTGATAGCAATCCAGAATTTTTTAAATTTTTATTCTCCTCACTGTGAAAACAAAGAAAAATATGCCCTCTTGATTCGAAGCTCAGGAACGAATTCATAAAAAAAATAATATATAATAGTGAATTATAAAATTATTTTATGAAAAATAATAGCCGTATTCCAATATAATACAGGATGATTCATAACTAATACGGCAATCCTCGGTAGCTAATTCTATAGCTAAAAATAAGAAAAAGTACACATAAATATAGTATCGTCGAAAACCCTACGTTAGCGAAATATACAGGGTCAAACCTTTCGCCGAGAACAAAGTACCCTTGGTGGAATGAGACCGTATAGACATTTTAAAGACTGTAATAGAGACAAATCTGATGGTTTCTTATGCATTTTTCCATGACAAATCGAATAAAATTAGTCCCAGTAATGTACCTTCATCAATTTTTAAAATATTTTACGTAAAACACTAGAATTGGAGCTACAAAATTACACATTTTTGTCTTTTAACATTTACCTGAGTAATTTCACTTTGTAGATAATAATGTGTTATAATTGAGCTCCAATTCTAATTTTTTACATAATATATATTTAAAACTGATGAAAAATATTACTGGGACCATTTTATTCAATTTATCGGGTAAAAATACATAAGAATCCATCCGATTTGTCTCTTTATTACAGCCGTAAAACGTCTATATGGTCGCATTTCACCGAGGGTACTGAGTTCTCAGCGAAATCTTTGACCCTGTACAACTCGCTAACGAAGCAATTTCGGGACTATGTTTGTAAAAACTTTTTTCTTATTTTTAGCTATAAAATAAGCTACCGAGACATTTCCGTATAGTTATAAATCACCTAGTTTAAAAAAAATATAATTTTTAAAAGCATCAGTAATACGGTGTTTACATTGGTGTTTGCAATGGTGAATGTTTACTTTTTACCGTAATGTAACTCCTAAATTTAGGTCAGTTCGGAATGATAAATAATAAACAGGCTAACTTATAACAATTAATTATGTATTTTACACAATTAAAAATTACAATTAATGATTTAACTTAGTCTACTAAAAAAATACAATTAGATTACATAAATTAAATCAATTACAAAACCTAAGCTTAAATTAAACTAGACTAGCAATAGAATACTGTCCTTTTTTAGAAATCAAAACAACCTATTTACCTGTTTACAACCACTTGTTATACCACCTGTAGCCACGAATGACGAAATTTAGTACCGGTACCGTAACGACACTACTTTGAACGAACCGACACTCCTTTCCATTCACCAATTCAATTACTGACTGCCTCAGTACAAAGGTGGTAGGAGTTTTTACACCTGCGGTCTGATAGTTTCTCTAGACTTTTCAAATAATTACGAAATACAAAGTGGTTTTTTTAGTCCTGTTACTCAATATTGTTAATGTCTGGTAATTTTTTCTAAGAAAGGGAAACTTTGTTTCGTGACACAAAGTTGGTAGCCCTACTCAACCGGTATAGAAACGGCAGGGTGAGTTGATTCTCCTTGAGCTGTGTAAAATTTTGTGCCGTTTCCAGTCGTGTTACGAACAGAATGTCTTTTACCGTAGAACAACGGGTTTTCATTCATGAACAATATTTTGCTACGAAATCGTACGCGAGTGTAAAAGAATCATATCAAATAAAATTTGTTGGTGATCCTCCACCAGAAAAAATGTCAATTTCTAAAAAACACTGTGTTTAAAATTTCGATTACGTCATAACTTACGGACGACCTAAACCAACGGCAATATTGCAATCGGTTGTTTGAATCTGGAAGGTGAAGCTCTTGGACTAATCGTAAGCGATCCGGATACAATTTAAATTTTTTAACAGCTTTCTGAACACTCGAATATGACAGACCAACTTGCGAGGAAAGTTTTGTAAACTTTTTTGTGGAGAATTGAACAATCTTTTTTTCACATTGTCTTAAACGTCATCTGTCAAGAGAGTTGGTTGAACACTACGTTTTCTGTCGCAAATACTACCTGTTTTTCGAAATTGGTTAGTTAACCTAGAAATTAACATTGTTCTGGTGGAGGAACACCAACAAATTTTATTGAATCGTGATCATCATTCCGATGACATTTGCGACTCTCAATCACCCGATAAACGCAACATAGAAGAAAATTATATATTGGCTGAAATGTAGAAAAAGTAAAAGGTTATTTTGGTTAATGTGTAGTCATTGTGGCATACTGGAAATAATTAAAAAAATAATATTCAGTTCATGGATTAGGCAGCTTGGCCCGTTTTGGAAACCATATCTTTCTTGGGCGTCCAACACTCCTCTTAAGGGTGGGTTTGTTCTTATAAGCTAAACAAGCAAGCCGTCCTGGCTCATCCGTTTAACCCTTTATAGGGCTGTACTACGGGAAAAAATATAGGCCCTACATGTTGTAAAATAATAAATTTTGTTTTATAAGGACTTGAATTATATATTTCTAATACCAGAACAGTAAGATATTTATTGTTTTATGTTAAGCCCTGGTAAGTATACTTACCAAGAAACGTTTATTGAAATAGGAATCACATAATGTTTAGTGGTATGAGTGCTTATTAAAAGAAATTGTAGTCCTATACAACAGAAAAATGTGTAAAATAATTTATCTCACTTTATATTAGCATGAATACTTGCTTTCCGTATATAAAACTCGAATTTTCTGAGCACTGTACGAAAGTAATAACAAAACAACACGGTTGCATACGCTGGTATGAATCCTAACCACATTCGTGTAACTCATGAAGGAAATGGCCGCTGCGCACTAATTTCTAAATGTGGATAGCCTACTTACCGGATAACATCTATTAAACCATAAAATGGCAATAGGATTCAACTGTATAGCTTATTATTTTAAAAAATCGACCTTATTTCTAGTGGTAAGTAGTGTACTTACCACTAGAAATAAGGTCGACTTTTGTATTTTTAGAGGTAATGGTGAGGCTATTCCCTTTATAGGTATTTGGTAATACTTACCTCTTCTAAATTTTCATTGTCTCACTCAGGCCAGTAATGACTTTCTCCTCAGGTATCTCTGCATTCCTTAGGCTATCCTCCCAGTTACAACTCTTCACCGCTCTCAGAAACTCAAATGTGACCCATGCAACTTATTTTGTTTCCGCTGCGAAAGTGCCCACACTTCACTTCCATATAGTACCACAGATATCGTCATCGTTTTATACAACTTTAAACGTGTTTCGTTCCTAGTCCTGTGTTTCAAAGTTTTATGGTTCATCTCGCAAATATTGTTAAAGCTATTTCATTTATTCGTCACGACCTGCTTGTTTGCGAAAGACACGTCATAACACAAGTATTAAAACTCTGGTGTGAAACACTCACACGACTTTCTCTTGCCTATCATGGCATGACTTGCTCTCATAACATGGCGCCTATCCTATCTTCTAGAGAATAAAAAATTGAGTAACTGAGGCGATTTTAAAAAAAAATCGTAGGACCAATTTTTGAGAAAATCGCAAAAAAGTGAAAAATTACACGAATAAATTACTACTTCCGGTTGACCGATTTTGATGAAAATGTTCGTGTCGGGTCCGGTAGTGGTATGTAACGTAAGTTTCAATTTTCAAGTTCGTACGATGTTCCGTTCTTGAGATATTTTGAACACACACACACACACACACACACACACACACACACACACACACACACACACACACACACACACACACACACACACACACACACACACACCAATCGCTAAAAACATGTTTTTTGGGTTAAGGGGGTCTGAAAACGTATAGATCCGGTGAAAACTCAATTTCGAAAAATCGACATGAAAACAATACTTTCCTTCCTATATATTCATATAGGCAAGAGAAAGTAAAAATAATAAAAAAATCTGGTGTGAAACACTCACACGACCTTCTCTTGCCAGTGCAAATAATTAACAATAAACCTAATATTAGTAATAAAACATTAGAAACAAACAAAAAAATAACCTCAAAAACGTAACCTTATTTTAATCATGAGTGAAAGACTCAAAATTAAAATTAACCTCAGTTTGGCTTAGAAATACGGAAAATCACTCTTTCTCTCTAAACTAGGCTCTGTAGAGAAAAATGCTCTAAATAAAAGTTGTAGATCTTTTTATTTCCTATAAAATTAATTAAATACACTTTTGTCGTAAAATGCATTCTAAGGCCGAAATCTTTAAAAAATCGATTTTTCACACGTTTTCGTGAGAAAAAAACAGAAAATCGCAAATTACCGCTAAACTAAGCGTTATACAAAAAAATGTTTGAAATAAAAGTTGTAGGATTTTACATTCTCTACAGCTTTTATTATATAACGTTTTGCGCTAAAATGCATATTAAAGCCGCAATCTTAAAAAGAAAATGTTTTTACGTAAAAACAGCCTCACGCAGAATTTCAGCAAACATGGCGCCTACCCTATCTTGTAGAGCATAAAAGATGTAGTAAACCAGGCGATTTTAAAAAAAATCGTAGGACCAGTTTTTGAGAAAATTGCAAAAAAGTGAAAAATTACACGAATAAATTACTACTTTCGGTTGACCGATTTTGATGAAAACGTTCGGGTCGGGTCCGGTAGTGGTATGTAACTTAAGTTTCAAGTTCGTACGATGTTCCGTTCTTGAGATATTCTGTTCACACACACACACACACACACACACACACACAGACACACACACAGACACACAGACACACACACACACACAGACCAATCGCTAAAAACATGTTTTTTTGGATTCAGGGGGTCTGAAAACGTATAGATCCGGTGAAAACTCGATTTCGAAAAATCGACATGAAAACAATACTTTCCTTCCTACATATTCGTATAGGCAAGAGAAAGTAAAAAGTTGTACAAACATAGGTTCGAAAACGCTTCGTCAGCGACTTACAGCTAGCGAAGTATTTCGGCATGTTTTCTGGGCAAACAGTGAAATGAAGCCATACTGAACTTCTGGAAAGATAAATTAAGGAGAAAAATCTGGTGTGAAACACTCGCACAACTTTCTCTTGCCAGTGAAAATTATGAACAATAAAACAGATATTTATTTTTTAATTAGTAATAAAACATTACAAATAAACAAAAAATATAACCTTATTTTAATCATGAGTAAAAGTCGCAAAATGAAAATCGACCTCAGTTTAGCTTAAAAATTCGGAAAATCACTCTTTCACGCTAAACTAGGCTCTGTAGAGAAAAATTCTCTAAATAAAAGTTGTAAATCTTTTAATTTTCTATATGTTTTATTATATACACTTTTGTCGTAAAATGAGTACTAAGGCCGAAATGTTAAAAAATCGATTTTTCACACGTTTTCGTGAGAAAAAAACAGAAAATTGCTAATTACCGCTAAACTAAGCGTTATACAAAAAAATGTTTAAAATAAACGTTGTAGGTTTTTTAATTCTCTACAACTTTTATTATATACATTTTTGCGCTAAAAATTATATTAAAGCCGCAATCTTAAAAAAACAATTTTTTTACGTGAAAACAGCCTAACCGATAATTTCAGCAAACATGACGCCTACCTTATCTTGTAGAGCATGTAACGTCTGATTTTCAGATCGTTACTTATTTGATTTTAAATGTTATTTTTCAGCGGTTGTTCTAATTATCTGCTTATCACCTGATTTATTAACTGCTTTTATATTGTGTCCGAGAGCTAGCGAATTTATTGAATACTTTCCTGTTACAAGTAGAGTTGTGTTTCAACTGTCGAAATGTAAGGACGTGCATTACGACTGCGTAATGTTACGGGCCTATTTTTGTTTTATACTTTTTGGTAAAAAAGTTTCGTTGTTATTTTATCGTGTTTTATTTATTATGTATGAACAGTCTGTTTTGCGGTTTTAATTTATTAGTTTCCGTATTCATTTTCAAAAAGTCTTTTCGGATTCTGCAATATGTTAAAAAAATGAAATTGTAATTCTTTTATGCCCAAATTAAGTTTCAGAAAGTTAATTGGCTGATAGCATTCTGGAACTGAGAACTCTTACGGGTTACCAGTGATTTAAAGTGTTTGTGCGTGTTTATTAAACTTGAACTATGTATTTCTGAATTGAACATTGTTACGATTATCAGGGTTCGATTCCCCGTGAATATCTTAAGAATAAAAATATAAATGAGATAGTTCATCATCTAGTTAAACAAAAACAAATAAAAATGCAAACGCTACTGAGTCCATCTATTTTCAATAATTGGAAGGAGGTATTTGTTTAAAAAACTGCAAAGAATGGTATGTGAATATTTATTTAATTTTACATCTGAATCAACCTTATTGCGTCGATTTTCATTTACTGCTGCCAACATGTTCTGGCTGTTCAATTGATGGTTTACAGACAGATGGATCTCCTTTGGTCAAGCATGTTCTTGAGTAAAACATTAACTATTTTATTTGTCAGTTTCATGTTTTTTTTTAACAGCAGAGTAGCCTTTGCATTAAAATAACTAAAGCAATTTTATAAAATTTTCATTATGTATTCTATATTTTATAAACCTTTTTTGTAACTTTAATACCATTACAAAACTTATTTTTTAATTGTCTTGCCAGTATTTGCTGGATGTTTCTCAGTTATATTTTTAAAGAAAGGAAAATGGCCAAATTTTCTTGTGTTCTTTTCTTAATTTAACAACCATGTTTGATTTTAAATCTTATTTACAAAATAGGGCAGTTATTGTTAAAAATAAATATTTTGGTAATAAGTAGTTTTTATAACTTAGCTTTTGAATCATAATTAGATATTTTTATTAAAGTGTGTATTACTTCATTAACTAAGTTGAGTCATGTTTTTAAAAAGTAATTAACATTGTTAATTTTTATTGATTTATACCATTATATGCTATTACTGTATTATTCTTATTTTTTTATTAAATTTAATATTTTGTTGAAACGAATTTTATGCAACCGCAACTTGAGTATATTTATTTGTTTTTATTAGCTTCCTTTCTTGTTTTTGTTAACGCCCCTACCAACCTATCGATGTAGATAGAGGGAACGTTACAAACATAAGAAAATGAGTAAACCAGGCGATTTAAAAAAAAATCGTAGGACCAGTTTTTGAGAAAATTGCAAAAAAGTGAAAAATTACACGAATAAACTACTACTTCAGGTTGACCGATTTTAATGAAAATGTTCGTGTCGGGTCCTGTAGTGGTACGTAACTTAAGTTTCAAGTTTCAAGTTCGTACGATGTTCCGTTCTTGAGATATTTTGAACACACACACACACACACACACACACACGCACGCACGCACACACACACACACACACACACACACACAGACGCTCTTTGAGATATGCCGTTCTTGAGATATTTTGTTTACACACACACAGACCAATCGCTAAAAACATGTTTTTTGG
Organism: Catonia carolina; assembly: GCA_035578175.1. NCBI lineage: Eukaryota > Metazoa > Arthropoda > Insecta > Hemiptera > Achilidae > Catonia > Catonia carolina. The sequence goes on along the minus strand of JAQMRL010000007.1, from coordinate 11,014,613 downwards.
GTTCAGGGGGTCCGAAAACGTATAGATCCGGTGAAAACTCGATTTCGAAAAATCGACATGAAAACAATACTTTCCTTCCTGTATATTCATATAGGCAAGAGAAAGTAAAAGTTTGTGGTGTCTGAAGTATTTGACCTGGAAAAGTTAATAAAATTCGTTACAGAACTGTTCTGTTGATAGAGTTATTAATTGCACTCGATCCGCTGGTTCTAGGGCTACAAAAGAAAGTTCTGTTTCTTAGAATTTAGTAACCCAATTATATGACTCAACTATTTACGAACAGAAGATGTAAAGGTGTAAATGACACTACTCAGAGTTGACTCCTCTGAGAGTAATGAATTTCACTATACAGCCAGACCCTGTGGTGAATAAAGTGAAGGTGTCATTTGGAGGGTGGAAAGTAAGTGCTTTTCGGAGGGCCTGGCATGCTCATAAGCATACTTTTTCAACTCGGTGAGGAAGACAATATTAAACCAACTCATTCCTCGTTTTTACTTATTAAACCTCTAGAAGTTCAAACCGGCTTTTCAGCTGTTGACCTGAACATCAATACCTTTATTTTTAGAGAATTTGGGGTTAAATGTAAGAAATTGGGGCATTAAACCCTCGTTTTTCTGCGTTTGATGTACTTTTAAAAAGTATTTTTAACAGATTTAACGATTTAACAGTAACTTTGTTAAAAGGGTAATAAATACATAAAATTTTTAACATAAATTATAGAGAATTTAATTTTGAGAAAACTGATGTAAGTTAAGTGAAAAATAAAACAGAAATAAGTACAAACAATTCAATTTTATTTACTATAAAACATTACTTGTTTTAAGAAAAATTAATATACAGCTCGGGTATACCGGAGTTAATTGGAATGTTCTTCCGCATCATTGGTTCCTTTGATTCGGTCATGTATTTTATTAGGCCTACTTTCTCTTGCCTATATGAATATATAGGAAGGAAAGTATTGTTTTCGTGTCGATTTTTTAAAATCGAGTTTTCACCGGATCTATACGTTTTCAGACCCCCTGAACCCAAAAAACATGTTTTTAGCGATTGGTCTGTGTGTGTGTAAACAAAATATCTCAAGAACGGAACATCATATGGACTTGAAACTTGAAATTTAAGTTACATACCACTACCGGATTCGACACGAACATTTTCATCAAAATCGGTCAACCGGAAGTAGTAATTTATTCGTGTAATTTTTCACTATTTTGCGATATTCTCAAAAACTGGTCCTACGATTTTTTTTAAAATCGCCTGGTTTACTACATCTTTTATGCTCTACAAGATAAGGTAGGCGCCATGTTTGCTGAAATTCTGCGTGAGGCTGTTTTTACGTTGTAACGTCTTTTGTCAAGAGTTACATTGTTTTGCTTGTTTTTATATTTTGGCGCTTTTGTTCTACTGGCTCTTTCTATCGGATGGGAAATGCACTCCTCGTAAAAGTGTGTACGTGACTTTCAGCATGTACTACTAAGTTGGTGACGTCATGACTACCCCCGATTGGCTTGCGGTAAGCGAGTTTCGGTCTGTCGTTTTCGTACCGTGATGCAGTTGAGATGTATCTATTTTGCAATCATGTAATCTTACATTGAAATATTATTTATTTTATTTTATTTAAAAATGTTTTGAGATTTCTTCTTCCCTTTTTTAAGGTAAGCTCTTTTATATTTCGTTTTATTTTGGCGAAAGTTAGCGTTGCAAACTTTGACACAATCTTGTAAAATTTTAACCACTAAATTTGTTAACTTTGTAAAATCATTTCATTTATATTTTATTACTATTTTAAATTTGTTCTCCTTTCATTTGTTTTTTTTAATTGCTTTTACGTGTTTTATTTAAAATAATTAAAAAAGTGGACAGTGTTTTCTGTTCAATTAACTTTGTAATTACCATGCTTAACCTCAAAATATAAGTTTTTTGTTCTAGAACTTTTTACTTTATGCTTTGCTAATTTATGCTGCTCGATTTTGTTATCTTATGTAAATTTTGACTTGTTTATTGTAATTTTAATTTGTATTTATCACCCATTGTTCTGTATTAGATGCAAAACTCGTTTTACTATACCTAAAGCTTTAGTTTCGCCAAAATAACTAAATTTTTAGATTTCTTTAATATTTTTTTTTGTTTTTTTTACTGTATTATGACTGTAGCTCGCTATAGTCTTCTTTTAATATTTTTGTGGCTAATTACTGCCGTTTGTCTTTTTAAGGGCTCCAGTATTATGTAAAACAAACTCAAGTATTATGTAAAACAAAATTCAAGTATTAAAATCAAGTCAAATTATGGTTAAATTATGGTCAACCTATCGCCAAACATCCTGTTATGGAGTTTTTTTAAATTTACAAAGCTTATTCAAATGAATCATACTCAGTCCTGAAAATGTATGCAGTGGTTTCGACACCTAATCAAGCTAAGAAATTACTAATCAATATGGCTATAGTCTGATAAGTAAAACATTGTTTAATTCTAACCAGGACAAGCAAGGTAGGATTCTATTTAATTAATTTAACACCTGGAATTTATGGGACATCTGAAAAAATTTTTAATGAACTTTCCTGCTACTTAGTGTTTGGTTTCTACAAGAAATTTTCCTGCACTAGTTCAATCTAGTTTACATGGTTGAATCTAGTACTTTATTGTGATTTTTTTTGGACTTTAATTTTTTTAACTTTTAAACAACCTTGCCGTCTCAATACCTAATAAATTTTATCCGAAATTGCTTAAAATGTCTTTTGAAAAAAGGTATAAAAGTATTATTTCTTAGTTTAAATATTTTTGTAGATTCAATAGAGCAAATCATTGAAAAATCTTTTATAATAACACCAAATTATTTTATTTAGTACAATTTGAGGATGCATCCAAATCAAAATCCAAATATATATATATATATACCAAAAATTTGGTTACTTAATTATTAATTCACTGGCCAGTTATTACTTAACTACTTAAAATAAATTTGTACTTACAACCAAAATTTAACTAAAATTAACATATCATAATTTATATTTTTATTTTCATTTATATTTTTGAAAATATACAATTAAATCTTTATGCAATTATTATTAATAGTTGCCCAAGCAGAGTCATTAACTTTTGGGGTTAATTTTTAAAATTTTTTTTGGAAATTTAGCTAATACTTATTCTTATACAATTTATTATGGTTACGAAACTGGTGATTTATTCCCATTTATACTTAAATTTATTCAATTAATAATTAATTAAATTTGTGATATTTTTGAACTTTAATTTATGTTTTATTTCTTCCTTGGTGTCACAACCTACTTTTTATCGTTACCTCATGACCATTTGCTTTTGGAGGCAACCATTTTACTTGTTGCAAGCAAGGGGTAACATAAATTGGTCGAGCAGAGCGTGGTTGTTCCATAAGTATAGCAGTAGTCGTTGTTTTGAGGCCATTCTGAAAATATTTTGCTTGATTCAGAATGTGTTTATTTAATTTGTTTTTTTACTGAAGTGGTCCAGTTTTATCTTAAATCTTATGTGCTGGTTGTGATACAAACGGAGAAAATTAACTGTACTTGTATTTATAAATTGTGTCGATTTTGCAACTTTTTCTTTTATAAATTTTTTTCTTTCGGGGTCGGTCATGGCTTCAGATAGTGGCGTGGTGTGCATTGACTATTTGATGAAAGACGATCTCATGTTCGAATTGAAGAGTAGGGGTGTTACTGTTGGGGGATCTGTTTCAGAATTAAGAGTGAAACTTAGAAAAATTATTGCTCAGAACATTGTGCCCTCTGGTACATATCTTGATGCTAATTCCTTAGACCAAGAACTTAACCAATTTACCTTACGACTACATAGCTTTGTTGATGAGCTTGAAAATGTTGAGCCGCCGATCACAATAAGATATTTTAAGGGTTTGTGTGGTAGATTGACTTCGGTCAAAAATCGGCTCAATATTCTAAAAAGTATATGTAGTGAGGAGTTGTTGAATTCCAACAAAATTAAGGAATTCAACGATCACCTGAATGATTTAGATAGTTCCATACAGGCAATTAAAACGATGTGTATCGATGAAAATCCTCCTCCCCCTGATAATCACAATCCCAATTTGTTTAACAATAACAATAATGTTACTCAGGGTACAGGCAGAAATAATACTGTAGGTGATTCGTTAAATCAGAATTCTGCTATTTTGGAGAGGAGTAGTCAACCTTTCTCCTTATACGGCAAATTACCCCATCCAGCCGAAAAAGTTTTATGTAAGTTACCAAATTGCAATGGGTTTAGTGTTGATGATTTGTTGAAACTATTCCGTATAGGGATAAATTTACTTGAATCTTTTCCCGATATAAGAAACAGCATTGTATCTCTGTTATTGCCTTATGTCTCATGTCCTCTGCGTGATATTTTAGTGAAGCACACTAATTCTCAAAATTTTTATGAGTTTCAACGAGAGGCTATACTTACTTTTATTCCAGCTAGGCAATTTGTTGAATTGAAACAAAACTTGTTCTTCAGAAGTCAAAATATTGGGGAAGATTTGCACAAATACATTTCTGACATAAAAGAAGCTGCTGCTATTCTGCAACTAGGTTTAGGGGAAGCCGAAGTTGTTAATAACATTGTTGATGGTTTGTCACCGGAAACTAGGTCTTGTCTCGTCATGAGCAACAGACCTAACAACTTCACAGATCTGAATTTGTTGTGTGTTCAGGTTATGAATACACTGTTTACGGATAATAGACGGCGAAACCCTGTAAACGAAATCAATAGATTTTCTGCTCAAAATAAAACCATACCTATTTGTAACTTCTGCCATAAACCTGGGCATGTAGTAACTAATTGTTTCAAGAAGGCTGCGGTCGGAAGGAATTCTCCTTCCCACACCAATAGTAATCAACATGTCCCAAAAAAACTAGTTTCTAACGGGGTTGAATTAGTTAGCCTTCCTCGTTATTCTCTTGTCAAGCCTAACTATCATATTAAATTTTCTCCTACTTGCTATTTATGTAATGCTCGCGGGCACTACATTTGGCAATGTTTCCGTTTTATGCGTGATTATACTAAAAGTTTCCAGCTCAGGCGTGAACATAATAAAAATGTTAAGTCTCCTGAAAAATTTAATTGTCGTTTGGGAAATAGTTATTCTCAATCGATCCGTTGGCCTAAATCTGTTGATGGTGTATTGCGTCCCTGCCGCACGGACGTTATTAATGTTTGTCCTGTTAGGAGTCGACCTAGGGTCAACCTCGTCTTTTATTCTCAGGAGATCCCTGCACTTTTAGATTCCGGATCCGTGAGATCTTTCATGAGTTTAAATTTTTTTAATTCCATAAATTGTTCCCGTAATATTAAAAATATTAGGGATTCCGATGTGTTGTGTTCATCTGCTACCAGTTCCAAACTGAATGTCATTTACGAAGTCATCTGCAAAATTAAAATTGATCGTTTCTCTTGGAATTTTCCTGTACTTGTGGCTAGCAATCTTGCTTGTCCTTTCATTTTAGGTTCGGATTTCTTTATTCACACCGGACTCGTTCTCGATTTATCTGCTTCGTTATTTTATTTCAAGTTTCTCCCTAAATATAAATTACCCCTTTATTGTGATTCTGCTTCTCCTGTTGTTGAAGACCATCCCGTGGAGTCTCTTGACTCTGATGGCCTTGACTGGCGCAATTTATTTTCTCACTTAGATAACGAGCAGCGTAAAAGTGCTGTGCAGTTGTTCAATGATTTCTCGGACGTCCTAACGACCCGTTTGGGTCTGACTCACCTCGTGGAGTATGACGTCAAGTTAGACAGTACTACCCCTGTTAAATCACACCCGTATGTCTTAGCCCCACCCAAAATGCTTCTTCTACGTGAACTTGTTGACAAGTTGCTCGAACAAGGCATCATTGAGCCAAGCAACTCGTCATACGCCAGTCCTGCGTTTGTTGTCACGCGAGATGATCGAAAACCACGCATGGTCATCGATTATCGTAAGTTGAATCAACACGTCGATATCGAAGCCGTCCCCCTCCCTAATTTACATTCCTGTTTCGATTGGTTTGGTAAGGCCAAATATTTTACGGTACTTGACCTAAATTCTGCTTACCACCAAATTCCCCTTTCCGAAAAGTCTAAACACGTTACCAGTTTTTGTACCCCCTGGATGTTATACCAGTTTACGCGCATACCTTTTGGTCTAGCTACTGGTGGTCAAGTGCTGTCCCGTCTCTTGGACAAAATCTTCCACGACGTTAAATTTAAGTATGTTTTTAATTTTCTGGATGATGTGTTGATTTTCTCTGATGATTTTGATACGCATATCGATCATGTGCGCGATATTCTTCTCCGTCTTTCCAATGCCGGTTTGACGGTCAATCCTGAAAAGGTTAAATTTGCTGTGAATGAGGTTGGCTTTCTCGGTCATCTCATTTCCGCTGGTGGTATTAAAGTGAATCCTGAACGTACTGTAGCTATTCTAAATTTTCCTCAACCTAAAAATGCCAAGGGAGTGTCAAGGTTTATTGGAATGGTGAATTTCTTTAGGAAATTCATTCCGAAGTTTTCGGAAATCGCCGCACCTCTCAACGCCCTTCGTGGGAAAAGGAGTACCTTTCGTTGGAGCAACGAAGCTCAATTGGCTTTCGACACATTGAAGAGTGCAATCAGCAATCCGCCTGTATTACGAATACCTGATTTCGAGAAAAGCTTCATATTGCAGACGGATGCAAGTTCATGTGCATTAGGTGCTGTTCTACTCCAGGAGATAGACGGTTCGCGTCAACCAGTAGCCTACGCATCTAGGAGTCTGAGTGTTCAAGAAAAAAAGGCATCCGCATACGAACTGGAATGTTTGGCTGTTGTGTACGGTATGGAGAAGTTCCGGCCATATCTGGAGCACCGCGAATTCGCCCTCGAAACCGACAATCAAGCTTTGTCATGGCTACTAGCGAGACCTAGATCCCTAGGTAAATTAGGGCGATGGATAGCCAAAATAATGTCGATGAAGTTTACTGTTACGCATATAAAAGGAACACAAAACGTAATAGCGGATACCTTGTCAAGAATGTTTGAGGAGAATGAAAATGCTGATGACCAGGAAGATGTCGACTGTTTTCCAATCCTTAATAGTTTTCCTTTGGCTTTTGCCGATATCGCTTCCCACCAAATCCAGGATCCCGAATTGTCTTCCATTATTACTTCCTTGAAGGACGGCTTTCCCTCGCCGAAATATTTTCTTTCTAAGGGTGTCTTGTGCATCAATCCTTTAGGTCGTTTTCCTTCTCGTGTTGTTATTCCCCCTGCTTTAGTGGACATGGTTTTCGCGTATTTCCACAACTCCTTATTAGGAGGTCATTTAGGTTTTGTTAAAACCCGTTATAAAATTTCCCAATTTTTCTACTGGCCTTCCATGTCCAGGGATATAGAACTTCGCATTAAATCTTGTACTATTTGCGCTACTAGCAAACCTTCTAGGAACACCAAGATAGGTCTTCTGGCTTCCACTGTCCCATGTCGTCCTTTTCATGTTTTTCACATAGACTACGTAGGCCCTTTACCCCGTACTCGCTACGGCTACCGTTACATCTTCGTCATTGTCGATTCCTTTTCCAAGTTTACCTGGCTGTGCCCCACACGCGATGCTACTTCTGCCAATGCCATCAAAGCTCTCAAGGACTATGTTTTTCAGAGTTTTGGTTTCCCTGACATTATCATTTCCGATAATGCCTCTTGCTTTACTTCTAACCTCTTCAGGAATTTCCTTTTTTCGCTGGGTATTCGGTCCGCTACTTTATCCCCTTACCATCCCCAACCTTCCAATGCCGAAAGGTTTAATAGAAACCTCAAGGCGGCTTTAATCGCCTTTCATTCCGATTCGCAATCCAATTGGGATCAGTCCCTTACCTGGTTACAACTGGCATTCAACACTTCTTTTCATGATTCCATTAAAAACTCGCCATTTAATATTATATTTAAAATTTTTCCCTCATGTCCCCTGTCCAATCTCTGGAAGATAAACGATCTGTTACCACAAGATACTGTTTCAGCTACTGAAGTGTGGAAAAGCGCAAAAGATAACTTGATCAAAGCCAGAAAGCGTTACGCTGAATACTACAATAAAGGAAGGAAAGATAATGAATACAAGATCGGCGATTTGGTCTGGTGTAAGAAGCACAACTTAAGTTCAGCTATCAATCGTCAAACAGCTAAACTCATGACCCGATGGTTTGGTCCATTTAATATTGTGAAATTTCTCACGCCTGTTACCGTCGAATTGGCTCGCCCTGGCGATTCTACGTGCGCGAGAAAAGCCCACGTTTCCCAACTGAAGCCCGCTTATGGGCCGGTTCGTAATTTCGATATTCCCTCTACCTGTGATGACGACGTCTCCGAAGAAGAGGTTTTGGATAGTTCGTCTGTTTAATTTGTCCTGTTTCGTCCTAAATATAGGATTTACCCGTTTGGTGCTTGGGATTTGGTTGTTGTGCCTTTCCCATGTTCCTGATTTTCTGTGTTCCTTTTAGGAAAATTTTTTTTCCCTGTCTTTTTTCATCTTTGTGATGAGATGTCTCTGTTTGGTCTTTCTTTGGGTCCTTGGTACCCAGTCTTTGGTGCTTTTGAGGTTTTCCTCCTGTGCCTTTTTGGGGTCTTGTTCGGGGAGACGTCCTCGGTCCCCAGATTTTAGATCTCTGATCCTTTGGCCTGTTTGGCTTTTCTTTGGGTTTTGTTACCCTGTCGGACATAGCGAGTCCTTGTTTTACTTAGGTTAGTTATGTTTAGGTTTTGTTTTGGGTATGGCTCTAATATTTGGTTTTCTTTGGTTGAGGTGTGGTGTTGGAGGTGCTGTGTCTTCAGCGTCTTTCCTTAACCGGGCGGACCTGCAGATGCAGTTACCATGGACTGGCGAGGCTCCCCGATCTTCTGATCTCTTCCCTTAGTTGGGCGGGTATTAGAGGATCTGGGAAACCTTTCCAGCCCCCTTTGTTGTTGGTCACGCGAGGGTGATGACCTTAACTACACCCGAGGGGTTTTTGTCGCGCCTGGAGGACGACGTTAAATACCTCCTAGTTGGGGGGAAATGTGTCGGTCACGCGAGGGAGATGACCCTAACTACTCCCGTGGGGTTTTTTGTGGGGGGGGTACTTGTCAGTCGCGCTTGGGGTCGACTTTAAACTCCCTGTTCTTTCTCTCCTCTCGGCTGGGGCAAACCAAACCATTTCTTGGTTTTGTTTGTCCTTGGCGGGGGGAGTCTGTAACGTCTTTTGTCAAGAGTTACATTGTTTTGCTTGTTTTTATATTTTGGCGCTTTTGTTCTACTGGCTCTTTCTATCGGATGGGAAATGCACTCCTCGTAAAAGTGTGTACGTGACTTTCAGCATGTACTACTAAGTTGGTGACGTCATGACTACCCCCGATTGGCTTGCGGTAAGCGAGTTTCGGTCTGTCGTTTTCGTACCGTGATGCAGTTGAGATGTATCTATTTGGCAATCATGTAATCTTACATTGAAATATTATTTATTTTATTTTATTTAAAAATGTTTTGAGATTTCTTCTTCCCTTTTTTAAGGTAAGCTCTTTTATATTTCGTTTTATTTTGGCGAAAGTTAGCGTTGCAAACTTTGACACAATCTTGTAAAATTTTAACCACTAAATTTGTTAACTTTGTAAAATCATTTCATTTATATTTTATTACTATTTTAAATTTGTTCTCCTTTCATTTGTTTTTTTTAATTGCTTTTACGTGTTTTATTTAAAATAATTAAAAAAGTGGACAGTGTTTTCTGTTCAATTAACTTTGTAATTACCATGCTTAACCTCAAAATATAAGTTTTTTGTTCTAGAACTTTTTACTTTATGCTTTGCTAATTTATGCTGCTCGATTTTGTTATCTTATGTAAATTTTGACTTGTTTATTGTAATTTTAATTTGTATTTATCACCCATTGTTCTGTATTAGATGCAAAACTCGTTTTACTATACCTAAAGCTTTAGTTTCGCCAAAATAACTAAATTTTTAGATTTCTTTAATATTTTTTTTTGTTTTTTTTACTGTATTATGACTGTAGCTCGCTATAGTCTTCTTTTAATATTTTTGTGGCTAATTACTGCCGTTTGTCTTTTTAAGGGCTCCAGTATTATGTAAAACAAACTCAAGTATTATGTAAAACAAAATTCAAGTATTAAAATCAAGTCAAATTATGGTTAAATTATGGTCAACCTATCGCCAAACATCCTGTTATGGAGTTTTTTTAAATTTACAAAGCTTATTCAAATGAATCATACTCAGTCCTGAAAATGTATGCAGTGGTTTCGACACCTAATCAAGCTAAGAAATTACTAATCAATATGGCTATAGTCTGATAAGTAAAACATTGTTTAATTCTAACCAGGACAAGCAAGGTAGGATTCTATTTAATTAATTTAACACCTGGAATTTATGGGACATCTGAAAAAATTTTTAATGAACTTTCCTGCTACTTAGTGTTTGGTTTCTACAAGAAATTTTCCTGCACTAGTTCAATCTAGTTTACATGGTTGAATCTAGTACTTTATTGTGATTTTTTTTGGACTTTAATTTTTTTAACTTTTAAACAACCTTGCCGTCTCAATACCTAATAAATTTTATCCGAAATTGCTTAAAATGTCTTTTGAAAAAAGGTATAAAAGTATTATTTCTTAGTTTAAATATTTTTGTAGATTCAATAGAGCAAATCATTGAAAAATCTTTTATAATAACACCAAATTATTTTATTTAGTACAATTTGAGGATGCATCCAAATCAAAATCCAAATATATATATATATATACCAAAAATTTGGTTACTTAATTATTAATTCACTGGCCAGTTATTACTTAACTACTTAAAATAAATTTGTACTTACAACCAAAATTTAACTAAAATTAACATATCATAATTTATATTTTTATTTTCATTTATATTTTTGAAAATATACAATTAAATCTTTATGCAATTATTATTAATAGTTGCCCAAGCAGAGTCATTAACTTTTGGGGTTAATTTTTAAAATTTTTTTTGGAAATTTAGCTAATACTTATTCTTATACAATTTATTATGGTTACGAAACTGGTGATTTATTCCCATTTATACTTAAATTTATTCAATTAATAATTAATTAAATTTGTGATATTTTTGAACTTTAATTTATGTTTTATTTCTTCCTTGGTGTCACAACCTACTTTTTATCGTTACCTCATGACCATTTGCTTTTGGAGGCAACCATTTTACTTGTTGCAAGCAAGGGGTAACAACGTAAAAACATTTTCTTTTTAAGATTGCGGCTTTAATATGCATTTTAGCGCAAAACGTTATATAATAAAAGCTGTAGAGAATGTAAAATCCTACAACTTTTATTTCAAACATTTTTTTGTATAACGCTTAGTTTAGCGGTAATTTGCGATTTTCTGTTTTTTTCTCACGAAAACGTGTGAAAAATCGATTTTTTAAAGATTTCGGCCTTAGAATGCATTTTACGACAAAAGTGTATCTAATTAATTTTATAGGAAATAAAAAGATCTACAACTTTTATTTAGAGCATTTTTCTCTACAGAGCCTAGTTTAGAGAGAAAGAGTGATTTTCCGTATTTCTAAGCCAAACTGAGGTTAATTTTCATTTTGAGTCTTTCACTCATGATTAAAATAAGGTTACGTTTCTGAGGTTATTTTTTTGTTTATTTCTAATGTTTTATTACTAATATTAGGTTTATTGTTAATTATTTGCACTGGCAAGAGAAGGTCGTGTGAGTGTTTCACACCAGATTTTTTTATTATTTTTACTTTCTCTTGCCTATATGAATATATAGGAAGGAAAGTATTGTTTTCATGTCGATTTTTCGAAATCGAGTTTTCACCGGATCTATACGTTTTCAGACCCCCTTAACCCAAAAAACATGTTTTTAGCGATTGGTCTGTGTGTGTGTGTTTGTGTGTGTGTGTGTGTGTGTGTGTGTGCGTGCGCGTGCGTGCGTGTGTGTGTGTGTGTTCAAAAAAATATCTCAAGAACGGAACATCGTACGAACTTGAAAATTGAAACTTACGTTACATACCACTACCGGACCCGACACGAACATTTTCATCAAAATCGGTCAACCGGAAGCAGTAATTTATTCGTGTAATTTTTCACTTTTTTGCGATTTTCTCAAAAATTGGTCCTGCGATTTTTATAAAAATCGCCTCAATTACTCAATTTTTTATTCTCTAGAAGATAGGATAGGCGCCATGTTTGCTGAAATTCTTGGTGTGGGTGTTTTTACGTAAAAAAAGTGTTTTTTTTTAAGATTACGGCTTTAATATGTATTATAGCGCAAAAATGTATATAACAAAAGTTGTAGGGATTTTAAAAACCTACAACTTTTATTTCATGCATTTTTTGTATAACGCTTAGTTTAGCGGTAATTAGCAATTTTCTGTTTTTTCTCACGAAAACGTGTGAAAAATCGATTTTTTTAAGATTTCGGCCTTAGTATGCACTTTACGACAAAAGTGTATATAATAAAATTTATAGAAAATTAAGAGATCTACAACTTTTATTTAAAAAATTTTTCTCTACAGAGCCTAGTTTAGCGTGAAAGTGTGATTTCCGTTTTTTTTTTAAGCAAAATTGAGTTCGATTTTCATGTTGCGTCATTCACTCATGATTAAAATAAGGTTATGTTTTTGAGGTTAGTTTTTGTTTTTTTCTAATATTTTACTAATAATGTCTATTATTAATACTAATTATTAGTGTTAATTATTGTGTTAATTATTAGTGTTTATTATTAATTATTTGCATTGGCAAGAGAAAGTTGTGTGAGTGTTTCACACCAGATTTTTACTAGTAGAATGCGCTGTAGAAGGGGGGGGGGGGAACCTCATGACTCACTCTGTGTAGCTGATTTGACTTAACTTATAGGCCTATCAATTTTCTCGGAATTAAATTCTTTACAAATTCGTGTTTAAATATTTTATGTATTTATTACCCATTTAACATAATTATTTTAGAAATTTTAAAAATGTTAAAATCTCTCTCTCTACATTTGTTCACAAATCTCTTTTTAGGACTCACTACATTTTACAAATGTAGAGAGTCCTCACATGCTGTCTCCGTAAATTTATCAGCCAAATGGTTATTCTTCTCTTATACATATGTTGAGTTACTTAAGTATCTTGGATAGCCTCTGGTATATGAAGATGCAACATTAAGGCTAAATAATACTCTCTACAAATTTAATAATGGTTTTTTATAATGTGAGGGTTTTATAAGCGTTTACGACTTCCAGTTCTGGAATGATAATTGTGTGTGTAATTGTTTTGTAGTACTGACGATTTATTTGATTTTATGTAACTAACTTTTATAAAAATCTGGTGTGAAACACTCACACGACTTTCTCTTGACAATGCAAATAATTTACAATATAACCTAAAATTTGTAATAAAACATTAGAAATTAACAAAAAACTAACCTCTAAAAACATAATCTTATTTTAATCATGAGTGAAAAACGCAAAATGAAAATCAACCTCAGTTTGGCCTTATAATACTGAAAATCGCTCCTTCACGCTAAACTAGGCTCTGTTGAAAAAAATGATTTAAATAAAAGTTGTAGATCGTTTGATTTTCTATAAATGTTATTATATATACTTTTGTCGTAAAATGCATGTTAAGGCTGAAATCTTTAAAAAAATCGGTTTTTCACACATTTTCGTGAGAAAAAAACAGAAAATCGCTAACTACCGCTAAACTAAGCGTTATAAAATAAATAATTTTGAAGTAAAAGTTGTAGGATTTAAAATTTTCTACAACTTTTATTGTATAAATTTTTGCGCTAAAACGCACATTAAAGTAGCAATCTTAAAAAAATTATTTTTTTCCGAGAAAATAATCTCCAAAAGAATTTCAGCAGACATGGCGCCTAACCTAGCAAGTTAAACATAAACATCTGGTGTGAAACACTCACACAACTTTCTCTTGCCAATGCAAATAATTAACAATAAAACTAACATTAGTAATAAAACATTAGAAATAAACCAAAAACTAACTTTAATAACATAACCTAATTTTAATCGTGAGTGAAAGACTCAAAATGAAAATCAAGCTCAGTTTGACTTAAAAATACGGCAAATCACTCTTTCACGCTAAACTAGGCTCTGTAGAGAAACTGCTCTAAATAAAAGTTGTAGATCTTTTAATTTCCTATAAATTTAATTATGGACACTTTTGTCGTAAAATGCATACTAAGGCCTAAATCTTAGAAAAATCGATTTTTCACACGTTTTCGTGAGAAAAAAACAGAAAATTGCTAATTACCGCTAAACTAAGCGTTATACAAAAAAATGTTTGAAGTAAAAGTTGTAGAATTTTAAATTATCTACATTTTTATTTTATATACATTTTTGCGCTATAATATATATTAAAGCCGTAATCTTAAAAAAAACACTGTTTTTACATGAAAACACCCTCACCAAGAATTTCAGCAAACATGGCGCCTACCCTATCTTGTAGAAAAATAAAAAAATTGAGTAAATGAGGCGATTTTAAAAAAAATCGTAAGACCAGTTTTTGAGTAAATTGCAAAAAAGTGAAAAATTATACGAATAAACTACTACTTCCGGTTTACCGATTTTGATGAAAATGTTCGTGTCGGGTTCGGTAAGGGTATGTAACTTAAGTTTCAAGTTCGTACGATGTTCCGTTCTTGAGATATTTTGTACACACACACACACACACACACACACACACGCACACACACACACACACACACACACACACACACACACACACACACACACACACACACACAGACCAATCGCTAAAAACATGTTTTTTGGGTTCAGGGGGTCTGAAAACGTATAGATCCGGTGAAAACTCGATTTAGAAAAATCTACATGAAAACAATGCTTTCCTTCCTTTTATATTCATATAAGCAAGAGAAAGTAAAAAAGTAGGTAGTCTAAATAGACGATTTTTAAAAAAAATCGTGAGAGCCGTTTTTGAGAAAATCGCAAAAAAGTGAAAAATTACACGAATATACTATTACTTCCGGTAAAACGATTTTGATAAAAATGTTTGTGTCGGGTGCTCTAGTGGTACCTAATTTTAAGTTTCAAGTTTGAACTTCGTACGATATTCGGTTCTCGAGATATTCTGTTCACACACAACCAATCGCTAAAATCATATTTTTTGGGTTCAGGGTTTCTGAAAACTTGTAGATCCGGTGAAAACTCGATTTCAAAAAATGAAAAAAAGTATTTTTTTCAAAAAACATGAAAACAATACTTTCCTTCCTATATTCATATAGGCAAGAGAAAGTAAAAAGTTGCCGAACGTCAAGTTTAGTAGGCTACATGGAATCGATCGAAAACAGATCTAAAGGGAGCTGGATTCCGAAGGGAATTGGTCAAATCTGAAGAATTGTTTCTGTAGAGAATTGATCAGATCTGAAAGGAAAATTATGATTAAATTTGACTAACGTAACACACGTTAAGTATCAAAGAACAGAAGAAGCACGACTGATAACGAACACCGAACTCATGGCAGCCAGGAAGCACTGGTGGGTAGTCCTGTCAACACAGCTTCTGTAGTTGGAAATTTACCGGGGTATTTAGATATTTTGGCAAAATTTTTATGTATATTTAGACAAATTTCAGCAAAATCTTCTTTGTTTTATTCAATTTGATAATGTACTAACTCATATTCAGTTATTATAACTTCTCTTCCCTTCTCTGGTGATTTATAATGAGTTACCAAAAAAATTCCTTTTCCAGAACTAAATTATTGTATTTGTATAGTCCTTTTAATAATATGTAATGATTTTTTCAGTTATCAAATGTTTGTACCAGTTTATATGTAGGCCTACTCGGAAGTGATTGTGCAAAATATTTATCCACCTACCAGAATTTATGTTGGAGTTTAAGTAAAACAACATATTATTTAGAAAATTCTAAACGAACCAACCATTTTACAGAAAAATATCAAATTGAAGGTGTCATGGAATATTCTGATTACGAAAAGTATAAATCTTATGGATTTCTTGAAGTCGATAGCATGTTGAAACATTTTAGTATGGATGTGTATAAAAAACCAAAAACAATGGAAAAAATTTCTACCTTGGAATTTTTCATGCAGAAATGTTCAGAAATGGATAAATCTTTAGTTGAAGTTGTTTGTAATGGGAATGAAATACTTGAACTTGCAAGTATTTATAACATCCGGTAAGTTTAATTTATGTTTAAAGCTGGTTTACTTAACTTCGTTTCTTCTTCTTCATCATCTTCTCCTTCCCTCCTCTTTTTCCTTCTTCTTTACGATATCCTTTGCCTCCTCCTTCTCCTTGGCTGTAAGTCATCTTCTTCTCCACTTCACGAATTAAGCAATATTGCCTGCTCCGGAAACCACCTTCCCCTTGGACGATCAACTCCCTTCGACCATTTGACTATAATGCATTGCCAATCTGGGCAAACAGCTTCCCTCATGCATTGCAGATAACTACTCCGGTTGATTCTGTACTCATTGATCTTCTTCCCCAGGCTAAATATTTGCAACTCTTGCCTTATAACGTCATTCAGATCTTTTTCTCAAGAGTGCAGCCCTTCACTGCCCGAAGAAATTTTAATTCCGTAGCTCTGACTTGCCTTCGTTCTCTGTTTAAAAGCACCCATGCCTCGCTGCCATACATTATAACTGGCACCCCATAGAACTTTAGTTCCGTTTCCTTTCTAACTTTTTGCTTTAGGGTTCTGTGAATTGAATAGATTAAGGCACTTCACTACACAAATAATTGAAACTAGATACCTCTTCCACGATCACTCCGTTCATGACAATTTTCGATCTCATTGGGTATTTTCCACTTAAAGCCATCACTTTGGTTTTCTTAGCGGGTATCGTCAAATTGTGGTAATCACATATTCTCTGGAGTGTGTGTACTCCTTTTTGTAGCAGGTATTCTGTCTCTTGTACCATCACAACATCATCAGCGTACGATATAGGCCTAATATCCATGCATTAGAACAGGTCCAAATCAGATTCTTTCGTTATTTGTATTTTAAAATCTACCATGTTTATTCGTTTTCAATACCGCACAAAACCCTACAAGATATGTTTCAAATGCAGTCACTCGAGAATAGGTGTCATCTAGCCTTGGTAATCTATTTGAAAAAGATCGTCTCCGGTGAAATCGATGATCCCCACACACTAGCAAAGATTTCGCTCTATGTCCCAAATTTCGATAATCACTCCAAATATTTGTTCTCTCGGAAGACCTGTTCAACTAATTATGCTAACCATTTTCCGTTAAATACCATGCTAGTGAATTTTAATTCAATAGATAAAATTATTTCCTTAGATCCGTTTCATCAGAGTTGAGCCTCGTGTAGGCTGACAAGCTCCAGGGCTTTGGAAATGATTTGATTGTTTAATGTAGTTTATTTACCCGGTATTTTTGGTTATTTAGTATTTTTTTATGGATTGGTATGGACTTTTTTTACATTTTTGGTTTTTTATATACCTACGTTTTATGTATGTTTGTCTTTGGGAACCGTTCTTTGTTTGCAAACTGTAGTTTTCATTTTGACGCTCTCTCTCTACCCAATTAAGTTAGGTATTTTTTCTCTCTGTATAAGTTTATGATTAAGTTATAGTACATTAATTTATTTATATTTGTGCAATTGTGATTTAGTTTGTAATAAGTTACTGTTTATATTTTATAT
Organism: Catonia carolina; assembly: GCA_035578175.1. Taxonomy (NCBI): domain Eukaryota; kingdom Metazoa; phylum Arthropoda; class Insecta; order Hemiptera; family Achilidae; genus Catonia; species Catonia carolina. Next base: position 10,996,956 of record JAQMRL010000007.1, on the reverse strand, counting down.
TAATATTGTTTCTATCATTGGACCACTTTGGCCTATTGTAAACAATCTAATGTAATTATTAAATAAATAAATAAATAAATAATATTAAATTTTTCCTCAGCAGGAATTAGTTGTACCCTAGAGTCAAAAGATTGCCTCCTCCTGTGAATAAAGTCATCCAGGTAGATAATAAAAAGCGTTAAAGAAATACAACAGCCTTGTCTTACACCTTTGTTTGTTGTAATTAACTCAGTCAAATATATTCAGTTATATTAGTAAAATTATCAATTAAATATACAACTGTAAGTAAAATAAACTATTCCCAACTTGGTAGAAACTTTACCCTAATTGTAGGTTTATAAATTTTCTATAACTTTGATTATTTATACACTTTTTTCCTTAAAAATATATATTAAGGCCTCAATCTTAAAAATCTCTTTTTTAAAACGGGAACGCAGCCTCCCACTTATTTTCCCAGGTATTCCGCTAAACCTACCACACAGAACACAAAAAATGTTACATATCACTTTTATCAAAATCGTAGAAGCCATTTTTGAGAAATTCACACAAATTGAAAATCGTACGAATAAACGGCTATTTCCGCTTAAAAGATTTTGATGAGAATTTTCGTGTCGGGTAAACCTCGTGGTACCTAAATTAAGTTCAAAGTATCATAAACATATATGATAATACCTATAATATTAATTTATTTAATAATATTAACTTACTACCATTTTCCGTTTTGGAATTTTTTCACATAAATACAGATAAATTGGTAAAATTATGTCTTTGGGCTTAGGAAACCTGAAATCGTGCATTGCGGGAAAACTCGATTTCGAAAATTTTACAAACAAGCGTTCTTACCTATATTTCATACTGGGTAAGAAAAAGTAAAATGATCATTTCGTCGGTAAACGAGCTCATAGATTTTTATTAGATTACTGAAATAATTATAGTTTATATAGTTTTCTCTTTCTTCCGTTAACAAAAGTTGTAGGTTTTCTAATTTGCTGCAACTTTGGTATAATACACTTTTCCCAAAAAATTTATATTAAGACCGCAAACTTAAAGAAAACAAACATTTTTACTATATGAGGATCACCCTCACAAATTTCAGCAGGTGCTCTTATCCTATTTTGTTGAAAAAAATTTAATAATTGAGGCGATTTTCAAGAAAATCGTATCAGTTGTTTTTAATACAATTGAAAAAGAGTGAAAAATTTCACGAATAAAACGCTACTTTACTTACTATCTTGATGAACACATTCACATCGGATCTCCTTATGATGCCTAACTTTAATTCCAAATTTCAACTTTGTACAGTATTTCGTTCTTGAAATATGTTGTTTACACACGCGCGCGTGCACACACATACGCACACATTACGTTAGCGCTAACTATTTTTATCCTTGCGGTCTTGATAGTTTTCAAAACAATCAAGACCCTTCTAACAATTTCACCGCTTAACCAAAAAAATCCTAAACATGTAGAAATGATCAACATCAAGCATATGAAAGACCTCTTTTCCAAGGGTTCCCATTCAAAACATCTCATTCATCTCAATTCACTACCTTTATTCAACTTAATCTACCCCGATACAACACACAATTCTTTCACTTTGGTGGGTTCGGTTTGAACTTGTGAAAATTTTCAGACGCTAGCCGGGAATCGAACTCGAGATTTCCAGATTGTAGGCTAACGCGCTACCACTACGCTACGGATGCGGCCACACAATATATATTTATTTAAATTGTTTTTGTAAAAGATTTTTAAAGATTTTATTTCAACGAACTAATTTTAATTTATCTATATTTTTATTGTTTCGTAGATATAATGGAAATGATATTACTATATTACAAACAATGTATGAAAGAATTTGTATTAACAATGATAGAGAACCACACTGGAGGAGTATTCAATTAACTGAACTAGCCGTTCCAGTAAAGACTGCGCTCGAACAAACTTATCATGTTATCTATAATCGCCATGTTGAATTTCAATCTTACAATATACCAGGTGATATCACAAAATATTCACTTGATTCAGATATAGAAATCGTCATAAGTCTTTTAGAGTTGAAAGATCCTCAATATTTTCATAGTTATAAAGTTATCAAAAGAATTCCTACGTTTATTTCTTCACAAGGTATTGATTTCATACCGTCTGAAAATAAAGAAACAATATTAAAGTTCGTCTACCTCACGTTGAATGCCAATTGGACTTTACATACGTACGTAAGTTTTGAAAATATAATGAGTTATGAAGAATTCGATACATTTGATTGTAAAATGTTTATCCTGGAAAATTTGTACAGAGAAGACTTCTTTAAATTTCGGCATTCGTGGAAAGACATTGAAAGATTCTTTGACCATTTAAGCTATATCATATTGATTGCAGATCAATCGGTAAGAACTTTTTTTTGGATTTCTCTATCTATATTAAGTAAACACGACTTTCACTTCTGCTGGAATGTTAGCACATCATCTACTATCAATTTCATAATCATAGACACCCGCGTTTGAACGCCCTTGCATCTCCAAAACTATTAGTCGGATTTCAACATATTTTATATCAAAATTTATCTCATTTTATTTTTTGTTTACCTTTAATAGTCCTATGTTTTTAATGTTGTGTAAAAATTGCCATATCGAGGTTGGAAGACAAAACGACTGCGTTGTTTGCTACCGCAACAAATTTCATGCGTTTACAGACGTGTAATTCGATAATTATATGACCGAAAAGTTTAAAATTTTAGCATAACATAGACAATTATATTTTTACAGCATGTATGAAATTTCAAATTTTACATTATTTAAATTTTGATTTATTAACAATATTGTGAACCCTTGCTATTTATGTAACCGCTCGATCATTCGGCACGGGCAAACTATCGGTTTATTCAGCGTAAAAAACTTAGTACAGATATGTTAATAACATGAAATATTGATGGGCCACTGTTGTGGTAGAATTTAAAAAATTTTGAAAAATAGACTGGATAATGCGGGGTTGGGCGCTACTATCCATGTTGCCAGTTTGTGCACGTGACATCCTGTCGGACTGTCTACCTGAATTGACAGACTGCATTGTCAATTCAGGTAGACAGTCAGATTCAGGCATCATGGATAGTAGCGCCTACGCCCTGCATTATCCAGTCTATTTTTCAAAAGTTTACGAATTCTACCGCAGCATTCGCCGATCAATATTTCATATTATTAACATATTTGTACTAAGTTTTTAACGCTGAATAAAACGATAGTTTGTCAGTGCCGAACAATCGAGCGGTTACTGAGATAGCAAGGGTTCAGAATGTTGTTAATAAATTAAAATTTAAATAACGTACGAACTTGAAATTTCGTACACGCTGTACCAATATAATTATCTATGTTGTGTTAAAATTTCAATTTTTTCAAATAAATATAGAGTTACACGCATGTATGTAAACGCATGACATTTGTTGCGGTAGCAAACAACCGGGTCTTTTTGTCTTCCAACCTCGATATGGTGATTTTTAAACAAGATCAAAAATATAGCACTATTAAGGATCAACGCGGAATGAAATGAGCTAAATTTCAATGTAAAGCATGTTTAAATCCGACTCAAAGTTTTGGAGATGCAAGGGCGTTCAAACTCGGGTGTCTATAATTATGAAACCGATAGTAGTTAATTGCTCGTGCTTTCTGCCAGGCTTAATGGTATATCTACCTGAAACTTTTTGAGAGAGGAGCTCCCTATCTTTCTTGATGATGTACTACTTCAGTTGCGCCAAAACATGTAGTTTATGCATAATGGGGCACCTGTACACTTTAGTGTTGCTGTTCGTGAACACCTGAATAGCTTCCCAAATCAATGGATAGGCTGAGGTGGGCCAGTCAGATGGCCAGCAAGGTCACCAGACTTAAATCCTTTGATTTTTACTTTTTGGGCGTTTGAAAACCTTTGTACTCTTACTCTTCTTCAATCGACACCGTTGAAAAACTCCGATCAAGGATTTCGAATAGAAAAGAAATGATCAAGCAGACTCCTAAACGTTTTGAATGGGTCCGACAATCGATGATAAGACGCCTGAACACGTGCATTGTGAACAACGGAGGTCATTTTGGACATCATCTTTAGTCTTTTGATATGATGTTAATGTCATTTGATAAGTCTATTTCATACAAAAATATTATGTTTTCTTAATGAGTTATTTGGTCCCTTTTTATAAAACGGCAAAGTATTGCAATGTAGTGTACTACAAAAGAGTCCATTTTATTAAACTTTTATTTACATTTAGTTAACATTGCTTACATTGCTGTCAGAACTATATTATCTACAATTTTAATTGGGAAAAATTATTTTTTTTTATTGGTCATTTAACAAAGTTATTAGCCATAAAACGTAGAATACTGTGTTTTTCTACTAAGAATTTTTGCATATTTCATACTTTTTCTCAAAAACCGCAAATTCAAAGTTTCCAGACTGGTTTTATTCGATGTTTTAAGTGATGTTCCATACAAATCCACCATATTTGTTGCAAAAAACGGTCCCAAAAATTCAGTATCACTATATTTCACCAGGGGAACTGAAATCGGGGCGAAAAGTTTTTCTAGCTGTTTCTCGATAATAAGCGTTTGCGAACATATGTTTATATGAACTTTTTTCATATTTTTAGTTCTACAATCACGTAATAAATTATTTTACCATAATTTAGAATCACTCTGTGTATATTGAACCATATAACCTATGTTGTTTAGATCATCAGCCAAAAGGCTGGTTTGAACCTGTAGAGGTTTTACTAAGTAAAACGAGGAGTGAGGTGGTTTACCTTGCCTTCCTCACTGAGTAGAAAAGTACACTTATCAGCACGCCGGGCCCTCTGAAAAGCACATATTTTCCACTCTGCAAATGACACCTTCACTTCATTCACCACAGGGTCTGGCTGTATAATGAAATTCATTACTTTCAGAGGAGATAACTCGGATTAGTATCCTTTACACCTTTACCTCTTCTGTTCTTAAATGATTCAGTCATTTAATTGGCTGACCATGTGATATGAAACAAAACTATTTATTTTAGCCCTGCAATGAACAGATTGAGTGTAAATTTGACACTCCACCTGTCTGTAATGGACATAATTTGTAGTTAACAAATGTTAGTACAGTAGACTCATGGTAATCCGGTGCCTCGAAAAGTCCATTAGTACATGCAATTGCACAACAATAGGCAGGACAGATAGGAGATGCTTGATAAGTAGAAGTTAATAGCTGTTTCTATGCAGGGCGCTGAAAAAGTCACTTGACACTAGGTAAAAAATAATTATGAATAGCAAAAAAGTAACAATAATTTTAGTCCATGATGTTGCTATTACAAAATATAGGTAATTTTTTGTCAAGTACTTGTACATGCTTTAAAATTACATGGTACCAAGACTCATGACATGTGCTGAAAACATATAAGACTTTTAGTCCCGACATGATGATGTTCCACCGCATCATGGCACTGTAGTCCCTCATTATTTAAATGAGGCGTTGGACAGAAGAGTGATTGGTCAACGAACAGATATTGACATGCCTCCAAGTTCACCAGATATTATGCCAATGAGTTTTTATGTTTAAGGTGTCATCAAGGACTCCTTATTTAAGCAGGCTAAACACTACTGATAAACTGAAAGATTACTTTTACAACAAATTCTATGATTTGGAAAAAGTACAGATCTTTGCTGTAGTGTGTAACAGTGTTTCCAAATAACTTCAAAAATGTATTACTGAAGAACGAAAGAAATTTTAACAAAAAATTTATTAGTAAGTACTGTCCGTAATGAATAAATTCAGCTGTCTTTTTAAAGAGTGTCAAGTCATAAATTAGTAGTTTAGGCTACATCATAAATGTAGCCTAAACAATAAAATAAGAAATACAACCTATAGTTCCTTGAGTCACGAGTTTGCCTTTGTTAGCAACGAGGGGCAAAGGGAAAAAACATCAGTGCGCATGCAAAACTGCTTTAACTTCAGTGCAACAAACACAACAACTAATACTACACCCAGAGCATATACAGTATATCGCGGGACCTTTTGTAGGTTAACTGTACGAATGTAACTGTTTGTTACCGTAAACAGAAATGTTGGTTTCTCGACAACGTGGGTACACTATTCAAAGTGCTGAACGAAATCTAATATGCAGTGTAATAAAATGCTGTGAAGTTGAAGCTAAACAAATTGCCTTTCCCTGCCTCTTAACAAAAGCCATGAGCGAGTGGGTAACTACTGTGATGTTTGTCTTTCCACAATTCCAAAAAATAAGGAGGGAAATTAACGACATGAAGAAGCTATTCTTCAACACTTTTGTTGACACCTGGTAAAAAAAGGAAACGGTTAGGCAGATACTAATGGGACTGATAGTGAAGACACCGGTATCAACGACAGTAAAGAAGGCTTTTCATTCGTAAAAAAGTTTGTTCCAATGGAATAAGGTATCTGGTAATTACAGTAAATCAAACACTTCTAGTCATGTAATTAAGCTATAGGCAATATTACAGGTCGTATTTATTGTTTATGAGGTTTATGAATAAAACATTTTCTTGGAATAAACCACAGCTTACAAAATGTATGTAGAAACTAAACGGTAGTGAAATGTACGAGTAGTGTCTCACTGTTGAGGTTGGCAGCACTGTCAATTTTTCACTTCCTTTCCTCATAACCCACCCATACGTAAAAGGCATCTCGTGACTTCAGTACTTATAATTGTAATCATGTGTGATTGCCTAAAAATGGATATCAACCTATGTTAAACTTAAAAATACGAAAAATCGCTAATTGACGCTAAACTAAGCTCTGTAGCGAAAACCGCTTTTAATAAATATTGTAATTTTTTTAATTTTCTATAACGCTGATTATACGTTTTTGTTGTAAAATACATACTTCGGCCGCAATCCTGAAAATTACAATTGTTTCACCAATTTTGATAAGCAAAATACTAAATTAAAATAAAATACAAATACTAAATTAAATTAAGTAAAATTTACTTAACGCTAAACTAAGCGTTGTTGAACAAATGTTTAAAATAAATTTTTTTAACTTCTACAACTTTCATTATATACTACAATTTTTCCCTTGAATGCATATTAAGGTCACAATCTAAAGAAAATAAAAGCTTTTACCGCCAGAGCACAGGCTTCACAAGAATTTCAGCAGACCACAACAAGGTAATTAATAAGGTTATTTTTAAAATATAGCAGAAGCCGTTATTGAAAAAAATTTCTAAAATTTGAAAAATCGCACGAATAAACTAGTACTATTTTCGGTTAACCGATTTTGATGAATTTATTTACGTCGGATTCCATAGTAGTCCCTAACTTAAGTTTCACGTTTCAACTTCATAAGCTATTCCGTTCTGGAGATATTTTATATACACACACACGCCCGCGCGCGCAAACAAAGGACCAATTACTAAAAACTTGTTTTTTTGGGTTCAGGGCGTTTGAAGACATGTATTTCCGGTGAAAACTTGATTTCGAAAAATCGACGGAAAAAATACTTTCCTTCCCCCTATTCATATAGAGTAGAAAAGAGTCACAAAACAGATTAGATGGTTCATAAAAACCCAGAAATATTTATGAAGGAGACGAGATGTTCGTCTTATTTGATAGGAGTAGGAATACTCCAGGTGACAGAGAACGAAAGTGAATTTAGAAAAAAGGTTCATGAATTCAAAAAAATCTAAAAGCAATAGATTACGACATATGAGATTTAGAAATGGTTCTGGATGAGATATGATCCATATGAGAAGAAATAATTAAATGAGTAAATGAACAAGGTTTGGCGAAGGACGACGAATAGTAATGAAAAAAAGATAACATCTTGTGTAAGAAAACATTTTCAAACTTTGTGTCAAGTAGGTAAGAATAATAAGTAAGTAAGAATCGTTCTGGAACGATTCATGAAGGAGGTGGTTGAGAAGGAGTATGGAAGGTGGAGTAGTAAAAAACTGTAAAGGAGAAGAAGGAGAAGAAATTAAGTGAGTAGAATAAGCAGATTAAGGAGAACATGGCAGAGAGTGTAAAGAAGCAGGAGAAAATACAAAAATATAGATTTATTTTGTATGCTGTCTTATTGTATAGGTTATTTTTACTTTCTCTTGCCTATATGAATATATAGGAAGGAAAGTATTGTTTTCATGTCGATTTTTCGAAATCGAGTTTTCACCGGTTCTATACGCTTTCAGATCCCCTGAACCCAAAAAACATATTTTTAGCGATTGGTCTGTGTGTGTGTGTGTGAACCGAATATCTCAAGAACGGAACATCGTATGTACTTGAAACTTAAAACTTAAGTTACATACCACTACCGGACCCGACACGAACATTTTCACAAAATCGGTCGACCGGAAGTAGTAGTTTATTCGTATAATTTTTCACTTTTTTGCGATTTTATCAAAAACTGGTCCTACGATTTTTTTAAAAATCGCCTCATTTAGTCAATTTTGTATTCTCTACAAGATAGGGTAAGCGCCATGTTTGCTAAAATTCTTGGTGAGGGTGTTTTCTCGTAAAAACGTTGTTTTTTTAAGATTACGGCTTTAATATGCATCTTAGCGCAAAACTTTATATAATAAAAATTGTAGACAATTTAAAATCCTACAACTTTTATTTCAAACAATTTTTTGTATAACGCTTAATTTAGCGGTAATTTGCGATTTTCTGTTTTTTTTCTCACGAAAATGTGTGAAAAATTGATTTTTGTAAGATTTCGGCCTTAGTATGCATTTTACGACAAAAGTGTATAAAATTAAATTTATAGAAAATTAAAAGATCTACAACTTTTATTTAGAGCATTTTTCTCTACAGAGCCTAGTTTAGAGAGAAAGAGTGATTTTCCGTATTTCTAAGCCAAACTGAGGTTAAATTTCATTTTGCGTCTTTCACCCATGATTAAAATTAGGTTATGTTTATTGAGGTTAGTTTTTTGTTTATTTCTTTTGTTTTATTACTAATGTTAGGTTTATTGTTAATTATTTGCATTGGCAAGAGAAAGTTGTGTGAGTGTTTCACACCAGATTTTTTATTCATTTATTTACTAATCTATGCAATTGTTTATTGTTTACACAAGGGAGAAGTCTGTGACAGCAGAGATTTTCAAAAAAGTTTCAGTATCATAGCAAACTCAATGCTATCAAAGGAATTAACAAATGAGTTGATCATGGAAATATTAGCGCACGCTGCACACGAAGAAATTTCCATTAACTATACGGCTGCGGTCATCTCTTTCTATTATAATATTTTTGATATTTGGCAAGATTTTGGAGGTGTTTTGAGTCCTGAAGGTTTTATGAATGGCCAAGTTTACCGAGTAAGGGAAAATTTTTAGTGAATATTTATTTCATTTAATTACACTCTAACTGTAGTTGCCAAAACTGAATTTTATGTACAAAACCGTATTTAAAATTGGTTATGATTTATACAGAAACTAATCAAACGGGTCTCTGCCCATTTGTTTCTGCCGTCTCACTGTCTAAGTTGTATAACTATTACATACACAGATCTACTAATATACCTATAATAGGGAAGTGGATTGTTAAATTATTTCCACTCAATCTGCTAGTTTTGGAGGTACAAAAATAGTTCCGTTTCTTATCACATTGTCAGCCAATTTAATGACTGAATCATTTAGGAACAGAAGACGTAGAAAACACTAGTCAAAGTTATCTCCTCTGAGAATAATGAATTTCATTTTGCAGCCAGATTCTGTGGTGAATGAAGAGAAGGTTTCATTTTCAGGATCTAAGTAGATGGTTTTCAGAGGGCCTTGCATGTTAATAAGCATACTTTTCCACTCTGTGAGGAAGGGATTGGGTAAACCACCTCACTCCTCGTTTTTCTTAGTAAAACCTCTCAAGGTACAAACCAGCATTTCGGCTGATTACCTCAACAGCAACAAAAACAGGTCTACTAAAAATAATCAGAGTTAAGTTAATCAGAAAACAGTTAATTAATCAGAGTTATCTTCTCTGAAAGTAATGAATTTCATTGTACAGCCAGACCCTGTGGTGAATGAAGTGAAGGTGTCGTTTACAGAGTGGAAAATATGTGCTTTTCAGAGGGCCCGGCATGCTGATAAGCGTACTTTTCCACTCAGTGAGGAAGGCAATGGTAAACCACCTCACTCCTCGTTTTACTTAGTGAAACCTCTAGAGGTTCAAACCAGCCTTTCGGCTGTTGACCTAAACAACAACAACAACACTAAAAATAAATTTCAGAAAATGGCAGTCTTTACCTAATTTTTTAATGCTGAATTCGAGACACTTAAAAAGCTGTAATATACATTTTTTACTTTCTCTTTCCATACGTAAATAATTTCCGTATGTACTCGTATATAAAAAATGAGTACTGTTTTCATGTCGATTTCTTAAAACCGACTTTTCACCGGAAATTCAAGGTGTTGCTTGGTGCATAATAACAGCATTTCAATAGTTACAAGCCATTAACCTTGAATTTAGTTTCGGCTACTGACATTTAAGAAGTTATGAAATTTACCTACCAAATACTTCTTACCTTCTTAAATTTACGATTGCATCATTTTTTAAATACCCGTTATTATGGTGTTTTTAATTCTTTAGACAGTATTCTGGATTGACGTTGAAGTTTAATACGACCACAAACGTAGACGATACGATCAGTTTGATTCCCTAAAACTTCTCCGTACTAAAGTAGCCATAAATAACATGCACAAACGTAATTTTAATATTCGGACTGTAAACCTATTTCAGAAAACATATCTTAATTTTTTTAAAGTAACTGAAACTTGTCGGAAATGACTCATTTACGTATATAAAACAAAGTATTTCGAATGTTTTTTATACTATAAAATTATTTTGTAAAACACACGCTTAATGAGATAATAATACAGTAAAAATTTTGTTTTTGAAGAAAAATGCGTGTTTTTTCAAATACATCGTAATTTTTCGACAACTATTGCACGGGTTACCATAATATTACCGTAGTATTTGGCAGCTCTGTTCTGTAATGATTATTGAAAAAGATGATGCAATTAAATTTAACAGAAAATCATTACTTTTTAAGTTAAGTATTTTCATAAATAAATTTTGTAAAATCGTGAAACGCAACATAAAAAATCTGGTGTGAAACACTCACACGACTTTCTCTTTCCAGTGCAAATAATTAACAATAAAACTAACATTAGTAATAAAACATTAGAAATAAATGAAAAACTAACCTTATTTCAATCATGAGAGAAACACGCAAATGAAAATCAACCTCAGTTTGGCCTAAAAAACGGAAAATCACTCATTCACGCTCAACTAGGCTCTGTAGAGAAACTGCTCTAAATAAAAGTTGTAGATCTTTTAATTTTCTATAAAATTGATTATATACACTTTTGTCATAAAATGAATACTAAGGTCGAAATCTTAAAAAAATCGATTTTTCACACGTTTTCGTGAGAAAAAAACAGAAAATCGCTAATTACCGCTAAACTAAGCGTTATACAAAAAAATTTTTTGAAATAAAAGTTGTAGAATTTTAAATTCTCTACATTTTTTATTATATAAATTTTTTCGCTGTAATACATATTAAAGCCGTAATCTTAAAAGAACACTGTTTTTACTTGAAAACACCCTCACCAAGAATTTCAGCAAACATGGCGCCTACCCTATCTTGTAGAGCATTAAAAATTGAGTAAATGAGGCGTTTTTTAAAAATTCGTAAGACCAGTTTTTGAGTAAATCGCAAAAAAGTGAAAAATGACGCGAATAAACTACAACTTCCGTTTGACCGATTTTGATGAAAATGTTCGTGTCGGGTTCGGTAAGGGTATGTTACTTAAGTTTCAAGTTTCAAGTTCGTACGATGTTCCGTTCTTGAGATATTTTGTATACACACACACACACACACACACACACAGACCAATCGCTAAAAGAATTTTTTTGGGTTCAGGGGTCTGAAAACGTATAGATTCGGTGAAAACTCGATTTCTTAAAATCGAAATGTAAACAAAGTCAGGATGCAAGAAACTTTTCCGTCTTTAAAGATAACTGTACACATTTAGGAAATGAAATAACGAGAAAATTGTTAGTTTTTAGTGAAAGAATGATTTAATATAGTTGAATAAAGACGATGTTTTTAAAAAATACGCTTTTTTCTTCAAATTCAAAACTTTTACTATATTGTACATAATCCAATTAAGCCAGTGTTTTTCGAAATAATTTTATAAAACGAGAAATATGCGAAATATTTTTTACTTTCTTTTGCCTATAGGCCTATGAATATATAGGAAGGAAAGTATTGTTTTCATATAGATTTTTTGAAATTGAGTTTTCACCGGATCTACACGTTTTCAGACCCCCTGAACCCAAAAACATATATTTAGCGATTGGTCTGTGCGTGTGTGAACAGAATATCTCATGAACGGAACATCGTACGAACTTGAAACTTGAAACTTAAGTTAGATAACACTAGAGGACCAGACACGAACATTTTCATCAAAATCGGTCAACCGGAAGTAGTAGTTTATTATTCGTGTCATTTTTCACTTTTTTACGAGTTTCTCAAAAGCGGTTCCCACGATTTTTTTAAAAACCGCCTCGTTTACTAAGTTTTTTATGCTCTACAAGATAGGGTAGCCGCCATGTCTGCTGAAATTCTTGTGCAGGCTGTTTTTACGTAAGAAAATTGTTTTTTTAAGATTGCACCTTTAATATGCATTTAAGCGCAAAAAGTTATATAGTCAAAGTTGTAAAAAATTTAAAATCCTACAACGTTTACTTCAAACTTTTTTTTTGTATAACGCTTAGTTTAGGCGGAAATTAGCGATATTCTGTTTTTTTCTCACAAAAACGTGTAAAAATTCGATATTTTTTAGATTCCAGCCTTAGTATGCATTTTACGACGTAGAGTATATAATAAAATTTATAGGAAATTAAAAGATCTACAACTTTTATTTAGAGCAGTTTTCTCTTTAGAGTTTAGCGTGAAAGAGTGATTTTCCGTATATTTAAGCTACTGAGGTTGGTTTTCACTTTACGTATTTCACTCATGATTAAAATAAGATTATGTTTTTTGAAGTTAGTTTTTTGTGTATTTCTTATGTTTTATTATTTAGGTTATATTGTTCATTATTTTCATTGGAAAGAGAAAGTCGTGTGAGTGTTTCACACCAGTTTTTTTAATAAAAGTACGTAATTTCCGATAAATTTCAGTTACTTAAAAAAAATTACGTAGACTATGTTTTATGAAATGGTTTTACAATTTGCAAATTGCTCCTCTCTGCCGGAGGCTATCAAGCTATAGACACAGTAGTAGACCCTTAAAACAAACCTTTCTTTCCTTGTACATTCATATAGGGCAAGATTAAGTACAAAGATCTGTGTTAAAAAAACGAGACATAGCTTATTGCAGCTTCAATAATACTAGATAGTTTTAATAATTGGGAAATCAAAGAAGGTTGTAATTTAGATGTTATCAAACATGGGTTGACTTATAATATAGTAATAATTATAGATAAGTCCTGTTTTCAAGACAATTATTCTTAATTTCTTTGTTTTGTGTTTAAATTTAATATTTGTGTTATTTATTTTAGAGTTTAGCTCAACATTTCTTTTCAAAACCAGAACCAGAAGCTTTGTATATGTACAGCCGCTTTTCAGATCCTAAATACAATGTAATGAATGCCCATAATGAGGTTTTTAGAATAACCATGTTATTAAAAGGTCAATGATACAGACGAGCAAGAAATTTGTATAAAATAAATTTTATTCAACTACCATTTTAGATTTTACTAAAAATAATTACTTAAATTCTTATCTAGTTTGAGAAAGTACATAATTTATTTAACAAATATTATATTGCAGAAATTGCTTGAGTTCCTTATTGTTCCTTAGCTTTATTTGGTTTCTGTTGTACTAAGTCTTGGTTTGTTCTAAATCTGTGGTTAATAAACAATAAACAGATTTAAACATATAACACTTAATTATTTATTTTACTTTTATTAATTACAATTAATATTTTAACGTAGCTTACTAACAAGAAAACTTAAACCAATTTGACTATAACAATATACATAACATACTAGCTAAAGTACCCGTTCTTCTAACGGTTTGCTTTGTGCTGTAGAAGGTCTGTTATTGTACCGAGTTCGACCCCTGTCAGGTCCGATATTCTTTAATCAATCATTATTATCTACCGCCTTTCAACGTCAACATTATTATTAATGAAAAAAAATAGTTGGACGTAAAATAAAAGCAAAATTTTGGTGTTCTTAAATTAAGATACGCGGCGCTTTATTATTTTCAGAAGCGTAGTTAGTATTTAATTCCAACAATAATGATCCTTAGTGAATGTGAATTAGCCTTTATTAATATATGATATTATGTCAAAACGTATTCATATTAACTCAATGACTTGTTGAGACGGTAACTTAACTTTATCAACAGATTCGGCCTCGCAAAATTGTGAGTGTCCTTCCCTGTCAGCCTCAAGGCGATTAGAAGGGCTTCAAAGCACTCACTTCTGCGGGCAGAAGCCTAGCGGACCTGCTGAGACGCTAATCGTAGCTCATGTTCTTCAGTAGACTCGGCCTAACATAGTTATGAGTAGTGCTCGAATTTTGCATATCTTTTTTTTAAGTTCTAAAATAAGTTTATAATTTGTTTAGAGTCTTTTTGAATGATTTGCGACCAAAAAACCCCAATTTTATTTTGAATATTTGTGCATATTTCGGACCCTTTTGCATATTTATGATATTTTTCATATTTTAAGCATATTTCAGACAAATTTCCTGAAAACTTGTAAAAAAAAACAAAAGTATTTGTGAAGGCACCGAGCAGAATAAGGGCATTCAAGAATGCTTATCCATTCTTTCCTACCTCAACCTATAATCACAAGATGGGGTACTTGTATATCTGCAGCCAATTACTTTGCTGAACACCATGAAAAAGTGAAGGAAATAATTGGAAGTTTTGATGAATCAGAAAACCAAGCAATAGCTCAAGCTAATGCTGCACTAACCAGGTCTTCAGTGGTTCAACAACTTGCTTATGTTCATTCCAATTTTGGATTCATTCCCGATTTAATTACAGCATTAGAATCAAAAGGAATAAACCTATGTGATTCAGTCGGCCTCATTGACAGGTTAAAAGAAAAAAGTAAAGAATGGGGAAGACTCTGTCGGCGAAAAGTTGAGGAACAAATTGGACGCTGTGTTGAAGAGAAACCCAGGACGGAAGGCAGCTCAGGATGTTTCAAGAATTTTGAAGGGAGAGCTTGCGGTTGAAATGGAAATGCAAATGAGTGACCTCCTAGCAATTTCAGCTGTGAAATTCCTACCAATTTTTTCATGTGATGTTGAACGCCCCTTTTCAGCAATGAACAACGTCTTGTCTGACAAAAAACGGAGCTACAAAGTGGAAAATTTGGAAAAAACTTTGATTATTTTATGCAATTAACATAATTTATTTATTTAAAACTTCAATTTTTTTAAATGTGATTATTACGGTTAAAGTGGTTAAATTATGATTAGATTAGCGTATTCATTATTTAAAACATTTTATAAATATAATGTATTTCAAAGTTAAATTATTAAAAATAAATTTTTTTGGTGCATATTTTCTCCTATTTTGGCATATTTGCATGCATATTTTGGGTCAAAAAAGAGCATATCGATCCGAGGACTAGAAGTTTTTAGTTATGAGTGTCTCTCCTTGTCAGGCTATAGGCGACTGAACGAGGTTCGGAGCACTCACTTCTACGGATAGAAGCCTGGTGGTCGTTGAAACACCAGTCGTTGTTTACATTGTTCTACGGGTTCAATTTGACGGGTACAAAACGCCTCTCTCGATTTGGTTTTAGCTTTGGTGTTTTTAGAGTTAGCTCTGTTTAATTTTATAATTTTGGCATGTCTTCTAACTTTGGTCAAGCATGATCCCTTCCGCGAATGCATAATTATCTTCGAAATAAGAACATATATAACGAAAAATATATGTATTACGGAGTTAAGAGATATTGTGTAGGAGTAAATAAAACAAACTAAATAAGAATACCAGTACTTCTAAAATCTTCAAAATGTATTAACAATAAATAGAGGAATTAAAACAAAATGAAATTGAAAGAATCGAAACACAATGTTTACAACAGTAGGCCTACCGTAATACAATTTTATTGTTATCGAGGCTGGGACGACTAGACAGCCAGTTTTGTTTACTGGTGGTCTGGGGTATGTGTGTGGGCGCAACCTAAACTGATTCAGCAAAAGATTCACAAAAATTATTGTAAATTTTACATAAATTAACAAATTTACTACATACAGGAAAATGAAAATTTATGTTTTGAAGATTTACTCACTCAAATCTGTGTGTGTAATGTAACTAACTGTAGGAAATTTAATTATTCGCGACAGAGCAATAAAAATTGCTGCTATGCTACCGTACCGTTAAATGAAAGGTAAATCACAATAGAAACGCCACTATGCTTAACTAACGAACTATTAAGACCACAGTTTAATTTTTGACAATGTCACCGAGAATGGGTGTGTAGGGTACTGGTGGAATGAGTACGTAGGTAGGTAACTGACTGAATGAATACGGGTTTTACCGGCGCATATACTTATGTTTTATTTATTTATTTATTTATTTATTTATTTATTTATTTAACGTCGCATCAACTGCAACGGTCGGTAGCGATAACCTTGGGGTTTAACTGTTTACAATGGAGGATGAAATGATTTTTTGTTACGTATGAAAATATGCCGTGCCGGAGTGGAATTCGAACCCACAACCGCATGATGAGAGGCGAGCACGTTACCAACTACGCCAATGCGGCCAGCAGGCTTATGTTTAGTGTGATGTTCATTTTGTATGTTAGTATTCTAAAAAATATTAATAAGAGTTTATTTTTAATTGGTAATAATTCGTTATTATCCATTAAAATGAAAAAACTTTACATAATCAAACTTATTTATCTCTCGTAATTTTGATTATATAACATTTTTTGATACACTGACTTTTAACAAATATATTCGTAGTTTTTTGTTTATCCCTCCCTTTGAACTCCACCATCCCTTTGTGATATTAAAAAAATATATAGGCTATTTTCATTTCGATCTTGTCCAGAACCTAAGTACCGAATTTCTTTGAATTTGGTTTAGCGTTTCTTGCGTGATGCCGTAACATACAAACAGAGAAAATTCAGTTAAACTTATTTTTGGTGTTTACGTTGTAGATATGGCTAGAAACAAAATTTGGGATATTTTCAAAAATTGTACAGACAGAATCACAATTCTATTTATATAGATTATAAAAATAGATTTCTGCCCATAACAGACAGGTGGAGTGTCAAATTATTTACACTCGATCTGTTAGTTGCAGGGCTAAAATAAATAGTTCTGTTTCTTATCACATGGTCAGCCAATTAAATGACTGAATCATTTAAGAACAGAAGAGGTAGAGGTGCAAAAGATACTAATCAGAGTTATCTTATCTGAAAGTAATGAATTTCATTATACAGCCAGACCCTGTGGTGAATGAAGTGAAGGTGTCATTTGCAGAGTGGAAAATATGTGCTTTTCAGAGGGCCCGGCATGCTGATAAGTGTACTTTTCCACTCAGTGAGGAAGGCAAATGTAAATCACCTCACTCCTTGTTTTACTTAGTAAAACCTCTAGAGGTTCAAACCAGCCTTTTGGCTGATGACCTAAACAACAACAAAAATAGATTACTGCTCTTAAGAACCAAAACGATTACCTATCCACTAACACGCCTGCCCGCACGAACAATTAGCGTAACTCAGAACCGGTCCCGTAACGACATATTTCAAACGGTTTGACATTTTCTTTAAGGGATTTGAATTCACCTGTTGTTGATCGGCTCACAACAAAGACGCTAACTGTTTTTATACTTGCGGTTTACTAGTTTCTTAAACATTCAAGAAACTTCGTAGAAGAAGTAAAAATAAAAACAAATCTTTTTACTAGATCCGAATTCTTACAATTCTTATTTAAAATATATCATTTACTGCAGTTCACTATCCTTGTTCAATACTCTCCACCTCATACAACACACAATTGTTCTATAAACAACCTATCAAATCGACCGTTTCTGGAATAATGTTACCATATCAAAGTATGGATGTTCTATAAAGCATAGCAATGGAATTTGAACATTGAACATTTTGTAATATTAAACTTTGATTTTCTAGATATGGATAATGTGATAAATTACTTATTGTAAGAATTGTGTATTGTATAAGGTTGAATAAAAGAGAATCCTGCAAAACCGAAATTGGAAGAGGAGGAAAACGTATGTTAGTAAACTGTTTTGGATTCGCGGGTGATTTGGTCTAGCTGGCTCTGAATATGACTGAAGTGTATGCGCAAATTGCTAGCCTTGAAAATACAGCCCAAAAAATTTTGATTCCGAAAAATCGACATGAAACAAATACTTTCTTTTCCTGTACAGGGCATAATAAAGTAATAAGTGGGTGACTGCATGATTATATGCGGGGTGAATAATATCACTAAAGAAAATCTGTTCGTTAGTTTTAAGTGACTAGTTGCAGTAAAATTAAAAGTCAAAATCTGGTGTGAAACACTCACACATCCAAATAATGAACAATATAACCAAACATTATTACACAACGTAAAGTGAAAAATGGCTGCCTCCGTGACGTAGTACATGCGCGCTAGCCTAATAAGCGGAGGTCCCAGGTTCGATTCCCGGCTAGGGTCTGGAAATTATTATGTGCCAAAACCCATCTTTACAGTTTCTTAACATACCGTAGTCGCTAATGATCAAGCTGTTGATGCGGCTTCAAATAAACAAAAAAAAAGAACTAAAAAACATGGTAACCTAATTTTAATCATGACAAAATGGTGCAAAATGAAAACTAATTTGTTTGGCTTAATAATATAGAAAATCACTCTTTGTCGCAAAACTAGGCTCTGTGGAAAGAAATGCTTATATTAAACGTTCTAGGTGTTTTAATTTCCTATAAATTTGATTGTATACACTTTTGCCGTAAAATGCATTCGAAGGCTAAAATCTTAAAAAATTCAATTCATTTTTCATATTGTATGACAAGAAAAGCAGAAAGTCACTAATTATTATCGCTAAGCTATGCGTTGTACAAAAAAATAATAGTACAAAATAAAATTTGTAGGATTTAAAATGTTCTACAACTTACATAAAATACACTTTTGCCCTAAAATGCATATTAAGGCAGCAAACTTAAAAAAAAACAATTTTTCCTATAAGTGAGCCTCCTCTAGAAATTCAGCAGACATGGCGCTTAACCTATCTTGTAGAGCAAAAAATATATAGTAGATGAGGCGTTTTAATAAAGAAAAAAATGGCTTCTACGAAGCCATTTTTAAGAAAACGCTAAAAAGCGAAAAATTACACGATTAAACTACTATTTTCGGTTGACCGATTTTGATGAAACTGTTCGTGTCAGGTCCTCTAGTTATACCTAACTTAAGTTTCAAGTTTCAACTCCGTACAATGTTCTGTTCTTGAGATATTTTTTCACACACAGACCAATAGCTAAAAACATGTTTTTTGGGGCTCAGAGGGTCTGAAAACGTGTATATCCGGTTAAAACTCGATTTACAAAATCGACATGTAAACATTTCTTTCCTTCCTTGTTGTTTAGGTCATCAGCCGAAAGGCTGGTTTGAACCTGCAGAGGTTTTACTAAGTAAAAACAAGAAGTGAGGTAGTTTACATTTACCTTCTTCACAGAGTGGAAAAGTACGCTTATCAGCATGCCAGGCCCTCTGAAAAGCACATTTATGTTCCACTCTGCTAATGACACCTTCACTTCATTCACCACAGGGTCTGGCTGTATAATGAAATGCATTACCCTCAGAGGAGATAACTCTGATTAGTGTCTTTTTCACCTCTACCTCTTCTGTTCTTAAATGATAATTGGCCGACCATGTGATAAGAAACAGAACTATTTATTTTATCCCTGCAACGAACGAATTAAGTGTAAATAATTTCTCACTCCCCCTGTCTATTATGGGCAGTTTTTCCTATATAGCCTACTGTTAAATTAGGGCAAGTGAATTTAAAAAATATTTAACGCAGCTCAGTTTAGCGTCAATTAGTGATTACGTATTTTTAAGTTGAACACACGTCGATTTTCATTTACCCTCATTTACTCATGATTTTTTTATGGTTGTCATTGGCAAGAAAAAGTAGTGTGAAGTTTTACAAGACTTTAAAATGAATTAGTAGAAACGGTGAACAAAATGATACACACTACTTTTTTATTTTTGGTTTTTTTGTTAGTTTTTTATTATTATAAAAATTTATGAAATCATCAACGTAAATTTTATGGTGTGAAATTTTTTCAAAACAATATTGCGCAATATTGTAGACAATCAAAATGACATTTGTGTTGTAGTAATAGTATATGGTACATCAACACGTAGAATCAATTTGCGTTCCAATATTTGAATACAAAAAACATGTCTGTCTGTGTTAACCCTGACGTTTACGGCATATTATTTTGGCTACCACATTATAAATTAAAAACTCTTGACATAATAATGAGTTGATTTTTGATATTGTTTCAGATCTGTGTGTCCTTTGTTTGGGTGATGTGCAATGGTGAGTTAACAATAAAATTTATTAAAAAACCATATTTTGTTCTTAAAAATCTGGTGTGAAAGACTCACATGACTTTCTTTTGCCTGCATAAAAAATAAAACATATAGGCCTAACCTAATTTTAATCGTGAGTGAATAACGCAAAATAAAAATCAACCTCTATAGAACTTTAAAATACGTAAAATCACTATTTGACGCTAATCTAGCTTCTGTAGTAGAATATTCTTGAATTATACCCACGTTGTAAATATTTTTAATTCATATAACTTTTTTTTTTGTTTATTTAAAGTCGCATCAACAGCTTGGTCATTAGCGAATACTGTAGGTTTTCGTACTGTAATGGTGGGTGTTAACGTAATAAAATTTCGAGACCCTACCAGAAGTCGAACCCGGGACCTTTCATTTTGTGGGCTAGTACGCTAGCCACTACGCCACGCAGTCGGTCACCTATAAAGTTTATTGCATGCACTTTTAACGTAAAATGCATAACAAAAATATTGTATATTAAAAATTCCGTGTTTTTACCGATTTTGATGAGCAAAGCACAGAAAATTACTAATTAACATTAAATTAAGTGTTGTACAAAAGATGTTTGAAATAAAAGTAGTGCCTAAGTTTTTTTATGTTCAACAACTTTAATCATTTACACTTGTGCTTTAAAATGCATAAATATGGCCGCAATTTTAACAAAAATGTACTGCGAGACCACAGGCTCTCCAAGAATTTCAGCAGACGTAGCGCTTATCATATCATGTAGAGCAGGGGTCTCCAACCTACGGCCCGCGGGCCACATCCGGCCCGCGGAAAATACTGGAAAAAAATTTTTATTTGATAATATATTTCCTTTCAAGCATTTTTACCATTAAATATGAGTACAGTAGTCGTCTCTCACTTGCCACTTCTTTTCTCAATAAGTGTAAAACTAGCCGTAAACAAGTAGTGATCAACAACCATTGTTTGACCCTAAATGGGCTGAAATTTTAAGTGGCAAACAAATGCAATGTTCTCACTAAAAAGTAATTGTTCCTTTTAAGCTTTACACTTGTTGTAAACTCATGTATTGTCAAGTTTTCTTTAAAATTCAATGAAGTACATTTTGTAGTAAATTGAAAATATTTGGTTTTGTATCATCCTGTGTTTTCATTAAGCCTACTTGAAAACTCCTTTTACAGAACAAATATTATTTTATAGCAAATATAGTTATTTGTTTGGTCACAGCTATTTTTTTACAATCACGTAAAGAATTTTAGTTAGCCAACAACAAAGATATTATAAGGAAATATAGCAACTTAAAAAACTAAGCAAGAAAATCTCAAAAACCACCACTGACCTCTTAATTAGAAAAACTTCGAGGGTGTATGGCGGGGGCTAGACTTTCTGCCCTGAAATATTGCTGGCCCGCCTTTCCTCCAAAAATTTACAATGTGGCCCTTGAGTAAAAAAGGTTGGAGACCCCTGATGTAGAGCATGAGGATTGTAGTAACTTAGTCGATTTCAACAAAGATCTTACGGACCGTTTTTGAGATTAACGCTAAAAAGTGAAAAATTGCACGAATGAACTATAACTTCTTCCGATTGACTGATTTTTATGAAAATATTTGTGTCGGTTCCGTAGTAATATAAAACTGAAGTTCAAAGTTTCAACTTTGTACGCTAGATCATTGTTAAGATATTTTGTTCACACAAAGATACCAATTGCTGAAAACATGTTTTTGGGTTCAGGGGGCTTAAAACCCTGTATTTCCGGTGAATACTCGGTTTCCAAAAATCGACATGAAGACAATACTTTCGACCTTGTATATAAATCAATTATATGTGTGTTTACGGCAAGAGACAGTAAAAAATCTGGTGTGAAACACTCACACAACTTTCTCTTGCCAATGCAAATAATTAACAATAAACCTAACATTAGTATTAAAACATTAGAAATGAACAAAAAACTAACCTCAAAAAACATTAGTGAAATACGCAAAATTAAAATCGACCTCAGTTTAGCTTAAAAATACGGAAAATCGCTCATTTACGCTAAACTAGGCACTGTACAAAAAAATGCTTAAAATAAAAGTTGTAGATGTCTTAATTTCCTATAAATTTTATTATATACACTTTTGTCGTAAAATGCATTCTAAGGCCGAATACTTAAAAAATAGATTTTTCACACGTTTTCGTGAGAAAAAAAACAGAAAATTGCTAATTACCGCTAAACTAATCGTTATACAAAAAAATGTTTGAAATAAAAGTTGTAGAATTTTACATTCTCTACAACTTTTATTATATATTGTTTTGCGCTGAAATGCATATTAAAGCCGCAATCTTAAAAAGAAAACGTTTTTACGTAAAAACAGCCTCACGCAGAATTTCAGCAAACATGGCGCCTACCCTATTTTGTAGAGAATAAAAAATTGAGTAAACCAGGCGATTTTAAAAAAAATCGTAGGAACAGTTTTTGAGAAAATCGTAAAACAGTGAAAAATTGTACGAATAAACTACTACTTCCGGTTGACCGATTTTGATGAAAACTTTCGTGTCGGGTCCGGTAGGGGTATGTAACTTAAGTTTCAAGTTTGAAGTTCGTACGATGTTTCGTTCTTAAGATATTTTGTACACACACACACACACACGCACACACACACACACACACACACACACACACAGACACACAGACACAGACACAGACCAATCGCTGAAAACATGTTTTTTGGGTTCAGGGGGTCTGAAAACGTATAGATCCGGTGAAAACTCGATTTCGAAAAATCGACATGAAAACAATACTTTCCTTCCTATATATTCATATAGGCAAGAGAAAGTAAAAAAATCTGGTGTGAAACACTCACACAACTTTCTCTTGCCAATGCAAATAATTAACAATAAACCTAACATTAGTATTAAAACATTAGAAATGAACAAAAACTAACCTCAAAAACATAACCTTATTTTAATCATGAGTGAATGACGCAAAATGACAATCGAACTCAGTTTGGCTTAAAAATACGGAAAATCACGCTTTCACGCTAAACTAGGCTCTGTAGAGAAAAATGCTCTAAACAAAAGTTGTAGATCTTTTAATTTTCTATAAATTTAATTATATACACTTTTGTCGTAAAATGCATACTAAGACCGAAATGTTAAAAAAATCGATTTTTCTCACGTTTTCGTGAGAAAAAAAACAGAAAATCGCAAATTACCGCTAAACTAAGCGTTATACAAAAAAATGTTTGAAATAAAAGTTGTAGGTTTTTAAATTCTCTACAACTTTTATTATATAAGTTTTTGCGCTAAAATTTATATTAAAGCCGTAATCTTAAAAAAACAACGTTTTTACGTAAAAACAGCCTCACCGAGAATTTCAGCAAACATGGCGCCTACCCTTTCTTGTAGAGAATAAAAAATTGAGTAAAATAGGCGATTTTAAAAAAATATCGTAGGACTAGTTTTTGAGAAAATCGCAAAAAACTGAAAAATTATACGAACAAACTACTACTTCCGGTTGACCGATTTTGATGAAAATGTTCGTGTCGCGTCCGGTAGTGGTATGTAACTTAAGTTTCAAGTT
The DNA here is from genome assembly GCA_035578175.1 of Catonia carolina. Lineage (NCBI taxonomy): Eukaryota > Metazoa > Arthropoda > Insecta > Hemiptera > Achilidae > Catonia > Catonia carolina. The sequence goes on along the minus strand of JAQMRL010000007.1, from coordinate 10,972,833 downwards.
TCAAGTTCGTACGATGTTCCGTTCTTGAGATATTCTGTTCACACACAGACACACAGACACACACACAGACACACACACAGACCAATCGCTAAAAACATGTTTTTTGGGTTCAGGGGGTCTGAAAACGTATAGATCCGGTGAAAACTCGATTTCGAAAAATCGACATGAAAACAATACTTTCCTTCCTATATATTCATATAGGCAAGAGAAAGTAAAAAAGGAAAAACTTCCATAAATATTCACTTCTCCATAGTGACTTACTCGGAAACCGAATAAATGTTTGAATAAGTTTATATTTTTTGAAATGTTGTTTATGTCATTAGCCGATAGGCTGGTTTGAACCTCTAGCAGAAGTTCTTAAACTTTCTTTTACCATGCCCCCTGCTGTCAAATAAAAACTTCCCACGTTCCCCCTTACACAATTTTATGTGATAATGAAAGAATCAAGTAGGTACAAAGAATAACCATACATTTATATTTTATTGTTTTTAAAACTTTTCAAGTTCCACTTTTAACAGAAAAAGTAAGAGACAAAATAAATCAGTGAGATGGACGACCTTGAATTTTTCTTATAAGGTACACTATTCTTCGCTGGTTATTAGAAAGTGCAAAACGTCATAGCGATGTCCCGACCGTTGCTCGTCTTCAATCGACTGTTTTTACTTTCTCTTGCCTACATGAATATATAGGAAGGAAAGTATTGTTTTCATGTCGATTTTAAGAAATCGAGTTTTCACCGGATCTATACGTTTTCAGACCCCCTGAACCCAAAAAACATGTTTTTAGCGATTGGTCTGTGTGTTTGTGTGTGTGTGTGTGTGTGTGTGTGTGTGTGTGTGTGTGTTTGTGTGTATACAAAATATCTCAAGAACGGAACATCGTCCGAACTTGAAACTTGAAACTTAGGTTACATACCCCTACCGGACCCGACACGAACGTTTTCATCAAAATCGGTCTACCGGAAGTAGTAGTTTAGTCGTATAATTGTTCACTTTTTTGCGATTTACTCAAAAACTGGTCTTACGATTTTTTTAAAAATCGCCTGGTTTACTTTTTTTCTTATGCTCTACAAGATAGGGTAGGCGCCATCTTGCCTGAAATTCTTGGTAAGGGTGTTTTCACGTAAAAACATAGCTTTTTTAAGATTACAGCTTTATTATGCATTTTACCGCAAAAATGTACATAATAAAAGTTGTAGAGAATTTAAAATTCTACAACTTTTATTTCAAACATTTTTTTGTGCAACGCTTAGTTTAGCAGTAATTAGCGATTTTCTGATTTTTTTTCTCACGAAAACGTGTGAAAAATCGATTTTTTTTAAGATTTTGGCCTTAGAATGCATTTTACGACAAAAGTGTATATAATCAGTTTTATAGTAAATTTAAAGATCTATAACTTTTATTTAAAACATTTTTTCTCTACAGAGCCTAGTTTAGAGAGAAAGAGTGATTTTCCGTATTTCTAAGCCAAACTTGAGTTCGATTTTCATTTTGCGTCTTTCACTCATGATTAAAATTAGGTTATGTTTATTTAGGTTAGTTTTTGTTTATTTCTAATATGTTATTAATAATGTTAGGTTTATTATTAATTATTTGCATTGGCAAGAGAAAGTTGTGTGAGTGTTTCACACCAGATTTTTGCTTTTAAATCGCTAACACCCACTTTCTAACCAGTCTTCAGCGTTACCACATTATCGCTATACACTAATTTAAAAATTTAATGAGCTTCTCTGGCACTTTTCCGCAACTTAAAACAAAACTTAACGCGTTGGAAATCCGTGATGCGTGACAGACACGGTAAGCACCAACTCACTCGTCCGGTTTTGGAAACCGACTGATAAGACACAACTTGTTTAAACTTGACACTGACTACCAGTGTCACAGATTGGTAAAAGATACACATTGAGTGAGTGTTTACTGCAGTTTTTGACACATTTTGCCAGCCGCTTTTTGTGTGGTCGTCAACTGTTGCCGTTGTGTAAGAACGGACGAAATGTTGTTGCCATATTAAGTCTTGTGATTTAGTCATGCAAAGTAAGTACAGTAGAGTACCGATTTTCCGTGGATCGTTTAACCGGGGTTTGGATTAACCGTGCGATCACTATAATTTTGTTTTGTTTTTTGTTTAACGTCCGACTGTTTTGCAAATTGCTGCTAATGCAGACAGTGAAGGATGAAATGAATTTTTTGTAACGTATGATATGATGACGATCTACTAGACAGTGTAACCAAGCCAATTCCTGGACCGAGCTCCTTACTACAGCAAGACGAAAGCAGTGATGACGATTCAGAACCGGCTCCTAAAATCAGTTGCAAAGAAGCTTTAACCGGTGCCGAAACATTACTAACTTTCATGGAAAATCAGGATGACACAGATTACGAGGACATTTTACATTTTTTCGTGGTTATATAAGAAAAATAAAAGAAAAAATATTGCGGCATAAAATGAAACAAAGTAAAATAACAGATTTTATGTGGTTTTTTTTTGTTACGTAGTTTAAGGTAAGATTTATATAAATTTATGTAGTAAATATTTTTATTTTAATACAATTTGTTTATTTATTTCCGATATCCGATAGTATAAACATGTATTAATCAGTAGAATAAAACATACGCGTAACTGGTGGTTTTGTTTTTGACGTAGGTGGTCTCGACCGAATTGGGTTGTATTATCCATGTTTTCCGGTTATCCGATATAGTTATCCCCCCAATTACCACGGATAATCGGTATTATAATGTATTATTGTAGCAAGATATCAAATTATTCGAATTTATAGTATTGTAACACCTAACCGTAGGTTCTTTTTGGATCTGGGTGTAATAAATAATAAATAGACTTCTTTAAGATTCATAACAATTATTTATTTACAAAATTAAATGATTACAATTAATTATTAATTTAAGGTAACTAACCGATAACATTTGAGTTGCTTAAATTAAAGTAACTTGATTGCAAAACCCAACGCTGAACTAAGTTAATTAAAAATAGTAATAATTTTACAATTACCTCTTAAGCACAACATGTAGCAGTCAGTTTTATCTGCTAATAATTATGAGAGCAGCTGATTAACCAAATCCAGGCTACGGCAAAAGCATAATGTCATGTATAAAATTTGAATGGAAATGTCAATTTTTTAACTTGTCGGTATTAGTAAGCTGTACCTTAAATAAAGTTTAATTTGTGTTGAAGTAAGAATTTTGAAATATTAAATAATTTTATGAATCAAGCACTTTATAAATAAATCAAGAAGGATTTATAAATAATATTATATAATTATTAGGGTAAATAATCCCAATTATTCTCAAAAAAATAATTCATGAATTAATGCAAGAATTGTTATATTAGTCGCAGAAGACAAATATTAGTTAAATATAGACAAATAATAGTTCATAACTCAAAGATATTTGCAACATTTAAAGTACCAAGATATTACGACAATATATATATAATCATCAGAGTAGTAAGGCTTCTAATATTTAGCAAATCAAATAAATTTATCTATTAATTTTTTCAAATAAATTCGATCTTCAAATTGTTTTTATTAACTTTATTAACAATAATAATAACTGCAATAAAATCAATTTCGTTTTCTTTATTTGTATTGACAGGTTTCCGTAGTTATTAAAATTTATTAAATCGGTTTTCTTAAATTTTAAAACGTTTCCCTCGCAGGTGAGTTTAGCCGGACAGCTCTCGTTGAGTGATTCTTACAGACACAAATTCTGAATAAGAATACTCTTCAAACCAAATACAATAAATGTACACCACGCAGACCTTTTCTTAACGTTCTCACATTAATATTGCACTCCATATTACAAATTAAACTGACTGAATCAACTAACTCACCGCAAAAGGAGCTAACTCTTACAGAATAACTTTTTTTAGTTTTCTGGGAAGATACTAGAAAGATGAGGTAGTAAATAAATAATAGGAATAGAAAGGGTTTCTTCCGGATTGTAGAAACACCAATATAAAGGTAGATGATACGAGAAAGAGCGAAATAAACGAATTCCAAGATTGTATTAAAAAATAAGTCATAAAAGAGTATACGCGCACATAAATATTAGAAAACACAAGCAATTGCACAAAAATCTGTTGCAACAGAATACAAGAAATGACAATAAGAGATAACCCCTGCTCCCTTTCCAGGTAATAATGCTAGTCACACAACAATGCACTCTTTTCATACAATACCAGCCAGGTCTCACCTAATTATCTCACCTTTACTATCGCTAGACTAATATTATTATGTTTTACCTGAAACTAAACTATCGTAGTTTGAAAGTTTCGTTCAATTTGCGTACTGTACGTTGTTGAATTTTAATGTATATTTTTGTTCGTTTTTAGGTTGCTTCAAAATACATGACTGTCATAATTAAATGTCTTATTTTAATAATGGAAAGTCAAATGAATTTTGTTGAAACAAAACTGTTGATCGAGTACAACTTTTCAAGCAGTCGTTATGTAATCGGCAAAATTGGTCCATGTGAACAATTAGATACAAAAAAATCCAGATCCAGATACATCCAGATGTTGCTTTGTATAATGCCAAGGCATTTTGTCAACGATTCCAGTATAATCATACAACATTCAAGTTATGCACTTTTGAAATTTTAGATTATTTCCAAAAACATCCGTCAAACAAGGAAGAAATTGAACAAGTAATTTTTTTAAATTTTTCTATCTGTACATGTAATTCAAATGCCCTAACTGGGTTACTTCTTATTACCAAAACAACATTAAATCTTTATCTCTACGAACACGTAGTGACCTGAAACTCAGTATATTTTTACTTTCTCTTGCTCTTTATGAATAATTTAAGAAAGGAAAGTAGTCTATTATTTTCATGTCGATTTTGCGAAATCAAGTTTTCACCAGATATACACGTTTTCAGGCCCTTGAACCCATTTAAATATGTTTTTAGCGATTGCTGTGTGTGTGTGTGTGTGTGTGTGTATGTGTATAAAAAATATCTCAAGAACGGAACACCATGCGAACTTGAAACTTAAAACGTAAGTTACATACCACTACCGAACCCGACACGAACATTTTCATCAAAATCGGTCAACCGGAAGTAGTAGTTTATTCGTGTAATTTTTCACTTTTTTGCGACTTCCTCAAAAACTGGTCTTTCGATTTTTTTTCAACCGCCTCAATTACTTAATTTTTTATTCTCTACAAGATAGGGTAGGCGCCATGTTTGCTGAAATTCTCGGTGAGGCTGTTTTCACGTAAAGAAATTGTTTTTTTTTAAAGATTACGGCTGAAAATTTAAAAATTGTCTTGTATAATGTTTAGTTTAGTGGTAGTAAGCGATTTTCTGTATCATTAAAAAATATGAAATTTACAAAATGGATTTTTTAAGATTTCGGTCTTAGTGTGCATTTAACGACAGATTTGTTTATAACCAAATTTATAGAAAATTAAAAGATCTAAAACTTTTGTTTAAAGAATTTTTTTCTACAGAGCCTAGTTTAGCGTGAAAGAGTGATTTTCTGTATTTTTAAGCTAAATTAAGGTTGGTTTTCGTTTTTTAACATTCAATACTTTCCTTCCGTATATATTCATATAGAGAAATATATGAATATATTATACAGAGAAAGTAAAAGTAGTGTATCACTTAAGTCAAAGACTTTTCGGGAGTTGAGTATAATCATTAACGAACAGACGTGCTCAAACTTGTTACAATTATTTATTTACACAGTTAATAATTTTAGATTACTTATTGCTAAATTTAGTCTGGTAACAAATACCATTAGGTTACATCACTTAAATTAATTACAAAACTTATAGCTTAAACTACATTAACTAACAAAACAATGATTGTACAAGTAGTCTCTTACCTATAACCAATTACAGTAAGAAGAACTTTTTCTAAGGTACTTGTCACCAAGAATACTGTATATCACTCCCCAGTAGCACTCACTCGTTAATACTCGAGTCACACCGAGAACTGAAGTGACTTATACGGGGCTACCTTTAACTACCTGTGATCATTGTCATTTATAAAAAGGCACAGATCTGTTAGTTAAAAAGACACTATAGGAGACCCATTTACGCTTTACCAGAAAAATCCAAAACATAATAGAACTTATCAATACCAGGCATAACGAAGCCCTACTACATATATGAATACGGCAGCTATTGTAGTCAGTAGTCGTTTGCCAGCCAATCAATGCACATCGTAATGTCCACGACAATTGTTTCTCCTGCCAGTTGTGACGTACGCGCTGTGATTCGATTTTTGCGCGCAAAAAGATTTTAAGCTGCTAAAATCCATTGGGAGTTGTGTCTGATGTATGGGCCTACAGTAATAAGAGAAGGAAAGGTTCGACAATAATATCGAGACTTTCAAAATGACTGCACAAATATTCAGAGCGGAGTAGCAGCCCAGTATTCAGACCGACGACATCGTTGATGTGATCGACAATTGACGATCAGTGCCCTGGCTAATAAATTTCCGCACATTGCATGAACCTCTATCTACAGAATCGTCACAGATAAGCTTGGATACAACAAGTTGTGTACTAGGTGGTTTTCAAAAGTTCTCACCGATCAGCACAAAAAGCAAAAAATGTGCAGTGAACGAAAGTTTTTGATCGCTATTGCCATGATGGAGATCATTATTGTTTTACCAACTTGTTACTGACGACAAGACGTGGAAACCATGCACCAACGCAGAATCAGAGCAACAAGCAAAGCACTGGCTTCATTCAAGTTCACTCAAACCGAAAATGTTTAACCAATCTCTGTACTCGAGTCAATAAGTGATAGCTACCTTTTTTTAGGGCGAAACGTGCGTCATTTATGTTGATTTCATGTAACGTGGGTCAACAATTACAGCTGACGTGTACTACAAAACACGTACCAAACTGAGACGTGCGATATAAAATCGACGACACGGGAAACTGTCGTCCGGCGTAATTCTCCTTCAGGACAACGCGCATCCTCACATCGCTGCAATAACCAAGACAAAGATTCAAGATATTCATTAGGGACGTTTTGACCACCCACCATGTAGCCCCTAACTTGCGCTTAGTGACTACTTACTCTTCTGGAATTTGAAAAAGTGGCTTGGTTGACAACGGTTTAAAAACGATGAGGAACTCAAGACTGCCGTTGTCAATTGGTTCAACTCCCATGTGGCAAACCTCTATGCAGTGGGTTTTGAGAAGCTGGTCAGCGGTACGAAAAGTGTCTAGAACTAAAATGGTGATTATGTGTAAAATTAAGGTAGGAATGCAGTAAACTAATACTGTCAATAAAAACCTTTTCTCCGGGCTTATATATTATTATTAAAAATGTAAGCCCGTGAGAAAATGCTATTTGGTCATTTAAATGACCCTTACTTCAGAAATTTTTCTCGTAGAATAACCATGAACTGCTATTATTCTACATTACTCTATACTCCTCTAGGAAGTCTCCCGGACAACATTTACAAAACAATTCGTGTAGTAAAGGAAATGAAATAAATATTGTATCTGTTCTCTTTCCAGTTCTTTGGAGTTTGTTCCGAAAATAACGTAAACGGAATTAAATGTACCGAATTTTTGTTAGCATTTCAAGATTTGTGCTGGTCTTTAAAAAATTTAATTATATTTCTACAGACAGAAAAGATGAGATTTAACGGTGAAATTTATAAGGTATTTGTCGATTGTGGAATGTTTCAAGTCGAAGGTGTTATAGAATTTATGGATTATGAAAAATACAAGTATCTTGACATAAATTTTTTGGGGGACGAGTTCTCGATGAATGTCTATACTGATACAAGCACAATGAATATAATGGGTATTCTGGATGAATTTCTGGAAGAACAGATAGAATTAAATATTCCTTTTCATCACATAAAATGCAATATTGGAGAAATAGTTGGTTTATATAAAATTTATACAGTCCGGTAAGACTTTTCCTCAATTACTTAGCAAATAAATAAATAAATATTTATTGTTACGTAATATAATGTATTTGACGTAACCGACCGGATTGGTGAAATGGTAAAGGTATCGCCATAAGTCACCAGTTTAACAGCTGAATTTTGGAGATAAAGGTTCAGTGGTTCAAATCCCAGTAATATTATTTAATTTTAAACAGATATCAATACTAGAAAGTACTGATATCAAATCTTGGAATAGGGTTTAGCCTCTTGTGGAAAAAGTTAAATTTGAAAATTAACCATAACCTCACTGAAAAACACGCAGTTACATATGAATGTTGTTGTTTTTGTTATCAGCCGAAAGGCTGGCTTGAAACTCTAAAGGCGTTATTAAGTAAAACGAGGAGTGAAGTGGTTTACAATTGCTCAATGAGTTGAAAAGTATGCTTATCAGCATGCCAGGCTCTCTGAAAAGCACATATTTTCCACCCTGCAAATGACATCTTCACTTCATTCACCACAGGGAAATTCTTTACTTTCAAAGAAGATAAATTCCCCTGGATGTGATCATCCAGGGGAAGATAGAGGGGACGCGCGGGCCCGGACGTAGGAGAACGTCCTGGCTTAGGAACCTTCGTCAGTGGTACGGGGTGAGCACCACGACACTATTTCGGTTGGCTGTGGACAGAGTGAAGGTCATGTGACTGATCGCCAATGTTCTAGGAGGACACGGCACTTAAAGAAGAAGAAAGAAGATAACCTTGACTATGTTCATTTCACGTTCAGAATGCGGTACGGGAAGTCCATAAGCAATGTATTTCATATAGGAGTTTAAGCGCTACTATATTAACTAAAAAAAATCGACCCCGCGCCACAACACTTTCTCATTTTTACAAACTCCTATTGAATAGCATAATACGAAAATATCATACATTTTTTTAAACTCGTTTATTATTTCTGTTTCCTTCCAACATATGACTTATGCATAAAATTACAGGTGAAATTCTATGTGTTATAACAATATAATAAAACACATTATGTCGTCATTGAATGAAAAAAGTTATACGATGTGAAACGCAAAAGATTTTACAAGATTTAAATGTCCAACTTTGTACGAGCGTATCTTATCTAAACATCAGAGTATAATAATACCGTTTATAGCATAATGATATACAATTCATTAGGAAGCGAAAGCAATTTTTTGATTGAAAATGAGCTTGTTAGAGCGTGGTAAGCGAAACTCAAAATATCGTTGTCCGTGACCTTCGGGTGGTGTCGGTGGAGGAGGTTATTATACGTTAATCGGCTGTGCCTGATGTTTCCCGTACGCCTGATAACACAACTGTTTCTCATAAGAGCTGTACTGCATTCTGAACGTGAAATAGAGTATAGTGTCTTTTACACCTCTACCTCTTCTGTTGTTACATTTTTCAGTCATATAATTGGCTGACTAAGTGATAAGAAACAGAAATATTTTTTTGTAGCCCTGGAACTAGAGATCGAGTGCAAATAATATAACATTCCACTTGTCTGTTGTGGGCAGTGCATATGGATAAGAGCTGATAATTCAAAAAGAGAGCAGAACAACCAATAAAGGTTTCTGGCAACATATTTGGCGATTGGGCGTCAAAGTAGTTGAAAGATAAACAATTGTGATGTTATTGGCCACATATGTGTCAATGTTCGTCAAGAGGTTAGAATGGTTATGCTACAACACAAAAGGCAAGATGGAGCTAACCAGACATTATCGTGTAGGAATTAGGAGAAAAAGTTCAATAACCATGACCAGAATTACCATTTACTTATAACCAATATTAATCAAAACAAAATGTACGATTTTCTTCACGAATTAGTAGTTTTTGCAAGTTATTTATCTGAACTGTTTTTATATATAACTTATTTAGTGTAAACCCTCACTGACTCACTCACTCATTGCTAATTCTTCTACTTGCACAATAGCTAGAATTCTGAAATTAAAAGGGAATATTTCCTTTAGGACAAATAGAAAAGTTAAACATAAACGATTTCGATATTCCATCGTTAAGGAGATATGGGTGTTCAACCCTTAAACATATATTTCAATTTACTAAATTCTAGACAAGCTAGATGGCTGAAACTCAGTTAAGATGTAATTTATAGTTCAACTACAAAATTTCGTCTTAACGCCTTAAAACGTACCCCTAACACTATGAAAATGGTGCACAAGCCTTAAATTAACATTATTATTGTTTCCAAGGGTCCGAACGAGTTCCATGGCTCAATTTCGGTGATGTTATTTAAGGTGTTTTAAGGCAACAGCCTTAAAGTGCTATTTAAGGTGCATCTAAAAAATTTTGTGCCTCTTAACAATTTTCAAAATGTACCCTAACAAATTAAAAACGGTTTACAAACCTTTAAAATAATATTTTTTATTTACTAAGTTCCGGACGAGTTAGATGGCTGAAACCCCTTGGAGGTGTTACCTAAAAAAGTGTTCCTAAAAATTTACCCATTAACTTTGTTGTTGTTGTAGGTCAACAGCCGAAAGGCTGGTTTGAACCTCTAGAGGTATTACTAAGTAAAAACGAGGAGTGACGTGATTTACTACCTCACCATTGATTGAAAATGGTCTGATGGTAGTTGAAACATTGCAGTTATTGCCTTCTCACTGAGTTTAAAGTGTATGCTTATCACCATACCAGGCTCTCCGAAAAGAACCCACTTTCCACCCTGTAAATGACACATTCACTTCATTCACTACAGGGTCTGGCTGTATAGTGAAATTCATTACTCTCAGAGGAGTTAACTTTGACTAGTGTCTTTTACACCTCTACCTCTTCTGTTCTTAAATACTTCAGTGGTATAATTGGCTGACTATACGATAAGAAACAGAACTATTTTTTGTAGCTCTGGAACCAACAGATCTATTATTATATTATTGATCGTTGACAAATAATTTTGATAAGCTAAAGTAAATTTTTTTAACAATGTGCTTCAAATATTAGTTTACTAGTTTTAATTAATTTCAGGAATTTAATAATCATTAGGCCTATGTCTATTTTCTAAATTAATAATTATTTTATTTTTTGACATAATTTTGACAAACTAAATTAAATTTTGTTTTAACAATATTATTTCAAATATTAGTTTAGTATTTAGAATTAATTTCAGGAATTTATTAAATACTGATTAAAAAAAAATTAATAAAATATATTATATAGAAAATTAATGAGTTAAATAATTTTACAAATGCTCCCAATTACGTTACCAATGACTTTTTGAAAAAATGACTTCAAAATTACCCACTGTTGAGTGGTGACCTCCTCTAAGTTTTTAACGCACATTTTTATCTTATTTTACTATTCGTTCACTCGTTTTTATGTGTACAGTTGTGAATTTTCTTAATAAAGTCAAAAAAAACTCTTACATATGTACTTTTATACATGTACAATCAGCTGTCAAAACGGGTTGAACCATGGCGTTCTCTAATTACAGGCGGGAGTACTGGAGTGGGGGTAATGACGTCAGCAGTCTTAATAACTGACGTGGCGCTGTCTACACACTGTCTTATTCACATATTTAAGTATGTGTTTACAATTTAGTGAGACTAGTCGTTCGGTGATATTCTATTTGATGATACAGTACAGTATTTTTAATAAATCATTTTTCATCATTTCGTGTTGAAATTCATCAGAATAATTGTAGATTTCAGTGTTGCTATATTAATAATTGTGTTGAATATTCAGTTATAAATTTTAAAATGCCGTGTCATTGTTGTGTGCCTCAATGAAAAAGTAATTATTTTGCTTCTTCAAAAGAAAAGTACATCTCAATGTTTAAGTTTCCGAAAGAGAAAGATTCTTTTGAGAAATGGAAACGGGTTATACCTAGGACTGATTGGACTCCTAATGCTCATACCTATGTTTGCGTTAAACACTTCGATTCCAGATTTATTGTAACCGAGTACGATTACAAAACTAATTCTGGTGAAACCAGAACAATGAAGTTAAACAGACCGCGACTTAAACAAGAAGCTTATCCCTCGATATTTCCTAATTTGCCTGATTATTTGAGTAAAACTCTTCCAGCGAAAAGAAAAGCTCCGGAAAAAAGAAGAGCTGAAACCAAAACAAAAAAAATTAAAGAGGAAAATGACCGAATTGCATGTCAAAATGAACAAGATCCCATTCAAAATTTGAATTTTTTAAAAGATAATATTAATATAAGATTGAGTACATTTTGTTTTACAGACCTGCATGTTCATTCAAAAACATCTGAATTAATAATAGGAAAAAATTAATTACTCGGCTAGGAAATTTTATGTTTTTGTTACTATAGACTCGAATTTAGTACCGACCATTTTTCTATCAAGATATTAAATTATCTGAACAAGAAATCAAAGTTAATTTTGATTGCTTTAAGATTTTAAAATGGTCTTATTTGAAGAATATGCGATGACAATGTCAGTAAAATCAGCTACTCACCTAAATTGTATTCCATGTCATCGCATATTAAAACCCTTATTGATGAATTAAAGTCAACATTTTTTGAACCTGATGATGAAACATTTGCCAGCTAACATTAATATCCGAGCAGTTTGATTTAGTTTTAACAGAAATGAACAGACGGCGAGGTAAGAGAAGAAATATTTTATTCTATAAACTGTAATTACGTATTTAGATCTAAATAAACAAATTTATATAAATAAATTTATATTAGTAATCTTATTTATAATCCGTATTCAAAACAAACACACACAAAATCAGAGATAGTAAGTGAGGATTCATAATATATTATGTACGTATAGCCTATTACAATGTAATGTAATGAATTAGAAACTGGACTTCTGACGTCACCAGTCAGGCTTCTCCCCACCACTGCTATCCCGCCTGTAACTAAAGAACGCCATGGTTGAACGCATCTGGCTCGGGTCGAATTATAACAATGAAAGGATTATTATAACAGAACGCACGAAAATGGTCCGATGGTAGTTGAAACGTTGTTGTCAGATCGCTGCCCGCACATGTATTCGACTCAGCAAAAATTTTATAGATCTCTCTAACTAGCCGTCTAAAGCTCTTCGTTAATCAAAAAAATATTGTGGGTTCCTAATAAGTCGTGTTTTATTACTACATAAATGTTATTATTATGTTGTGACCTTTAGGCCAGTTGCGCGCGCACACAGTTAGACAACCTAAATTTTGCGACATGTTTTGAGTTTGACAACGAATAACTTTTTTTTGAAATCGATGACTTATATTTTTTAATAATTTGTTATAAAATTGGCCTACAGAATTTTATCTTTAATTTCATGTATTATTTGTCATTGGTTACAGAGGGGAAAAAGTTATTTCATTTTTAAAATGTGACGCCCTGAAGGCAGCGTATCATACAGTTTCATTAGAAATTTACGGCCGTCATTGTACTTCCTATATTTAAAACCAATTGACCGTAATATCCACAAAATAGAATCTTTAGATCCAGTATAGTTAATTTTTTGCTCTAAACTTTTTTTTTTGCTGTAGGAAATTTCCCTTTATCATAAAAATCCAAAACTGTTTTATGCACAAGTTTCTTGTCAAATGGTCCATCTGTGTTTACCTTCTCTCGCTTGTAATGTTTACTTGGAGTTTCAAATACCGCTTCTTCATCACTATCTGCTAAATTCAAGTTTTTTTTGTGCATTGAAAAGTATTATCTGACACACTGCATGGCTGAGCTGCTGGTTTTTTTACCTGGTGAAAATTAATACTTTCTGATTCTTCTGGATTGTCAGCTTAATTCTTGGAAAAACTTAAATACATCGCCTACTATACATTTACTTTGTTTTTTTTTGTGTCCTTCTGACCCATTCGCGAACCTGCATTGTAGGGCTGAAGTCTTTCAAGAGTCCGTTGATTGGCTTCGGTTTCTTCCATTATTTACCTCTAAACACTCGTGCAAACAGTAAACTAAGTCTAACACAAATAAAAGTAAAACTTATTACTTAAAACATTTGAACTAATCACTGTAAAAACTTCACGGTTCAACAAACTTAAACAACACTAATGATAGCAAATACCTGACTCAGACTACACTTAATAACCAACTGAAGGAAGCACAGACACAGCACAGGAATGAATCGCTCGTTGACTGCTGCACGTGGCAACGTTGACGGTGCTCCGTCGACGTAATCGCCATCGGACCATTTTTGTGAGTTCTATTATAGTCATCGACTCTTGGGATTCCCAATCCCTTCACCTTTATATAATTACCTGCTTACTTGGCCCACGCTACATGGTTTAAAGAGCATTTTACATGCTATACGTTGGTGTTTTCTCTGGTTCACTAAAAGTATAAAAATCACCCTACACTTTTACTATACAGCAATGCACCAAATCCATACATTTAGCGGCTCAAGGAAACTTGTCGCATTATTTTTACTTTCTCTTGCCTATGTGAATATATAGGAAGGAAAGTATTGTTTTCATGTCGATTTTTCGAAATCGAGTTTTCACCGGATCTAGCCTATACGTTTTCAGACCCCCTGAAACCAAAAAACATGTTTTTAGCGATTGGTCTGTGTGTGTGTGTGTGTGTGTGTGTGTGTGTGCGCGTGCGTGTGTGTGTGTGTGTGTGTGTGTGTGTGTGCGTGTGTTTGTGTGTGTGTGTGTGTGTGTGTGTGTGTGTGTGTGTGTGTGTGTGTGTGTGTGTGTGTGTGTGTGTGTGTGTGTGTGTGTGTGTGTGTGTGTGTGTGAACAGAATATCTCAAGAACGGAACAACGTACGAACTTCAAACTTGAAACTTAAGTTACACACCACTACCGAACCCGACACGAACATTTTCATCAAAATCGGTCAACCGGAAGTAGTAGTTTATTCGTGTAATTTTTCACTTTTTTGCGATTTTCTCTAAAACTCTTTCTACGATTTTTTTTAAAATCGCCTGGTTTACTCAATTTTTTATTCTCTACAAGATAGGGTAGGCATCATGTTTGCTGAAATTCTTGGTAAGGCTGTTTTCACGTAAAAACTTACATTTTTTAAGATTACGGCTTTAATATGCAATTTAGCGCAAATATATATATATAATAAAAGTTGTAGAAAATTTAAAAACCTACAACTTTTATTTCAAACATTTTTTTGTATAACGCTTAGTTTAGCAGTAATTAGCAATTTTCTGATGTTTTCTCACGAAAACGTGTGAAAAATCGATTTCGCCCTTAGAATGCATTTTACGACAAAAGTGTATATAATAAATTTTATAGAAAATAAAAAGATTTACAACTTTATTTTTTAGCATTTTTCTCTACAGAGCCTAGTTTAGCGTGAAAGAGTGATTTTTCCGTATTTTTAAGGCAAACTGAGGTCAATTTTCATTTTGCGTCTTTCACTCATGATTAAAATAAGGTTATGTTTTTAAGGTTAGTTTTTTTGTTTATTTCTAATGGTTTATTACTAATTTTAGGTATATTGTTAATTATTTGCATTGGCTAGAGAAAGTTGTGTGAGTGTTTCACACCAAATTTTTTTCTAATTGAAATGTAAACATTTTTATAAAAATCAAATGCATAAATGTTTATACCTTACCTTTCGACTGAATTATCTGTTTCTTTTTTAAACCATGTAGCGAGGGCCATGTAAGCAGGTGTATAAATGTGACGGAGTTGGAAATCAACCGTCAAAACTTCATAGAAAATTATCAAAACTGAAAAATATGATAAACAGCTGATTTTTTACAATTAACAATTTTTCCATTAATCGCTCTTTATTCAAACGCAATTTAATTTACAAATTATTTCTCTTGTTTTAGGTACGATAGCAGTGATATATCTATATTAAAAGATATGTTCGAACGTATTTGTTTCTTTAATAATATTACGGAAAATTGGAGTAAATCACAATTAATATCTTTAGCTACACCATTAGCCAACGTCATAAATCAACAACATAAAATTGTATACGATAGAAGGCGATTCAATCGTTCAGGCATTTCAACTAATATCATAGGACAAGAAAACGTCGATAATGATGTAGAAATAGTCATATCACTTCTAGAATTAAAAGATCCGATTTATTTCACTTCACGAGTTATACCGAAAATTCCAATGGTAATTGAATCAGAAAAAATTGATATCCGTAAACAAACAGATAAAGAATCCTTATTTAAGATATTATCTAAAACAATCGAAAATGACTGGATTCACAGCAATTATTACAAATACTTCAAAGGAATTTTGAAAGAAAATGATATAGTTTCATCTTTGAATTGTGCAAAACTTGTTTTAGAAACGATTTATACCAACCATATGGTTTTTAACCACATGTGGTTTGATACCGACACTTTTCTCAAACATTTCGAGGACATTGTTTTAATTTCAGGACAAACGGTGAGAATTTTTAATGTGAATTTATTTCATTTATAGTAAAAATCAAATTTGATAATAAATTTAATTTAATATTTTTTTACTTTCTCTTGCCTATATGAATGTATAGGAAGGAAAGTATTGTTTTCATTTAGATTTTTCGAAATCGAGTTTTCACCGTATCTACACGTTTACAGACCCCCTGAACCCAAAGAACATATGTTTTTAGCGATTGGTCTGTGTGTGTGTGTGTGTGTGTTTGTGTGTGTGTGCGTGTGTGAACAGAATATCTCAAGAACGGAACATCGTACGAACTTGGAACTTAAAACTTAAGTTACACACCCCTACCGCACCCGACACCAACATTTTCATCAAAATTTTTTTTTTGTTTTTTTTTTTGGTTTAACGTCCGACTGTTCTGCAATTACTGCTAATGCAGACGGTGAAGGATGAAATGATAATTTGTAACGTATGAAAAAATGCCGTGCCTGAATGGGATTCGAACCCAAGACCGCATGATGAGAGGCGAGCACGTTACCAACTGCGCCAATGCGGCCGGCCATTTCATCAAAATCGGTCAACCGGAAGTAGTAGTTTATTCGTGTAATGTTTCACTTTTTTCAATTTTCTCAAAAACGTCTCCTACGATATTTTTAAAGCATATTTAAAAAATATGCTTTACACGATAGGGTAGGTGTCATGTCTGCTGAAATTCTTGGAGAGGCTGTTTTCACGTAAAAAAATTAGTTTTTTTTAAGATTGCGGCTTTAATATGCATTTTAGCGCAAAAAGTTATATAATAAAAGTTATAGAAAATTAAAAATATTACAACTTTTATTTCAAATATTTTTTTTTTTGTATAACGCTTAGTTTAGTGGTAATTAGCGATTTTTTTTCTCACGAAAACGAGTACAAAATCGATTTTTTTAAGATTTCGGCCTTAATACGCATTTTACGACAAAATTATATAGTATATTAAAATTTGTAGGAAATTAAAAGATCCTCAACTTTTATTGTAAACATTTTCTCTATAGAGCCTAGTTTAGCGTGAAAGAGTGATTTTCTGTATTTTTAAGTTAAACTGAAGTTGGTTTTCATTTGCGTCTTTCACTCATGATTAGAATTAGGTTATATTTATTGGGGTTAGTTTTTTTGTTTATTTCTAATGTTTTATTACTAATGTTAGATTATTTTGTTAATTATTTGTATTGGCAAGAGATTTGTATTGGTCGTGTGAGTGTTTCACACCAAATTTTTTTATTTAACTTAATCCACTGGATTGGTCTAGTAGTAAAGTCGTCGTTGCGTATCGAATTCTAGTAAAGGTGGTTACTTTCATACGGATTTGAATACTAGATAGTGTTTACCGTGTACTTTGATAATTGAATCGGTCATTTCAGTAAGCCCAAAGTCTAAATTTTACATTTTTTTCTTTAGTATATTTTAGGACTAACTGAATATATACACAGCATCCGTACAAAAAGCACATAAGTTTGGCTTTCCTTAAGTAATATAACACTAAGAAAAGGCTTATCCTCAAGTATATAAAGTGCTTCCTTCTAAATAAAAATTGAAAGTGGATGATCTTTTGAAGCTTGAGCTTTACATTCCAGTGGAATAGACTACACAAAATGTCTATGCAAAAATTTTTTTAAGGGAGATAACTACTGTTTGTGACGACGACGAAGAAAGTGAATAGGCCTAGAAACCAACGTTTTTCTCCTAAAGTTAAGAACTTTAATTTCTATTATTGCAAAAAGCTATTTAATTAACTAATGTAAACTACTGAAATAAATAAGTAATTGCATACTAACTATTGTACAACACAATTTTGTTCTGGTCTAACAACGTATTTTACAAAAACCAACATAATTTAGCAGCATTTTACTCCAGTTTATTTCAGAATCACCTTTAGTCTAAATCTTCAATAAAGTAGCTTATCATTAAAAAGACAAAAGTACACATTTTATATTAAATAGGACAACCCTCAGAAAAAAAATTATATTTTTTAATAGGTTTTGTATTTTATTAAAACTTAGTAAATTAACAAAGAGTTTCTTATTTTTTCCGAAAACTAGTTTTTTGACTTTTGGGTTTTCTGAAATGACCGATTCAATTGTGGTTATATTTACCACATCTCTAAAGAATGATCGGCCTGAGTTTGTACAAGACGCACCTTATTTAAACGTCATAAATATCATCCTTATCTCATTGAGTCACGGGTTTGCTTATCGTTCTTAAACTGAAAAGATTACAACGTACACAAATTAGGGTAAATAAAATAAATATTTTTAAAATTTTAATTTTAATAGGTATACTTTGTGTCCTTTTTCTTTCCTCCGTGGCATAGGCCATCCGGCCTATGAAAATGCCTGTTCCGGCATGAAAATATTTTACGTTTCATACTTCTTCAAAACATGCCAATCCGGTTTGGATGTTACCGATCATTCATCGTTATTCGGAGGTTGTTGGTTTTTATCCGGAACAATTTCGTGGAGCTCTTACCAAACCATGCATTCAAATTTGTGAGCCAAGAATTTCTTCTTCTGCCAATAGTTCTTATTTCTTTTATTTTTTCCTTTCCGCATGTGTTTTAGTGTTTACATCTTTCTGCTTTCTCCTGCCCTGTATAAATATAAAGGATTAGAAAATATTTTATTCATGACGATTTTTCGAAATCGAGTTATCGTCAAAAGTATAACATGTTTTCAGTTCCCCGAAATTAAAAACAAACATGTTTTTACCGATTGGTATGTGTGTGTGTGTGTGTGTGTGTGTTAATCTATCTGCTTGAGGAAAATATCTCACGAGGGTAATATTTTACGAAGTTTAAACTTGGTTGGGTACTACAAGGAGACCTGACACTAAATTTTTCATTAAAATCGGTCGAGCAGAAGTGATTATTCGTGCAAATTTTTACTTTACGATTTTCTCAAAAACGGCCCTTAAAATTTTTCTTAAAGTTACCTCACTACATTTTATTGTCTACAAAATAGGGTCAAGCACAATGTATGCTGAAATTTTTCGGCAGGCTGTGCTCCCGTGGTAAAAATGTTTTTTTTTAGGATTACAAACTTAATAAGCAATGAAGAACTAAAGTGTATGTAATCAAAGTTGTAGAAAATTAAAAACCAACAACTTTTATTTCAAACTTGTTTTTCTACAACACTTATTTTAGCGCCAATTAGTGATTTTCTATACTTTTTAATCCTACAGTGATTGATTTCTATTTTGCGTCATTCACTCATAATTAAAATTAACTTATTTTTAAAATTTTTTTAAATTGGTAAATTTTTTATTGTTAAATCATAGGTTAGGCAACCTTCTGGTAGTGGTTGGCGCGGTAGTCTAAAACGCGGAGATCCCGGGTTCGATTTCAGGTTAAAGTCTAGGCTATATTTTACATGTCAAAATTCACTGTTTCAGTTGTAATTCACACCGCAGTCACTAATAACCATGCTGTTCATGTGACTTTATATAAACAAAAGAAAATATAAGTTATTTTAATCATTATATGTATTGGCAAGGCAAAGTCGTGGAAGTGTTTCATAACAGGTTTTTTTAGCATCTATACAAGGTGTCCACTAAGTAGGTTGCCAAACTTTGGGAGATGATTCAGTACCTTAAAATAAACAAAAAGTGTTATATGAACTAACCTCTTAATTCGCTTCATAAACTGGTGTCTGCCATTTTATGTTTATTAAAGAAAAATTATTTTCGTAGGAACGGTTGAAGATTTTTTACTCAAATTTGGTATGCATGTAGAAGTACTTATGTTGCAAAGATGAAATTTATCTAATTGCTTTTAATTCGCTAAATTTCAAAATAGTAGACGTTCAAACTTTTTAAATCAAAATATTTCAGCAACCATGCTGTTTATTGATTTTACGTTTATTACAAAATATATTACGCATTGTTTGGTGAAAAGAATAACACCTTCTTTGTTCAAATAGCTACAATCACAAATAGCTGAGTTAGAGCGGAAATGTAATCAAAAATCTGTTGGTTGTTTTCACCTCTTCAGATTAGCCAGGGCATTTATGTTAGAAATACTGTAATTAATTCTGTGTAAAAACAAACTCTTTAGGATAAAATTTAATAATTCAAAATGTATTGAAATCAATCAAATATTATCAATTATTTTTTGACTTTGAATTGTAAAATTTTCATTCTAAAGACAGTTTGTTTTTACACAGAATTAATTACAGTATTTCTAGCACGAATTCCCTGGCTAATCTGAAGAGGTGAAAACAACCAAACGATTTTGGATTATATTTTTTGCCGTAACTCAGCTATTTATAATTGTATTTGAACAAAGAAGGTGTTTCACCAAAAAATGGGTACAATTTTTACAAATCAATAAACAGCATGGTTACTGAGATATTTTGATTTAAAAAGTTTTAACGTCCACTATTTTGAAATTTAGCGTATTGAAAGCATTGAGATAAATTTTATTTTTGCAACATAAGTACTTCTACATGCATACCAAACTTGAGTAAAAAATCTTCAACCGTTCCTAAGAAAATAATTTTTCTTTAAAAAACACAAAATGGTAGACACCTGTAAATGAAGCAAGATAAGAGATTAGTTCATACAACACTTTTTATTTATTTTAAGGTACTGAATCATCTCCCAAAGTTTGGCGCCCTACTTAGTGGGCACCTTGTACACATTCATCATACAGAATTTTAATAATTTTGCGTTGCTTTTAATTTAAGGGAGAAATTGGCAGTGAAAAATTTCAAGATAATTTCAAAATAATTGAAAGGTCAGTGCGGACTCGAGTAATTCCTACCGAAGTCGTCAGTATCATGTTGGAATACTGTGAAAAGAAAAAAATAACGTTTCAATACCTAGCCACTGTTATAAACTTCTTAACGAACGATCCTGCGTTTTGGGTTGAATTTGAAGACGTGGTGAAAGACCCGTCTCATATTATGGTACGGAATTATAAGAACTAAAATTATTATGTTGATTTTCAATTTCAGGGAATCTATCTGAAGTTTTCTTCCTTCACATCCTTGTCTTCCCTCTTCTTCCCCACCACCTACTACAACTCCTACTTCTCCTTCCCTTCTCCCTTCTCGCTGAAGATAAATATTTAACTTTCTCTTGCCTATATGAATATATAGGAAGGAAAGTATTGTTTTCATGTCGATTTTTCGAAATCAAGTTTTCACCGGATCTATACGTTTTCAGACCCCCTGAACCCAAAAAACATGTTTTTAGCGATTGGTCTGTGTGTGTGTGTGTGTGTGTGTTTGTGTGTGTGCGTGTGTGCGCGTGCGTGTGTGCGTGCGTGCGTGCGTTTGTTTGTGTGTGTGCGCGCGCGCGTGCGTGCGCGTGCGTGCGTGCGTGTGTACGTGTGTGTGTGTGTGTGTGTGTGTGTGTGTGTGTGAACAGAATATCTCAAGAACGGAACATCGTACGAACTTGAAACTTGAAACTTAGAAACTTAAGTTACATACCACTACCGGACCCGACACGAACATTTTCATCAAAATCGGTCAACCGGAAGTAGTAGTTTATTCGTGTCATTTTTTACTTTTTTGCGATTTTCTCAAAAACTGGTCCTACGATTTTTTTTTAAATCGCCTGATTTACTCAATTTTTTATTCTCTACAAGATAGGGTAGGCGCCATGTTTGCTGAAATTCTGGGTGAGGCTGTTTTCACGAAAAAACATTTTCTTTTTAAGATTGCGGCTTTAATATACATTTTAGCGCAAAACGTTCTATAATAAAAGTTGTAGAAAATGTAAAATTCTACAACTTTTATTTCAAACATTTTTTTGTATAACGCTTAGTTTAGCGGTAATTGGCAATTTTGTGTTTTTTTCTCACGAAAACGTGTGAAAAATCGATTTTTTTAAGATTTCGGCCTTAGAATGCATTTTACAACAAAAGTGTGTATCATAAAATTTGTAGAAAATTAAAAGATCTACAACTTTTATTTAAAGCTTTTTTTTGTACAGTGCCTAGTTTAGCGTGAATGGGCGATTTTCCGTATTTTTAAGCCAAACTGAGGTCGATTTTAATTTTACGTATTTCACTAATGTTTTTTGAGGTTAGTTTTTTGTTTATTTCTAATGTTTTAATACTAATGTTAGGATTATTGTTAATGTTTTATATTGGCAAGAGAAAGTTGTGTGTGTGTTTCACTCCAGATTTTTATTATTTAGTAACTGTCTTTGAAAAATCAAAATAATTAAATTACCTGTCCACAACCACTTGTTACCACCCGTACGGACACGAACTATTAACGTAATTCAGAACTGATCCGTAACGACACTTATTTCAAACGGTCCGATACAAATTCCGTTCACAATTATTCAGGTGTTGACTTATCAACTACAAAGGTGCTTAATATTTGTATACCTACGTTCTTATAGTTTCCCAAACAATCATGATCTATTGAAAAAAATCTGCCGCTTTTCTCGAACATTGTAGAATGAATCAAATTATGATTTTCTCCATCCTTGTTCAACCCACTCCAACCCACACCAGACACAATTCCTACAACAAAAAATCTATTCTATTAACCATTTCTAGAATAATGTTACAATACTTTAAATCTGTAGAGGTGTAAAAGACACTAGTCAGAGTTATCGCCTCTGAGTTTAATGAATTTCTTCATTATACAGCCAGACCCTGTAGTGAATGAAGTGAAGTTGTCATTTGCAGGTTGGAAAGTAGGTACTTTTCGTAGGGCCTGGCACGCTGATAAACATACTTGTCCACTCAATGAGGAAGGCAATGTTATCCACTTTACTTCTCGTTTTACTTAGTAAAGCCTCTAGAGGTTCAAACCAGCCTTTCGGCTGATGACCTAAACAACAATAATACATCGCATTTATAAATCTAACATATAATAACATATTGTTCTATTAACAAAAATATTTTATAATTTGTTTTTTAATAAACCATAAAAAGTAACCCACGGAGTCGGTCTAGTCGTAAAGTCGTTGCCAGAAGTCAGCTGTTTGACAGCTGATTTATGGAGACGAAGGTTGCAAGGTTTAAATCTTAGTAAAGGTAGTTACTTCCATACGGATTTGAAAACTAGACAGTGGCTTCGATGGTTATGGTTCGATTAACCTACTCTCTCAGAGTGGTAGACCTGATTCTGTACAAGAGTACAGCTTATTTACATGTCGTACACATCATACTTGTCATATATATATATGTCATCTCATTGGGTTGTGAAGTTGCTTATTGGTCTTAAATTGAACAGATTGCAACGAACACATTTGGGAATATAAATAAATAAAAATAAACCAAAAAAAATAAAAACACAGTTTAAAAAAATAAGAAAATAAATAAAAAGATCGTCTCAAAAGTCAGCTGTTAAACAAATAATTTGAGGCCCTAGACCAAACTGGAGGGTTCGGATATACATTTTGGTAGAATACTTTTTACTTTCTCTTGCCTATATGAATATAATTATAGGAAGGAAAGTATTGTTTTCATGTCGATTTTTCGAAATCGAGTTTTCACCGGATCTATACGTTTTCAGACCCCCTGAACCCAAAAAATTTGTTTTTAGCGATTGGTCTGTGTGTGTGTCTGTGTGTGTGTGTAAACAAAATATCTCAAGAACGGAACATTGTACGAACTTGAAACTTAAAACTTAAGTTGCATACCACTACCGGACCCGACACGAACATTTTCATCAAAATCGGTCAACCGGAAGTAGTAGTTTGTTCGTGTAATTTTTCACTTTTTGCGATTTTTTCAAAAACTGGTCCTACGATTTTTTTTAAATCGCCTGGTTTATTTAGTTTTTTATTCTCTACAAGATAGGGTAGGCGCCATGTTTGCTGAAATTCTTGGTCAGGCTGTTTTCACGTAAAAACGTTGTTTTTTTTTAAGATTACGGCTTTAATATGCATTTTAGCGCAAAAAGTTATATAACAAAAGTTGTAGAGAATTAAAAATCCTACAACTTTTATTTCAAACTTTTTTTTTATAACGCTTAGTTTAGCAGTAATTAGCGATTTTCTGATTTTTTCTTACGAAAACGTGTGAAAAATCGTTTTTTATAAGATTTCGGCTTTAGTACGCATTTTACGACAAAAGTGTACATAATCAAACTTATAGGAAATTAAAAGATCTACAACTTTTATTCAAAACATTTTTCTCTACAGAGCCTAGTTTAGCGTGAAAGAGTGATTTTCCGTATTTTTAAGCCAAACTGAGTTCGATTTTCATTTTGCGTCTTTCACTCATGATTAAAATAAGGTTATGTTTTTGAGGTTAGTTTTTTTTTTTATTTCTAATGTTTTATTACTAATGTTAGGTTATATTGTTAATTTTTTGCATTGGCAAGAGAATGTTGTGTGAGTGTTTCACACCAGATTTTTTTTATTAACTTTATTTATGAAATTCACAACTGTAAGAAGATAAACAACCAGTGAAAATTATGGTGAGTGAATGAATCAAACAACATGAGTGATTAATTAATTCATTCATTAATACCATTAACCGTTTTTAAAACTGGAAGTCCCTGCTCCAATTCCTCCTTAGTCGTCTTTGAACGTTGTTTGGTAGATGACGGGAAGAAAGTTTACGTACCAGTTCGTTTGGATGAGCGAAAAGTCTGCTGTGGAACTTTCAATAAAGTTGAATGAAAACATCTGTTACTAGAGGGATGTTAAGGTCGTTATGTAAAGTAGCGTTAGAAACGTAAGAGGGTGCGTTGAGTAATATCCGTAAGATCTTCGATTGAACCTTCTGAATCGGAGGTTTACACATCCATAAATTTGACCGGCGTACATCCAAATACTTGCAAGAATACTACCGGTGTAGAATACAGGCAGGATAAATTGAGCGCTGGTTCACGCATGCGCAGTTAACACATTCCCCGCACCTCCTATAAAGTACAGTCGGTATAACACCACAATAAATCAAAAAGTTCGCTTCATACTTTGCCTTACGTTTCTAGTTTGTTTTGTTGTGTCTTGTTTATGTAGTATAATTTTAATTTAAAATAATAAATTAAGTGTAATGCACGATTGATTAAATACATAAAGTTTGGAAACAATAAATGAGCCATTACAAAAAGATTTGTTTATAAAACAATGAGGTTATGTTGTGATCGAGTACAACAATACGCACATTAGGCTAACGAACGTAGGCCTAATCGTACGAAAATGAGGGTGCACGCTTATAATGGGAAGCGACTGTACATCTGCACTTGTATTCTTACTGTTAGCCCTTAATTTATTTTGCCAGTATTCTTTAATGTTTTCGTTATTATCATGTGAACAGCCATCATCTGACTTCATGAAACATTTTTTAAATAATTTTTTCTATTTAGATTCATTAACTACCTTTCTTTTATATTTCAGCTAGCAGTAAAAGAATTTTTTAAGAAACCAGAAGCAGAAGCTTTATATATTTACAACAGAGTCAATGATCCTGATTTTGATAAAGCAAACATAGATGTAATTGTGAATGAGATAATTGAACCCCTATTTTTTAAATATCTTAAATCTGTTTGGAAATAGTTTTTCCTGTAATCAATATTCAGATAAAAATACATTATTTTAGTTTTTAAATTATATTGTTTTAATAACATATTTATTATTTATTTTACGTACAACCAAACCATAACCGTTTAACCATTCAACCTTCATCTTGTTTAGGTAAAAGGTTCTCTTTTACCATTTGATGTCATGAGCAGTAGTTTATGTGAAAAATTTTTATTTGTACTGAGTAAACGAATTTCGGGTGCTCCTTGCCCGAAATCCGCCAATCAGGTGTTTCTTTTTTATCGGACACCGTGTGTCTCAGCCCAATATGGGCTCACTCCGATATATCAAGGTAGCACGTTGGTTTCACAAATTATTTGAAAAATAGCGTTTTCCGTTATTACTGTAATTACCATAGAGATAAGTGATCTGAAACTGATACAGCAGAACGCAGGTCTGTTGGGGCAGCTTTTTTCGGTGACTGGTGAAATTTTAAAAAATTATTCGTAAATCGCACATGCAATGTACGTTTATTTTTATTTTATAATATTTTTAAATGTAGAATTGGAAAATGAGGTCACTGAACTGATTGAGTGTGCTCCCGAATTTATAATAAATTTACATTTTTGAAGTCTCGTTTTTAAACCCAAGAACAATATTAAAACTAATATAATACTAATAATCCCTTTCTAAGATGACGTCTCTCATGGCTAATGGCAATTTTTAGAAAGAGAAATTGAATGACACTATTTTTATTTCCAAATTCTGAATCTGACTTTCGGTTTTGAACAAACTCCTGTCAAAACCGAAACTTCAAACCCAGTAGGTATGTCCACACTCGTCCGCTTTCTTTTTCAACTTGTGATTCGACATGCGATATCGCATGCTACATCGCATGTGCTTAGAAGCATACCACCTTTTTTATCTCAAAAAAACATAACGAATATTTTTGAACACTACACTAAATTAAAGCCTGTTCTTGCCTGCATTGATTAGTTTGATTTAAGTTGTTTTATTTAGAAATTAATCGGAGATAACTCCAGCAATTTACGCAAAAAGTACTCAGTTTTTAGCCGATTTTTCGTTAATGTGGGTTTTAAACGTCCGTTACTCCGTCCAGGTTTTTCATAAAAATCGGCGTTTAAGTACGTTGAAGATCAGAGTTTTTTCTAAAATATGAATATTTTAAAAGTTAAATCTCGTGTTCCGTTTTAATATGCCGCCCATTTGTTAAAAAAAGTGTTTCTTTGGCTCCACGTAAAGGTAGGGAAATGATTTTTAGACTGAACCATGAATTTTCACAACATTATTATGTCAAGCAAAGCGTTAATTTTTTTTTAATAAAAACATTGTTAAATAATTCAAAATGAGCTACGGAATGAGTGGCAGCACGAAAACACAGAAGTTTGTTTTTCTAAATTACTATACTTGGAGCGGATACCGCTATAGAGCTCAGTTTCCTCTCAAGAAGTTTAGAGGCTAATAGAATTTTCTATTAACACCACATATCTATTTTTAATTACAAATGCAAAATACGATACATGGCATAATATTACTGTAGAAATGCATGGTTCAGTTCAAAAATTATTTCCCTACTTACCGTGAATCCAAAATACACTTTTATTTTTAAAAAAAAATTGCCGGCATTTTAAAATGAAACATCAGACTTTTATTTTAAAATGTTTATATAGAGAAAACTTTGGTCTTCAACGCCGTTCTTTTATGAAAAGCCTGGACGGAGTAACGGACGTTTAAAAACCACATTAACGGAAAACCGGCTAAAATCTGAGTATTCTTTATGCATAAATTGCTGCATTTCCGACTACTTTCAAAATAAAATAATCTAAGTCAAACCAACCAACGCAGGAAAGAACAGGCTTTCATTTAGTGTAGTGTTCTAAAATATTCTTGATGTTTTTTTTGAGATAAAGCTCTTCAAACGAGTACGAGGACAGGTGAAATGGCATGCTTCTAAGCGCATGCGACATCGCACGAGTGTGGACATAGCTATTGATTCCTGTATCTACTGTTCATGAGGAATCGTACGACACTATTTTTGTTAAAATTCCCACTTTGATTCTTGATTTTCAGTTTTGGGCCACTTTTGGTCAAAACCAGAACTTCAAACTTAATCCAAGACCACTTAATTTTTGTGTAGATTACGAATCCAAAAATCGTTTGTTGTTATCTCTTGTAGTTGTTGACTTTGATTATTTGATTTCCGGTTTTGGGCCACTTTCGGTCAAAACCAGAACTTAAAACTAAATTTAGGCTCACTACCCTTTCATGTAGATTACGAATCCGAAAATTCTCTTGTAGTTTTTGACAACTGGATGTGACAGATGGACGGACTGAAACAAAATGATCGGTACAGGGGAAGATGGAGAATATAAAAAAAAAATTTGTTTATAGCACCATCAGGTAGCTGATATTAGTAACTATGAAATGCAGTATTCATAACGGTCAATAAGGAGAATAGTCATGAAATAAACAGCCACAGAGATTTTCTATACAGGCAAAGAAAGAGAAATGTCCAGGCGTCTCAGGCTAACAAGCGGGATAGTCAAAGTGTCACATATAAGTACCCTTGTTTGTTTCTATTCCCACCTGTTTTTTATTTTACTGAAAAGAGCAAAAATATGCGTGCGCCGTATGAAACCTATAGGACAATATTTTCCATTGAATTTAACATTTCATTCGGGTACCTGAAAATCGATACATTATACATACTCTAGTGTTGTTGTTGTTTAGGTCACTAACCGAAAGGCTGATTTGAACCTCTAGAGGTTTTACTAAGTAAAACGAGGAGAGTGATGGTTTACAATTGCCTTTCTCACTAAGTACAAAAGTAGCCTATGCTTATCAGCATGCTAGGCGCTCCAAAAAGCACCTACTTCGCACCCTGCAAATGATACCTTCACTTAATTCACCACAGGGTCTGGCTGTATAATGAAATTCATTACTGTATAGCGGTAAACGGATTGTAATTAAAGACTTTCAGCACCATCGATAATTACTAAATTGGACACTTAAGCCCCAATTCATGTTCGACGCCATGAATCCAGCGTATAACGGTGAAAATATAGGAAGGAACACATTAAAGGAATAAGAACACAGTAAATGAGATAACCAGTGAGCAAATAGCATTGAATTGTACTTACATTTATTGATAACAACTTATATACAGCAGACAGTTTATATTCAGCAATGCGGTCATCGGCGTGGACACGAGGTGTAGAGCAGCTAGCGGGAAACGGCGTATAACATGTAGAAAACGGCTTAAACAGTTCACCAGCTTGAAGAAACACAACACATAATGCACAAACAATACTATAATACACTCTAGTTATCCATAATGCGGGAATCGGCTTGGATGATATCGGATGAAGATAACGGCTTGGAACATCGGTCAGCCATAACGAAGGCTAGTACAAGAATGAGGAAGGCGGAAGGAAGCAAGGAACGACGTTGCAACAGGTTGCAAAGAGATAGGAGAATCCGCGCGCTAACAATTGGCGCAGAATTCAAATTTAAACGAATGCAATACTGAACATTCCGCCCACCTAATAATGGCAACATTATTATGGAAGACTGAATGGAACGGCAGATACCGCCCACCAACAGGATGGCACGGTGGAACAACGGTGCGAGGTAACAGCTGGAGTAATCGGCGAGCACCGCCCACCAACAGGGTGGCACGGTGAAACAACGGTGAGAGACGAAGCGGTGATAACAGTTGAACGGAACATCGGCAGAGGAACGGAGAACGGACAATTTTGATGGGCGTCCACAGAGCGCGGTCTGAGGCGGCCTGAAGACGGAACATCTTGAGTACCCACAGCGGGCAGCGGAAAGCGGACATCTTGCTGTGCTTCTAAGCAAGGGCTTAAAAGCAGTGAACGACAACGGAGACAGCAGAAAGATCTGGAGACACAGCTAACAAGTCCAGATTGTCAGATCACAGCAGATCTGAATCGGTGAGAAAGATCGGAAGATTATCGGAGAGGCTCTGGAGGCACAACTGGCGAGTCCAGAACGTCAAACCACAGCAGGTCTGAATCGGCGTGAGCAAAACGGAGGCAAAACGGAGTGGCTCTGGAGGCACAACTGGCGAGTCCAGAACGTCAGACCACAGCAGGTCTGAATCGGCGTGAGCAAAACGGAGTGGCTCTGGAGGCACAACTGGCGAGTCCAGAACGTCAAACCACAGCAGGTTTGAATCGGCGTGAGCAAAACGGATGAAGTATGAGGCCCCGAAGGGAACATAGAAAGCGAGTAAGGCACACAAGAACATGGCCAAAGCGATTTGATTGCGGAAAACGGCAGACAAAGAACATCAATGTAACGAAGGGCGGCAGAACGGCTGGTGAGTTTTACGTCATCCCAGGACGAAAAGGTTGCTAGACCACAGGCAGCAATACTAGAGATGAAATCGAACGAGTGTAAGTTCCAAATTGAGTTTGGATTTCAGCGGTGCGAACGACACCATCAGAGCTGGAAAATATTTTGGTGATTTTTCCCAGCGGCCATTCGGAAGGACCGGTGTCCATTTTACGGAGCAGAACAATTTGACCAGGAGCGAGGTTATCGGTGCGATGGTTCCATTTGTTGCGTTGTGTTAAGGTGTGCAGGTAATTGGTTGACCATCGTTTCCAGAAGGACTGTGTCAGATGCTTGAGTAACAGCCATCTGGATTTCAGCGACAGGCGTTGGTTGACGTTCTCTTCTGGAGCTTGCAGCAGAGGAGCGCCAATAAGAAAGTGACCAGGAGTCAGCAAGACAGCTTGTTCAGAAGAATCAGGTGAGGGTTCGAACAACGGACGGCTGTTTAGAACGGCTTCTATGCGGGAAAACAGAGTGGCGTATTCTTCGTAAGTGAGAATAGTGTTGCCCAGTAAACGAATGATACAGTGTTTTGCAGACTTAACGGCGGCTTCCCAGAGACCACCGAAGTTCGGAGCGGCTGGAGGATTCAAATGCCATTTAATGTGTTTGGCGGCAAGCGTAGAACCAATGTGCGGTGAAGCGGCTATAATAATGCGGTGGATTTCGTTAAACTTGTTTTTGGCTCCGACGAAATTGGTGCCATTGTCAGAGTAGACATCAGTGGGTAGCCCACGGCGAGCTATGAAACGGTCGAAAGCAGCAAGGAAGGCATCGGTTGTTAAATCAGAAACAAATTCCAAGTGTGCAGCTTTGGTGCACATGCAGACGAAAACACAGAGGTATCCTTTTGTTGTGGAGGATTTTCGGGTTTTGTTGAGTTTTACGGCAAAAGGTCCAGCGTAATCAACTCCTACAAGCTGGAAGGCGCGAGCAGAGTTGACTCGGGAATGCGGCAAATCAGACATGAGCGGCGTTATCGGCTTGTTGAACCGTGAACAACGAATACAACAGCGAATTCGTTGACGGACGACAGATCTGGCAGACAGAATCCAGAAGTGTTGAGCAATTAGCGACTGCGTGGTTCGAGGACCTGAATGAATCGACAGTAGATGGTAGTAGTCACAAACAAGATGAGTGAAATGACTGTGCTTCGGCAGCAACAGCGGATGTTTGGCATCAAACGGAATGTCGGCTTGTGAAAGGCGGCCGCCCACCCTGAGGGCGCCGGAAGCGTCTAAAAACGGCTGGAGAGGCGCCAAACTAGGGGAATTACAGTGAGCTTGGCGACATTTAGCGAGTTCCTTGGCGAAGTATCGGCGTTGAGTAAGTCGTACACATAACAACTTAGATTGAGTTAATTCTTCAGTGGTAAGAAACGGCGAGAAACGAACATCAGGAGTTTTAAGACGTTGAATGAATCGGAGAACGTAGGCGAAAACTCGTAATAAACGGCTGTAGCTAGATATTTGTAACAGAGGAGTATCAGCAGGTTGGTTGTCTGGAACAGTCAACAGACAAGTTTTGACCGGACGAAGATCAAGTTGTTCGGCAGCGACAGACGGCAAATGCGGAGAAGGCCAGTTATCGGCGGTAGTGTGGAATGGCGATGGTCCATGCCACCACAGTGGATTATCAATTAGAGTGACTGGTGAACACCCTCGGGATGCGACGTCAGCAGCGTTGTCAGCAGAAGAAATGTGTGACCACATGGATAGTTCGGTGTAGTTCAGAATACGTTGCACTCGGTTGGCAATGTAGATTTTAAGTCGGTGAACTGGAGTATGCAACCATGCTAAGACGATGGTGGCATCAGTGTGTAAACGAACGGCAGAACAGTTGAGAGACTGGCGCAGCTGGGCGACGGACGGACTCTAACAGACGAGACAGCAATAACGCAGCACAGAGTTCCAGACGAGGAATTGTGAGCACAGTTTTGGACGGTGCAACTCGGCTTTTGGATTTGATCAGCTGTACATGAGAAGAATCGGCGGTTTGAACGTGTAGGTAGAGGCAAGCAGCATACCCTCGTTCGGAAGCATCGCAAAAACCTAGAAGGCGGTATTCAGCGGCAGATGCGGTTATCATACGCGGTAATCGGAGTGTTTGTAACGAAGACATTTCCTTCGTGAAATCGAACCATGAGTTGAATAAATCGGGAGGTAACTCATCATCCCAGTTCAGATTTTGAGTCCACAATGTTTTGATTAGGAGTTTAATCCAGAAGGTGACTGGAGTTAAGAAGCCCAATGGGTCGAATGTTTTAGCGAGATACGACAGAACAGTTCGTTTGGTCGGAGTTCCTTCAAATGGAAGAACCCGATAAGTGAAAACATCGTCAACAGGTGACCATTGTAGGCCTAGAATCTTGACAGAAGAATCGGCTGAGAAGTCCAACGGCGTTTCAAGGAAGGTTTCAGGAAAACGATGTAATAACGACGAGTGGTTGGATGACCATTTACGAAGCTCGAATCCACCCCGGGCGAGTAGATCAATCAGCCGAGAAATCAGAAGTTCGGCTTGTTGTTCGGTGTCAGCACCGGTGAGAATATCATCGACGTACGTACTGGTGCGGATGGCTTCAGCGGCTAGCGGAAAACGAGCACCTTCATCATCGGCAAGTTGAATCAGTGTGCGTTGAGCTAAATACGGAGAACAACTCATTCCGTATGTCACGGTGTTAAGCTCGTACTCTTGCAGTCGAGCATCGGAAGCGGGTTTGTACAAAATATGTTGAAAACGGCGGTCCACTGGACGGACATTTATTTGGCGGTACATCATTTTGATGTCACTACAGATAACGAATTTGTGAAGACGGAAAGCGGTTAAAATGTTGACCAAGTCTTGTTGCAGCTTGGGACCAGGTAGCAGTATTTTGTTAAGCGTGTTCCCAGTGGTGTCAGGAAAGGACGCATTAAAAACGACTCTTATTTTTCCGTTTGGATCATGTGTTTTGAAAACTCCATGATGTGGAATGATGTAATCAGCTTTTGTTATAGCGGCAGACATGTGGTTTAAATCGAGGTATTCTGACATAAATTTGTGGTATTTGTCAGACAAAACAGCGTTTTTAGAAATGCGTGACTCAAGATTGTTAGCTAACCGGGTAGCTATTTCTCGGTTGGAGTGTAATTCAGCGTGATCAGGCTTGAATGGCAAAGCGACAGTGTAACGACCGGCGGAGTCACGAGTTGTCGTTTTAACGAATAACGATTCACAGTAATCAGTTTCAGGGTTTGGGACAGGTATGACTGGCAATTCCTCAGTCTCCCAAAAGTTTTGCAAATCAAATTGCAATGAATCGGTGTGAGTTAACAATGTGTTAACATTAACGGAAATATCGGTATGAGAGGCCATGGGTGCATTTCCAAAAATGACCCAGCCAAAAACGGTTAATAAGGCTGACGGCGAGCCTGGTATGAAGGATCGGTTCGAGTCTAGAAGAATTTTATCGAATATGTTGGCACCTAACAGCAGGTCCACCGGAGCAGAACGGGTGAAATCAGGATCGGCTAATTGTTTGTTAATAAATTTATCAGCAACGGAATGCGGTATGGACACAGCAGGCAGATTGTTAGTGATTTTGGGTATCACTAAAGCGGTGACAGACACAGAGACTTCACGGTTGAATGAAGACGATAAGTGCAAATTTGCAGCACCCAAGACTTGAGAAGAAACAGCGTTAATTCCAACTAAATTGTGACGAGTTGGAGAAATGTCGATATTTAATCGTTTGACAGCAGCGGCAGTGATGAGACAGGTTTCGGAACCAGAGTCCAAGACGGCACGAAGAGTGATGAAACAGTCGGCAGAGTTGCGCACTAACACCAGTGCGGTACCAAGAATGACAGCTGAACTGCTAGTGTGGCAGGACAGTGCATGGCGGTCAGCAGGAGTTGGAGACGATGGTTGAGTTGAAAACACAGCAGCATCAGAAGACGAATCGGCTGGACGTGGTGAAACAGACGGGAGGAATTCAACGGTTGGTACCCTGACAGCGGCGTCGGGACTTGTTGCAGGTAACGGTGACGGCTGATGATTAGCAAGTTGTCGACGTGGAGTTTGAAATGATCGGCGTGAATTATTGGAAGCCCTAGCAGCAGAAGCGGGCGAACGGTCTTGGTGTAGAAGTGTGTGATGATCCTTGGATCCACACGATCGGCAGGTACGAGTTGAACGGCAGAATTGTTTTGTGTGTTTGCCTAAGCAGGAGAAACACAAACGTTTGCGGAAAACGGCATGATATCTATCATCAGTAGATAGAATCAGGAAATCAGTACAGGTAAAAATGTTGTGATCATTGGATTCACAAAACGAACAAGCAACAGCGGTTGGATCTTTTGGTTCAAACACATCAGTGTCAACCAAGAGCGAATGACGTTTGGAAGTATGAATTGGCGGGTATGACCTACGAAAAGACGGCTTTGTAGGCGAAACAGTATCAGTCGATTTTGTTGAAACGGAGGCGAGTTCAGAAGCACGCATCCGTGACGAGATATACACCATTAAATCGGCATGAGTTGGAACTTTGGCAGAGTCGATTGTAGCTTCAAAAGCTTGTTGAACAGAATTGTTAAGATTATTGTAGCTTAGACTGAACAATAAATAGTCAAGCAGATCGACATCGAGAAGTTTAAGCGCCCTGATAGCAGACTCGTGAACACTTAAAAAATATTTAAATTGTTCGTAATCGAACTTGGCAGGTTTTTTAAAATTAATGACCTGAGATAAATACAAAGAAGCAAGACGGCGTGGATTGGAAAATCGGTCAACAATTAGCTTGTATGCCAGCGGATAATTTTCGGCAATTATCGGTAAATGAAAAATCAGTTTTAAAGGTTCGTCTCGCAGCGACGTTCGCAAGTAGTGCAACCTTTGAACATCAGATAGTTTATTGTTATTATGAACGAGATCGTTAAACAGAGAAATAAAATTCTGGAATTCATCGATGTGACCGGAGAACACAGGCAATTTTATTTTTGGTAATTGTATCGACGAGATACCGGCAGTTATTTTCTCAGTTTGGTTTAAATCGGGTGAAACATAGGCAAGAACATGGTAATATTTAGTTTCAATGTCTTGTTGTACATCGGCTATTAATTTTTCAAAGTCTTTTGTGTGGTTATCGGCTAAGAGATCAAACAGTTGTTCTAATATTTGTTTGAACTCGTCGTACAAACGGTTGGCTTCAATTTGGAAAGATTCATTTGCAACGGCTGGAACATTTTTACTATTTTGAACGGATAGAATTGTGTCCAGGGCTCTTGATAAGCGCCTGGCTTTGACCAACAGCGGATTTGAGTCGTCCATTATGTTGGATGCAAACAGTTATTGAAATATCGAAAATAGTTATACTGACAACAAACGCAGACAACAGATTGAATAAACGGCGGTACAACAGCTAACACTAGTAAAGTTAGGTTAAGATAAATAGCGCAGAAGTAAACATTGTAAGTATCGGAATAGTTGTTAATAACAATAATAGTATAAAACGATTTTAGTAGAATTATTAGAATAATGCGGTGAACAATTGCAATGATTGTTAATCGACGTTTAAAGTATACAGTACAGTAGTATTCGGCTGATAAACAAACATGAAATGTAAGGTTATGTCATAGATTGACAATAAAACGGACATAAGAACAATTTATAATAATAAATTGTTATAGCGACTTAAGAAACAACGATTAATAAATGTAGTTGTAGATTAAAATGTTAATAACATTTGTAAACAGTTTGTAAACAACACTATTTGATGGCACTGCAGCAGATACAATGTAAACAACACTTTGTAATCGGATTATCGGAATTCGGATAACCGGGCCTTACCCTTGGCTACCGACATGTATGTCAAATTATCGGCTAGAAACAACAGATTTATTTGGTAGAATAACAGTGTAATTAATTTGTTTAAACACTGCACAACGTAACGGTATTTGATTAGTAATATTATATTTAATAATAATACAGTACACAACAGAGCATGAGAACAACGGCGGAAACACTTATTGTTTATAACACAACCTTATTGCAGTTAATATCGACACAGTATGTAACAACAAATGAAAGTAACATCGAATTTTGAATTAATCGGACCCGTGAGGACCATTTGTATAGCGGTAAACGGATTGTAATTAAAGACTTTCAGCACCATCGATAATTACTAAATTGGACACTTAAGCCCCAATTCATGTTCGACGCCATGAATCCAGCGTATAACGGTGAAAATATAGGAAGGAACACATTAAAGGAATAAGAACACAGTAAATGAGATAACCAGTGAGCAAATAGCATTGAATTGTACTTACATTTATTGATAACAACTTATATACAGCAGACAGTTTATATTCAGCAATGCGGTCATCGGCGTGGACACGAGGTGTAGAGCAGCTAGCGGGAAACGGCGTATAACATGTAGAAAACGGCTTAAACAGTTCACCAGCTTGAAGAAACACAACACATAATGCACAAACAATACTATAATACACTCTAGTTATCCATAATGCGGGAATCGGCTTGGATGATATCGGATGAAGATAACGGCTTGGAACATCGGTCAGCCATAACGAAGGCTAGTACAAGAATGAGGAAGGCGGAAGGAAGCAAGGAACGACGTTGCAACAGGTTGCAAAGAGATAGGAGAATCCGCGCGCTAACAATTGGCGCAGAATTCAAATTTAAACGAATGCAATACTGAACAATTACTTTCAGAAGAGATAACTCTGACTAGTGTCTTTTACACCTCTACCTTTTCTTTTCTTAAATAGTTCAGTCATATAATTGGATGACCACGTGATAAGAAACAGAACTATTTTTTATTGCCCTGGAACTATTACTGTAGTATAAAGGTGTAAATAGAATAAAAATCTTCTTTAAAAAAATGTAGTTACCTGTTTTATCAACATTAGTTTAATCAAGAAAGTGGATGAAGTTGACATTCCTTTTTTTTTTGTCCGGCAAGTGAGGTACTTATGGTTAAATTTTTTAATTCGCAAAAAAAGTTATTAGTATAATAACATTGATTCGTTGGCAATATGTTAAGAACACTATGATTACTATGTTAACGTAAAATTATATCCAAAACAACTTTTTAAACTCATATTTACTATTGTTCGAATCTTAAAATTCCGTTTCCTGAGAATTTTTATTAAATTGATATTCCTCCTTCTTCCCTTGTACCGTTTAAATGATAGCCTAAATGAATTTTAAAAATTTCCACCAATAATATTATATTTATATTTCTTTTCATCAACAAAATATATAACACAAACATTACTTACTAATTTCAAAATTTAAATAAATGAATACAACATTCAATATTATAGTAGTAATAATAAAAAAAGTGACTAAAATAAGCTTAAAACTGGTGACACAATTAGGTAGCTCTAAGGTTAAGGAAACTAAGTGATTACCTTCATTAGGTTTAATACACTGATAAATTAAATTAGGCTACATAAAACAGAAAAGGCAAAGACAAATGAATTTAAAAGGTCAAACAAATGTTAATACAAAATGCATAAATACCAAAAGCATAACTGTCAATTTAGTTCGTTCATTAGGGAAAAGAAACAATTAAACTATCACGTAAAAGAACTATTTTATCAGCATGCCAGGCCCTCCGAAAAGCACCCACTTTTCACCCTGTAAATGACAATTTTACTTCATTCACCACAAGGTCTGGCTGTATAGTGAAATTCATTACTCTCAGAGGAGATAACTCTGACTAGTCTCTTTAACAACTCCACCTCTTCTGTTCTTAAATGCTTCAGTCATATAATTGGCTGACCATGTGATAAAAATAGAAATATTTTTGTAGCCCTGGAACTAGCAAATCGAGTCCAAATAATTTTACACTCCACCTGCCTGTTATGGACAAATATTATTATTATTATTATTATTATTATATATATTTATTATTTTCTGTATGTGTGTCAAGAACGAAACATCTTACATATTTGTAACTTGGTACATAAGTTAGGTACCACTAGAGAACCCAACACGAATATTTTCATCAAAATCGGCCAACCGGAAATTGTAGATTATTCGTGTGATTTTTAACTTCTTTGCGATTTTCTCAAAATTGCCTTCTTCTATATATATAATATATATATTTTTTTTTTCAAATTTTGTCATTTACTACATTTTTATGCTCTACATGACAGGGTAAGTATCACTTCTCTGCTGAAACTCTTGGGAGGCCTGTGCCCTCGAAGTAAAAATTGTTGTTTTAAAATTGTGGCCTTAATATGCATTCTAGTGCAAAAATTTAAATAATAATCAATGTTGTAGAAAATTTACAAACCTACAACATTTAAATTTAAAACACTTTTTTTGTAAATGCTTAGTTTAGCGGCTTATAGTGATTTTGTGTTTTTTTTTTCATCAGGCCTTCGGGCCAGCCATCCGTGAACAAACTTTACTAGGGTCCCTGTTTAACGTCACGCCTAATCCACGTCAAAATAATATAGCCAAAAGCTGCGATAAAATTAGATAATTGTCAATAATGTACAGTTCCCGATAACAAATAAAAGCTAAAAAAACTTTTTAAAAATTTCATCAAATTTGGCATATAATTGAGGTATTTTAAGATTGCGGCCCTAGTATGCATTTTACTACAAAAATGTACGTAACTAACGTCAAAGAAAATTAAAAATTAAAAAGTCTACAAATTTTATTTTAACATTATTTTGTACAACAGTGCAGTTTAGCGGCAATTTTGATTTTCATTTTGCGTCATTCACTCATGATTAAAATTAGGTTGTTTTTCATTTTACATGGTCATTACCATAGATTAAACATAGGTGACACTGGTCATTATTTATATTGGCAAGTCGTGGGAGTTTCTGACACTAGATTTTTTAAATTAGGGGAACATTTTTATTTTTCTGGCAATTGGTTAAGAAATTTAAAAGTTTTTGTAGTATGAATTTATTAGCCTAAGGTGTAATAACGTATAATTGATTTTGAGTGTTATATAATTTAACTTCATAAGGTGCAAAATTTCCACTCCTGCTATAAAAGACAATCAAAACCTCATAAACATAAAGCTACCTTAATGGTAACGTATATTCAATTTCCCGAAAATTGAAACAGAAGGTGCTACACGAGGCTGATTTGAGATAAATTTAATCAAGTGCTTTTGAGTGACAGTTAAGGGAGTTCGCACGGTCCTATATCGTCAATGTTAAAATTACCAATAAATTTAGTTTCTTTTTTCTCAACAACCAGTTGAGATAACTCGATGATAATTTTGTTCCTCTTGTCTTTCTCTTCACATTAAAGCAGCCGTTTTTAATTTTTGCAAAAAATAATTTCTTTTTTGATACTCTTCGAATAGTGTTAACAAATTGACACAAAATATTGTTATTTAAATTTCTTGTACAATATTTTGAAATAATCTTGAGTATAAATGTATATCTCTTTATTGTAAAAAGAACAAAAAAATTATTTAAAAATATCTTTACTGGTTGCTGAGAAAAATTTACCTAAGTGAGAAAAAACGAAACTTTCGGGAAAACGCAATAATTTTTCTTAAAAACCAGTTTAGATAAATGCATGAAGTTTTTATTTTGTTCCTCAGTTTTTAGTTCTTGATACATGTTATAAGTAGTATTATACATTTAGTATTCTAAATAAATAAATATTTCTCTTCAAATAATTATAAAACTGAAAGATTTAATAAAATTCAGCCTTTAAAAATTTAGCTCTCTTGCTGTACAATGAAGAGAAAAATCACAAGGTAATGAAATATCACCAAAAGTATTGATACAGTTTCAAAAAATTATGAAATCGTGTAAGTAAACATCAACATTAAACATATAAACAAAAACATTGCACAACATTACTGACAGACAATGTGACATATTATGCCATGTATAAAACTAATGTAAATATTAGCAAGTACAATCAATCTCCTATTTAGTGTTTATAAAAAAAACAAATCGTCACCTCATATATGTTATGTTAAAAAATACTAACAACATTTGGGTTTTACTGTAATTTTTAACTCCTTGAAATCTGTATATAAATGGGAAATCCCTCACTGACTGATTCATTCACCCGTTCACACACTCGTCACTAGTTTTCTTACTTTTACAATAGCTAGAAAACTTAAATTTGGAGGGAATATCCCTTTAGAGTAAATACAAAAGTTAACCATAAAGGATTTCGACTTGCACTGTTCAGGAGTTGAAAAAGGTGTTCAACCCTTAAACCGATATTGACTCGTTTACTAAGTTCCGGACAAGCAAGGTGGCTGAAACTCGGTGAAGATGTTACTTATAGTTTTACTACAAAATGTTCTTAACCAT
Source organism: Catonia carolina (assembly GCA_035578175.1). NCBI lineage: Eukaryota > Metazoa > Arthropoda > Insecta > Hemiptera > Achilidae > Catonia > Catonia carolina. The sequence continues at coordinate 10,932,472 of JAQMRL010000007.1, read as the reverse complement.
TTCCAAATGTACCTCTAAGTGGATGAAAATTATGTTCATCCCTTAAACCAATAAGTATTGTTTACTATAATCCAGACGAGTTAGATAGCTGAATTTCTTTGATATAATTTATCGTGAAACTAGGAAAATTACTCTTTCCGTTTTCCTAAATTTACCCGTAAAAGGTTGAAAATGGTGTCCAACCCTTAAATCAATATATTTATTTATTTATTTCAGAGTAATTGGATGGCTAAAACTCAGTAAAAATATTATGTAAAGTGACTTTAAAAAAATTACACCTCAAAGATTTCATAAATTTACTCGAAATGACTTAAATTTCGGTAGAAATGTAGATGTTACTTGTAGTACTTACAAAAAAATACCCCTTAACAATTACAAAAATGTACCCGTAAGGGGTTGAAAACTGTGTTCAAGCCTTAAACCAATATTTTTTGTTTATTAAGTTCCGGACAAGGTAGATGGCTGAAACGCGGTAGAGGTGTCACAAATATATATTTATACTTTCTCACAGTGGGCCAATTTTAGACCACATGAGATGAGTGAAGACGTTTCTGAAAACTCTTCTTGCAGCCCACATTCTCCACATTTGAGGTCTTTTTTCCTTTCTTCTGTTTACTCAGTGTTCTGGTTAAGCTCTTTATGGAATCCCTTAACGTTCGTAATTTGTTCGTTGAATTTGGTTCGGTTCATTAAGTTTTCTTGGTTTATTCCGGTTATCTCAATATCCTTTCTCAATTTTTTAAATCATTTATCCGATACCTTAGGTCTATTATTTAGTATCTTATTATTTTTTGCTTTGTACAGTAAATTTTTAGTTTAAGCCAATTTCTAGGATCATCTTTTTTTTTTTTTATTAGTTACCTTAATATTATTTCAACTACTAATCCAATTTGTTAAAATAGAAAAAAATTATTTTGTAATGTTTTATCTTTTTGTTTATTAAAATTACAATAAAATGTTTCAATTTTTTTGTCCGTCCGTGAATTCATCCATATGACATGATCTCAGAAAATCTACTACAGGGTTTTAACTATTTCAAATATGAATTATTTTAAGATACCACTGGATTTAGCGCAAAATTTTACATAAGTAAGACATGACATCTGACAACGACAAGGAAATAAAATTCTAATAGAAATACACTATCTGAACAATATTTTCATAAAATATTTACCAACTTTAATAATTGCAATTTTCCAAAAACAAGCGTTTCTTAAAGTTCATTTTTTAAATTCTGTACTTTTTTATAAATAACGATAAAAAAGTACAAGTATTGTTTTCAGCATCAAGTTCTCTATAAGAAACACTCATAACCTCAGTTTTGACTTTTTTTTTGGTTTAACGTCCGACTGTTCTGCAATTACTGCTAATGCAGACGGTGAAGGATGAAATTAATTTTTTTGTAACGTATGAAAATATGCCGTGCCTGAATGGGATTCGAACCCAGGATGAAAGATGATCGCATGATGAAAGGCGAGCACGTTACCAACTACGCCAATGCGGCTGGCATTTTTGACTTGGGTGAAGACAAGGTTCCTTTTCCTATGGACGGTCACATTTAGTTTACTCGAACGAAAGTTATATTGAAAATTATAAGATTTTCTTAAATCAGAAAACCGTATTTTTTATTTATTTATAAACCTAATACAACAAAATTGTAGTTTAAGTCATCAGCTGAAAGAAAGGCTGCTTTCAACCTCTTGATGCTTTACTACATAAAACTAGGAGTGAAGTGGTTTACCATGCCTCCCTCACTGAGTGGAATTCTATGTTTATCAGCATACCAGGCCCTCCAAAAACCATCTTCCACCCTGCAAATGACAATTTCACTTCATTTACCACAGGGTTTGGCTGTATAATGAAATTCATTACTCTCAGAGGAGATAACTCTGACTAGTGTCTTTCACACATCTATTTCTTCTTTTCTTAAATCATGTAACCATGTGATAAGAAACAGAACTATTTTTTTAAACCCTGGAACTAGAAAATAGAGTGCAAACAATTTAACACTCCTAATGCCTAATACAATACAATAAATATTAATTACAATAAATACTGAAAAATACAATACAATGTATAATACTCAAATACTGTACAACAATTGAAGGGGTCGGGAGAAGAAAGTGCAAACCCACAAAATTTCCAGCATGATTTTTCTTAAATATTCTCTAAAAACAAAATGTTCAGCACGTTTTAAACAGGATGCTACATTTACAATCTTAAGAATTTACATTAACAGAAAAAACAAATGTTTAACAAAATATTTGAAAACATGATTTTGTAGATTTCAGTAAACTTTTACAATGACATTGCGTAAAATTATGTTTATGTGGGTTAGCACTGTCTTCTCCCGACACCTTCAATATTGTAGAAACAAAACAAAATTATACTGGGTGAAGCCGATAAAGGCTGTTAATTGTCATATAAATCGATATAGATGTTATTCTTGACGATTTGATTTGATTTTAATTTCTAACCTGTGTACGTTGTAATCTGTTCAATTAAAGAACAATAAGCAACCCGATGACCCAGTGAGATGAAGATGAGATGTACAATAGTAAATAAGGTGTAGTCTTGTACAGACTCAGGCCAACGATTCATGAGAGAGTATCAATAAATAACCCAAAACAATAAAGTACACCGGTAATCACTGTCTAGTATTCAAATCCATGTTAAAGTAACTATCTTTACCAGGATTTGAACGAAGAAACCTATTTTATTAAAATTACAAATTTAATATAAATAAAATAATGGTTTGATTTTTGTTTTTCAGAATTCAGTTTCGTCCTTCCATTGGATCATCTGCAATGGTAAGTGAGCCCTAATATTATTTGATGATTTTTAGACAACCCGCTTGTCTCTTTTTATCGCCAAGTGAGTTTTATACTCAAAACAAATATCTTATAATACCAATAATATTTTAGGGTTTTGGAGTTAGGTTTACCCCTTACCAATTTTCCTTTCATTTACCCTATATATTAATATGAAGAAAAGAATAGTATTATTTTCATGTTGGTTAGTCAAAATCAAGTTACTACAAGGAAAACACGTTTTCAGGCCCCATGTACTCAAACCATTTAGCCCGTGATCTAGCTACAAGGAACTTCCCATCTGTGCGAAGTTTAAATCGAAAAACAATATGTTTTTAGCGATTGGTCTATGTATATACAAAACATCTCAAGAACAAAATATCGTATAATATAGTACTAAGGAACCCAACATGAAAAGTTTCATAACAATCGGTTCATTGGAAGAAGTAGTTTTAATCGTGCGATTTTAACTTTTTTTTGTAGTTTTCTCAAAAACGGCTTTTTAAATCGCCTCATTTACAAATTGTTTTATGCTCTGCAAGATAGGGGATAGGGTAAACGTCAGCTAAAATTCTTTGAGGAACATAGCGCTCGTTGTAAATTGTTTTTTTAAGATTGCGGACTTATATGCTTGCGTGTTTTTAATTGAAGATACAGATACTAAAGAAAAACCTACAACTTTTATTTCAAGCATGTTTTTCTACAGAATCTAGTTTCGTGTCAATTATTGATTCACCGTATTTTGAAGTCCATTAGAGGTTAATTTTCGTGATCATAATTAGATGTTTTTCATTTTATATTATTTACTTATGCCCATAACAGGCAGGTGGAGTATTAATATATTATTTGCACTCGATCTGCTAGTTCCAGGGCTGCAAAAAATAGTTCTGTTTTTAATCACATGTTCAGCCAGTTATATGACTGAAGCATTTAAGAACATAATAGGTAAATATGTAAAAGTCACTAGTCAGGTTATCTCCTCTGAGAGTAATGAATTTAATCATACAGTCAGGCCCTGTGGTGCATGAAGTTAAAAAGTCATTTGCAGGGTAGAAATTAGATGTTTTTCGGAGGAAAAACATTTTGAATCAAAATCATGCTTGAATTTGGATTTAATGTCCCATGCTGATAAGCATACTATTCCACTCAGCGAGGAAGCCCTGGTAAACCACCTTCCTCCTCGTTCTGCTTAGTAAAGCCTTCTAATGTTCAAACCAGCCTTTCGTGTGATGGCCTAAACAAGAACATTGTTTACTTATGATTAAACATAAGTTATTTTTTAATTATTTATATTGGCAGGAGAAAGTCGTTTGAGTGTTTTATACAAGATTTAACAAATGTTCCTTACATTAGCATCGCGGAGATAGTCATTTCGTGTATCGCTAAAAAATTAATATGTGGGCTCCAATGTTCCGTTACTAACAACTTTGTAAATTTGTATAGATTGTAATGCGTGATAATTGATTTTTTTATATTTAAAGTCGCATAAACACCTTAGTCATTAGCGACTACGGTGGGTTAAGAAACTGTAACGACGAGTTTGACACGTAATAATTTCCAGACCCTAGCCGGGAATCGAACACTAAATCTCTGCTTACTAGTCAACCACGCTAACCATTACCCCACGGAGGCAGCCCCCATTTTTTTATTTGCACTCGAATTTTTGCAATCCATTTTGAAAAACAACTGCGCGTTGGATTTAGAAACTTTATGGTATTATCAATATAACTTCTCGAACGAATCAGATTCTATAATTTAGTTTAAATATAACATCTAAGCATAGGTTCGTTTGGAATCTGGGTTTAATTAAAAAAGAAAAAACTTATAACAACACTTATTACAATTATTTATTGACAAAATTAATAATTACAATTAATGATTAAACTTAGCATACTTACAAATATAATTGCATAAACTAAATAATAGTTACTTTTATACGGATTTAAAAACTATAGGGTGATTCAAAAAGAGCGCCGGTTTTGATATATCAAATTAAGAGATTTATTTTATTGAAAAACTGAAAATAAATACATCAACAAGTTCATCTTACCTTCCGATTTTATGTATGAAAAATGATGTCATGCATGTGTCCTCCTCTACTGCTCTGGCACGCATCAACTCTGTCCATGACATTGGATATTACTGCACGACAAGTTTCGACTATGTGGGACAAGTTTCCGTATGTGGAGTTTTCTAAACCCCACATACGGCAGTTCTGTTTATTAACAAAACCGTTTAAGTGGAAGTGCGCCTCATCACTGAAAATGATTTTGTTTGCGAAGGTGTCATCATCCTGCCGTTTTCTCAATACTGTAACATTTTTATTTCAATGTTACGTAAATTTAATTTTAATTCATCTTTTTCTTATTCAGTCTTGTTGCATTTAAAATTTTGTTATCTTTTATTTCACCGCACTCCGTTATCTGGTTTCCGAATTGTTTTTCGTTCTTACTTTGTACTGCCGACTGCTGTTATCTGTAATCCTGGCGTGAGATCCGTTTCAACCTGCTTACTTCTTTTTGGATAATTTGTCTAGCGAGGTGGAAGGGGTCGATGACGTCAGAGGCGAGGTTTCCTTTTGGGAAGTTTGATTCCTCTCGGCCTCTTTTACAATTGGTCTCTACGATGAAAGGATCGTGATTCTTTAACAGTGCCGTAAAATTATGGTTATGTGCTTTTTCGGGGCGTTATGCTGCTGGTTGCTGGTTAGACCAATTGTTTTCCCGTTTTATACGGTAAGTCGCTTTTTTCTTTCTCTAGTAGCTAAATCCCATTGAGCCGAAAATGTTTTCTAAATTTTGTAAACTTGGTAAATTTTGTAAATTTTTGTAAACCCCTTTTGGGTTTTCTCCCTTTTTTTGTCCCCTTATGCCAATTTTGCTTCGGCAGCGATGCCTTGTCGTTTCGCCTGAGCAAAAGGGGGTTACAATACCCAGTCCACAAACTGTCGTCTTTTCTGGTGGTCTGCCACTTTCAAATGTTGCGTCAACTGAATTTTATACGGGTGATATTGGAGATCGTACCGAAGAATTCTCCGTACAGAAGAACATCTTTAACCCAATTGTTGAGAACGGCGACGTATTGATTTTGCTGGGCTAACAGCCACACTGTCACGAACTTTTAAGGTCGACTATTGAACCCGTGTCAAAAAACCTTTTCATGAGCCTGCGAACTGTTGATTCATTCGGTACTTCATACGTCTTAGAGTACCGCGAAGTCGCCTGACAGTAGCCGCATAACTCTCTCCACTCTGGTAAAATGTTTTGACGATTAACACTCGTTGCGCAATAGTAAACTTCTCCATGGTTAGACAGAGACTGCGAGAGTATTACACTGCGAACAAGAGAAACTACAACTGAATCGTCAATCGGAATGTTCTCCGAAATAGAAATGAGGTCAAACAATGTTGCCAACCGATAAACAAAAATTTACCAGCCGTTTAAAAACCGGCGCTCTTTTTGAATCAACCTATAGAAAATGGTTACCTGTGTACGTTGATGGTCCGAGTTTAATTAACATTAATTCTCAAGAATAGTCGGCTTGAGTCTGCACAAGACTACGCCTCATTAACATGTCATACACACCGTCTTCATTTCATTGAGTCATGGGTTTGCTTATTGTTCATAATGGAACAGATTGCAACGTCAACACATTTGGAGTTAAAATAATTATATACGAATGAAATCACTCGCAAAACTTAGGTTTGAAGTAAACTTGACTAACAATTAAGATACAGTAACAATAAACAATGAAAACAATCGACTTACCTGTCCACGCCCACTAGTTACCACCCGTACGTACGATCAACCTCGCTCAGAACCAGTCCCTTAACGATACTATATCGAACGGTCCACACACTTTCCATTTACCAATTCAACTGTTGACTGGCTGGACTACAAAGGTGCTATTTGTTGTTACACCAGCGGTCTGATAGTTAATCTTGACCCTTTAGAACAATTTCTACATTCTAATGGTACGTTATAAAAAATAATAAAAATAAACATTTCTACTAGATTCGATCCATTCAAAATATCTCATTCATCGCAGTTCACTATCCTTGTTCAACATTCTCTAACTCATACAGTACACAATTCTACAAAACGCAATATATCCCATCGACCGATTCCTGGAGTATTGTTATAAAACACTAAAAGTCATTTTTATTCACCCAGTGAGGTATGAAAACTCAATTTTAGCAAAACCCCTCCGAGGCAATTATTACATAGCATACATAAAATTTAGTGAATATTATTTACCTAAAATTTAATATGAAACAGAATTGTACAAAGCAGCGGTACTTTGAACACAATAATGATTTCTTGCTTTGGTATTATCAAACAGTAATTATTATTATTATTATTATTCATAGCTGAAATGTGAATTGATTCCATTGAATATAGCTGATTGTCGTTATTTTGTTCAATTGTTAAGTATCCTATGTAATGTAAACTTTTAACTGCACTGCAAAAGCATTTGCGCCCGCAATAAGTTTAACACATCAATGGGTTTAAATTCAGTAATACAGGGTGTTTAAAAACAATTGACAACATTTCAATTTATGATGACATTTTGTAAGAAATAAGTTATTCCCAGTTTTTTGTTAAATCAGTTATTAAGTCAGGTCTTTTAACCTAATTCCTCATAATACCTATTTAAGATTTTTGGAGTTTGTGATATAAAATTATTTAATTTTTCAAACGCCCTGTAGTATAAATTTTAATTTATAATTTTGTACAGTTGTTTTGTTGGAACGATAGCTATGACCTTCAGCAGTGAGGACGCGTGCGGGGGACAATATTATCCACCAGCTGTAGTCAAAACAAGTAGTTATCGAACAATCTCTTGTTTACTGTGTCATACTCCTTGTCATGTGACTTCTTAATTCGTGATTGTACCTAGATTCTAATAAATAATTAATCTGTATTTGAATTCGATAAAAGAAGCATACAAGGCATATTACACTTCCTCTTTTGCAACTTTTAAAATAAAAATTTTTATTGTATAATGACGGTTTCTCAAGAATTGGAAAAGGTGAATGGCAGGCTGTGTGTAGCAAAGTAAAAAAAGTTGAAAGTGAGTAATTCCAGAGGTAGTTTGTAGTAGACAGTATCTTAGATCGTTCCGAAATTTATATTGAAGAAAGTAGCTGTGACGAATTCAGCGAAGACAGTTAAAATGGTCAATTTGTTGACCAAGTTGGTACCTGCGATCCTTTATCTACTTAATTAATTAACTTTTTAAAAACTAACATTTTACAAACATCAAAAAATTCTAAATCTACGTTGCACCGGCTAAAAGAGCGTAAGTTTACTCTTAATTTACTATGTATTAAATTAAAAATTAATTGTAAGTATAATTTATAACTGTTTTAGATTTCCATAATTAAAATATTAATCATAGACGCTTAAAGTAAGGGAATACAAAATGTAGGTATTATAATATTATGATTATGGGAAATAATAGATGTAAATATAATGTACTCGTATTGTCAAATATGAAAAAAATCTGGTGTGAAACACTCACACAACTTTCTCTTGCCAGTGCAAATAATTAACAATAAACTTAACATTAGTAATAAAACATTAGAAATAAACAACAAAACTAACCTCAAAAACTTAACCTTATATTAATCATGAGTGAAAGACACAAAATGAAAATCGAACTCAGTTTGGCTTAAAAATACAGAAAATCACTCTTTCACGCTAAACGAAACTCTGTAGCGAAAAATTCTTTAAATAAAAGTTGTAGATCTTTCTATTTCCTATAAAATTTATTATATACACTTTTCTCGTAAAATGCATTCCAAGGCCGAAATTTAAAAAAATTGATTTTTCACACGTTTTCGTGAGAAAAAAAAACAGAAAATCGCTAATTACTGCTAAACTAAGCGTTATACAAAAAAATGTTTAAAATAAAAGTTGTAAAATTTTTAATTCTCTACATTTTTTATTATATAAATTTTTTCTCTAAATTGCATAATAAAGCCGTAATCTTAAAAAACTATGTTTTCACGTGAGAACAGCCTCACCCAGAATTTCAGCAAACATGACGTTTACCCTATCTTGTAGAAAATAAAAAATTGAATAAACCACGCCATTTTAAAAAAAAGTCGTAGGACCAGTTTTTGAGAAAATCGCAAAAAAGTGAAAAATTACACGAATAAACTACTACTTCCGGTTGACCGATTTTGATGAAAATGTTTGTGTCGGGATTGATAGTGGTATGTAGCTTAAGTTTCAAGTTTCAAGTTCGTACGATGTTCCGTTCTTGAGATATTTTGTATACACACACACAGACCAATCGCTAAAAACATGTTTTTTGGGTTCAGGGGGTTTGAAAACGTGTAGATCCGGTGAAAACTCGGTTTCGAAAAATCGACATGAAACAATACTTTCCTTCCTATATATTCATATAGGCAAGAGAAAGTAAAAAGAACAGTAACACTCTCTTAGTCATCCAGTAGTTTCCAGGCCGTGCGTGCTCCAGTGCGCACAGCTAAAGCTACCGTTTCGCCGAACGTACTGTAATTGTTGCCTCGTCATCATACCATGGAATGCCATACCATGGAACCTGCCATGGAATGTTTTTGGTACTCTTCCATTACATGGATACTACTCCTTTATAAAATTTCTTTTAGTTTAATTGCCGGGTAATTACATCGCCCGGTATATTTATCTGTTATCTTCTTTGTTAAGTAATATGTAAATAATTCTGATTCAAATTTTTATAATTAGACATTTAGTGCTGTAACGGTTTGTACTTAGTCTAGAAATGTTTGATGGAATAAGTTGTTATTGTAAGAAATTGTGTATTGTATGGGGTGGCGTGTGTTGAACAAGGATAGTGAATTACGATGAATGAGATGTTTTAAATAGGAGTTTCTGGAAATAAAAGTTACTAGAAACGTTTGCTTTTTTACTTTCTCTTGCCTATATGAATATATAGGAAGGAAAGTATTGTTTTCATGTCGATTTTTCGAAATCGAGTTTTCACCGGATCTATACGTTTTCAGACCCCCTGAACCCAAAAAACATGTTTTTAGCGATTGGTCTGTGTGTGTGTCTGTATGTGTGTGTGTCTGTGTGTGTGTCTGTGTGTGAACAGAATATCTCAAGAACGAAACATCGTACGAACTTGAAACTTGAAACTTAAGTTACATACCACTACCGGACGCGACACGAACATTTTCATCAAAATCGGTCAACCGGAAGTAGTAGTTTATTCGTATAATTTTTCAGTTTTTTGCGATTTTCTCAAAAACTGGTCCTACGATTTTTTTTAAAATCGCCTATTTTACTCAATTTTTTATTCTCTACAAGATAGGGTAGGCGCTATGTTTGCTGAAATTCTTGGTGAGGCTGTTTTCACGTAAAAACGTTGTTTTTTTTAAGATTACGGCTTTAATATAAATTTTAGCGCAAAAACTTATATAATGAAAGTTGTAGAGAATTTAAAAACCTACAACTTCTGTTTCAAACATTTTTTTGTATAACGCTTAGTTTAGCGGTAATTTGCGATTTTCTGTTTTTTTTTCTCACGAAAACGTGAGAAAAATCGATTTTTTTAACATTTCGGTCTTAGTATGCATTTTACGACAAAAGTGTATATAATTAAATTTATAGAAAATTAAAAGATCTACAACTTTTGTTTAGAGCATTTTTCTCTACAGAGCCTAGTTTAGCGTGAAAGCGTGATTTTCCGTATTTTTAAGCCAAACTGAGTTCGATTGTCATTTTGCGTCAATCACTCATGATTAAAATAAGGTTATGTTTTTGAGGTTAGTTTTTGTTCATTTCTAACGTTTTAATACTAATGTTAGGTTTATTATTAATTATATGCATTGGCAAGAGAAAGTTGTGTGAGTGTTTCACACCAGATTTTTTTATTTATTTTTCTACGTTCAAGAATAGCGGAGATTTCGTTAGAAAGATTTCAGTGGTTTGGAAAACTATCAAACCGCAGGTATTAAAAGTTGGTAGTGTCTTTGTAGCCAAGTAGGTTAGTAATTGAATTGTGAATGAAAAGTGTAGTCGGGCCGTTCGAAATAATGACGTTACGGGACGGGTTTCAAAGTGCGTTATTGTGTGCGTACGGGCGGTTGTGGATAGGTAAATAGATTGTTTTTTTTTATTTCTAAAGAACAGTATTTTATTGCTCGTCAAGTTTAATTATTTAGGATTACGTTTTGTAATTGATTTAATTTAATTGCATTTGTTATTAGTAGAATAAGTTTAATCACAACTGTAATTATTAATTGTGTAAATAAATAATTAATTGTATATGTTTGTTTATTATTTAGCATTCCCAGATCCCAAATAGACCTAGGCTGCAGTGTTACAGTATTTTATTACTTTTTTCTTAAGTCCTGCTTCTGTGTTCGTGTGTGTCAGTTATATTTTTCTTTATGAACTGGCTAACTTCTCATCCTTGCAGTATTAGAAGTTGTTTTTTCCGTTTGAACTATATTTGGTTTTACCCTTATTATGGGTTTTTGCAAATTTTGGATCCTATCATTAAATAGTTAAAAAATTGGATGGTGGATTCCCCCAACTTAATTTTAGTTTTCTGTTTGTTTGTGCTACCCGTACAAAATGGTATCGTAACCCTTTCAACTTACACATTGTTATTTATAACCTCCTCTTTATATAGTGCTTATCGATTACTGAAGATTGAGCAAAACACTCGCAAATCGCTCTCTAACACCCTCAAGAAAGCGTGCGTACTCAAGTTTGTCTTGTCTATAATTTTCTTCAACCAAGAGCACTTCCTTCACACAGGTTTGCATTTGCCCTCAACTTTACCTTCAAGAATCAGTCTGAAAACGCCTACGTATAACTCCTGTATAAATGAGTAAGTTAGGCAGTATTTCTGATTTTGATGGCCATCAATTCACACTTGCAAGTTTTAAAACATCGACGTTGATAACATGATCGGTCGATAAAATCCGGAGCATTCTTTTAAACACCCACTTCTCGAAAGCTTCTAAATTATTGATGCATGGACTCCATAGTCAACGGCCATGTTTCCACACCGTATACCAGAACAGAGGATGTCTTAACAACCTTAAATCTTATAGGAAATGAAATAATTGTATTGTTAATAAGCAAATACTTCATGTTAAGAAATGCCACCATTGCCATTTCAACACGAGCTTTCACTTGTACTGATGGCTCTAGATCTGTTGTAATCCAACTTCCTAAATACTTAAATTGATTTACCTGGTTAATAAGTTGGTGTTATTTAGGCCATCAGCCGAAAGGCTGGTTTGAACCTGTAGAGGTTTTACTAAGTAAATCGAGGATGAGGTGGTTTACCATTGCCTTCCTCACTAAGTGGAAAAGTACACTTATCAGCATGCCAGGCCCTCTGAAAAGCATATATTTTTCACTCTGCAAATGACACTTTCACTTCATTCACCACAGGGTCTGGCTGTATAATGAAATCCATTACTTTCAGACGAGATAACTCTGATTAGTGTCTTTTACACCTCTACCTCTTCTGTTCTTAAATGATTCAGTCATTTAATTGGCTGACCATGTGATAAGAAACAGAACTATTTATTTTAGCCCTGCAACGAACAGATTTAGTGTAAATAATTTGATATAATAAGTTGATCATTACGTATCAGTTGATAAGTTGTACTTTACGGAAGTGAAACGTGGGTTCTGTCAAGACGGGAAGAGAGCCGATTACAAGCAGCAGAAATGAGATTTCTCCGGCAAACTTATGGCTGTAGTAGAGAGGACCGTTACAGAAACACGGAGATACGACAACATCTTAATATCTTCTCCATAAATGATAAAGTAATGGAGGGCAGGAAGAAGTGGATAGATCACTTAGGTAGAATGAAGGATGAAAGAGTACCCAAGCAGGCACTATGGTACAAGCAAAGGGGTAAAAGGGATCGAGGACGACCAAGGAAGAGATGGGCAGATGGTGGAGGTTCGGAACAGGCAGCAACGCCTAACCCTTGAAAGGAAGAAGAAGAAGAAGAAGAAGTTGATCATCAACAATAAAGTCGCATCCAGTGTAAGGAACCTTACTGATCACCATCATCTTAGTTTTCAGTAGATTAATTTTTGGCTGTGAGCCTTTCTCTCTTTGGTGAATTTATTTATCAAGAGCCATAGCCCCTCGGCTGAATTTGCAAGAATGACTGTGTCATCTGCATAGCTTGATTGAATATGTAATTAAATTTTTGGAATACAGATAATATTTAAATGGCATGTTATTTAGCAAAGAAATAACATAAACATTTGGTAACCCGAAAACTTTCAGGTCGCATGAGAAAACGAAAAATTCAAAGTATCATACATTCAAACCTCAACATTCAAAGTTGAAATTTTAAATCTTTAAACATTATTTTTCATATCTTCAAATACCAAAATATTGTGATCCACCCAACCCCTTTGGCGGCCGAACTTCACCTTGTGGCAAATGGTTCTGATCCACTTATGAATTCTGATCCACCTAACTCTCTGAGGCCGAGACACAGAAGCAGCGTGAAGCGCTGCTGGAGTGGCGAATTATTATAATTATAAAATCATTTATTAATTAAAAAAATTAAAACTCAATTGCACAATACAGATTCAAATCAACTGCTAATGTTCTTTAACGTCCTACAAATTTCGTTACGTATTTATTTCATAGGAGGAACCGAAATGCGGGCAAAATCTTTCCCTAGTCGTAACACATTAACGAAACATTTTCGAACCTATGTTTATATTAAAATTGTTCCTTATTTTTTATATAGATTTATTTCCCGAATTATTTTCGTTTCTTCATAAATCATTCTGTATACTGACCACCTATATAAAAGTTGGTACCATTTTCTGGCTTCAAGTTTGCTTAGACGTTTTGTTGTTGTTTAGGTCATCAGCCAAAAGGCTGGTTTGAACCTGTAGAGGTTTTACTAAGTAAAACGAGGAGTGAGGTGGTTTACCGTTGCCTTCCTCACTGAATGGAAAAGTATGCTTATCAGCATGCCGGGCCCTCTGAAAAGCACATATTTTCCACTCTGCAAACGACACCTTCACTTCATGCACCACAGGGTCTGGCTGTATAATGACATTCATTACTTTCAGAGGAGATAACTCTGATTAGTGTCTTTTGCACCTCTACCTCTTCTGTTCTTAAATGATTCAGTCATTTAATTGGCTGACCATGTGATAAGAAACAGAACTATTTATTTTAGCCCTGCAACGAACAGAGTGAGTGTAATTTACACTCCACCTGTCCGTTATGGGCAGTTAGACGTTTTATAGAAGTTTAATTGTTATTAGAGAACAATAAAGTAAATTTCTATAGATTCGATTAATTTCGATAAACTTTGATAATGTTCGTAAAATATAAATAACATCAATGTAACCTTGTCCTGTTATGATTTCCGTGCACAATGAGTTGTTCTGAGGTAAAGACCAGAGAATGCGTCGGTCATGATGAAGGGCGGACTACAAACGCTTCAAAGCAAACAATGCATTCATTTCAGACCTTTCATGTTGCGGTTTACCAAGTTAACCACGTCCTACGTTACAATACAGGGCTAATTGCAGAAAATCCCCTCTAAATTTGGCAACCGAATTCAAAGTACGTTTTAAACTTAAATTTGCAAATATGTGGTACAACAAACCGCATGGGTTTTCTAGCGAATTTTTAAGAAGCAATGTATTCACTTTTTTTTACTTTCTCTTGCCTATATTAATATATAGGAAGGAAAGTATTGTTTTCATGTCGATTTTTCGAAATCGAGTTTTCACCGGATCTATACGTTTTCAGACCCCCTGAAGCCAAAAAACATGTTTTTCGCGATTGGTCTCTGTGTGTGTGTGTTTGTGTGTGCGTGCGTGCGTGCGTGCGTGCGTGTGTGTGTGTGTGTGCGTATGTGTGTGTACGTGCGTGCGTGCGTGTGCGCGCGCGTGCGTGCGTGTATGTGTGTATGTGTGTGTGTGAACAGAATATCTCAAGAACAAAACATCGTACGAACTTGAAACTTGAAACTTAAGTTACATACCACTACCGGACCCGACACGAACATTTTCATCAAAATCGGTCAACCAGAAGTAGTAGTTTATTCGTATAATTTTTCACTTTTTTGCGATTTTGTCAAAAACTGGTCCTACGATTTTTTTTAAAATCGCCTGGTTTACTCAATTTTTTATTCTCTACAAGATAGGGTAGGTGTCATGTTTGCTGAAATTCTGGGTGAGGCAGTTTTCACGTAAAAAAAAGTGTTTTTTAAGATTACGGCTTTAATATGCAATTTAGCGAAAAAATTTATATAATAAAAGTTGTAGAGGGTTTAAAAACCTACAACTTTTATTTCAAACCATGTTTTGTATAACGCTTAGTTTAGCAGTAATTAGCAATTTTTTGTTTTTTTCTCACGAAAACGTGAGAAAAATTGATTTTTTAAAGATTTCGGCCTTAGTATGCATTTTATAATAAAAGTTTATGAAATCGAATTTATAAAAAATTAAAAGATCTACAATTTTTATTTATAGCATTTTTCTCTACAGAGCTTAGTTTAGCGTGAAAGAGTGATTTTCCATATTTCTAAGCCAAACTTAAGGTCGATTTTCATTTTGCGTCTTTCACTCATGATTAAAATTAGGTTATGTTTATTGAGGTTAGTTTGTTGTTTATTTCTAATGTTTTATTACTATTGTCAGGTTAGTTTGTTAATTAAATAAAAAAATTCTCGTAAAAACGTTGTTTTTTTAAGATTACGACTTTAATATGCATTTTAGCGCAACAATATATATATTAAAAATTGTAGAGAATTTTAAATCCTACAACTTTTATTTCAAACAATTTTTTGTATAACGCTTAGTTTAGCGGTAATTTGCGATTTTGTGTTTTTTCTCACGAAAATGTGTGAAAAATTGATTTTTTTAAGATTTCGGCCTTAGTATGCATTTTACGACAAAAGTGTATATAATTAAATTTATAGAAAATTAAAAGATCTACAACTTTTATTAAAAGCAATTTTCTCCACGGAGCCTAGTTTAGTGAGAAAGAGTGATTTTCCGTATTTTTAAGTCAAACTGAGGTCGATTTTAATTTTGGGTCTTTCACTCATGATTAAAATTAGGTTATATTTTTTGAGGTTAGTTTTTTGTTTATTTCTAATGTTTTATTACTAATGTTAGGATTATTATTTATTATTTGCATAGGCAAGAGAAAGTTGTGTGAGTGTTTCACACCAGATTTTTTTTTTTTAAATCACCTCATTTACTACAATTTGTATGCTTTACGAGGTAGGGTAACCACCATATCTGCTACAACTCTGGTACTAGGGGGCTATGTTCTCGTGGTAAAATATGTTTTTTACTTTCTCTTGCCTATATGAATATATGAATATAGGAAGGAAAGTATTGTTTTCATGTCGATTTTTCGAAATCGAGTTTTCACCGGATCTATACGTTTTCAGACCCCCTGAACCCAAAAAACATGTTGTTAGCGATTAGTCTGTGTGTGTTTGTGTGCGTGCGTGTGTGTGTGTGTGTGTGTGTGTGTGTGTGTGTGTGTGTGTGTGTGTGTGAACAGAATATCTCAAGAACGGAACATCGTACGAACTTGAAACTTGAAACTTAAGTTACATACCACTACCGGACCCGACACGAACATTTTCATCAAAATCGGTCAACATGAAGTAGTAGTTTATTCGTATAATTTTTCACTTTTTTGCAATTTTCTCAAAAACTGGTCCTACGATTTTTTTAAAAATCGCCTGGTTTACTCAATTTTTTATTCTCTACAAGATAGGGTAGTTGCCATGTTTGCTGAAATTCTGCGTGAGGCTGTTTTTACGTAAAAACATTTTCTTTTCAAGATTGCGGCTTTAATATGCATTTTAGCGCAAAACGCTATATAATAAAAGTTCTAGAGAATGTAAAATTCTACAACTTTTATTTCAAACATTTGTTTTGTATAACGCTTAGTTTAGCGGTAATTAGCGATTTTCTGTTTTTTTCACACGAAAACGTGTGAAAAATCAATTTTTTTAAGATTTCGGCCTTAGAATGCATTTTACGACAAAAGTGTATGAAATACAATTTATAGGAAATTAAGAGATCTACAACTTTTATTTTAAGCATTTTTTTGTACAGTGCCTAGTTTAGCGTGAATGAGCGATTTTCCGTATTTTTAAGCCAAACTGAAGTCGGTTTTAATTTTGCGTATTTCACTAATGTTTTTTGAGGTTAGTTTTTTCTTCATTTCTAATGTTTTATTACTAATGTTAGGTTTATTGTTAATTATTTGCATTGGCAAGAGAAAGTTGTGTGAGTGTTTCACACCAGATTTTTAAGATTGCGATCTCATAATGCATTTTAGAGCAAAAGTGTATATAATAAAAGTTTGAAAACAATTGAAAACCTACAACTATTATTTTAAGCGTCTTTTGTAAAAAGCTTACTTTAGCGTCAAATAGTGATTTTCTAAATTTCATCAAAATCGATAAAAAATAAGATTTCTTAAGATTGCGGCATTAGAAAAACTATTATATATATATAGTGATTAGCATGCACAATTACATGTACATATAATTTTATTAAAGTCATAGGAAATAAAAAATATTTATTACAAGGATTTTCTTTTGAAATGCCTCAATTAGTGATTTTCCGTAATTGTAGGCCAAACAGTGGTTAATTTTTGTTTTGAAACATTCACTATGATTTTTAAATTAGGTTATATTATTCATTTTACATTGCTTACTCATGATTAAATATAGGTTATATTGTTTATTATCTACATTAGGAAGAGAAAGTAGAGAAAGTGTTTTTTTCACACCAGATTTTTACTTTCTCTTGCCTATATGAATAAATAGGAAGGAAAGTATTGTTTTCATGTCGATGTTTTTAAATAGAGTTTTAACCGGATCTATACGTTTTCAGACCCCCTGAACCCAAAAAATATGTTTTTAGCGATTGGTCTGTGTGTGTGTATACAAAATATCTCAAGAACGAAACATCGTACGAACTTGAAACTTGAAACTTAAGTTGCATACCACTACCGGACCCGACACGAACATTTTCATCAAAATCGGTCAACCGGAAGTAGTAGTTTATTAGTATAATTTTTCACTTTTTGCGATTTTCTCAAAAACTGATCCTACGATTTTTTTAAAAATCGCCTCATTTACTCAATTTTTTATTCTCTACAAGACAGGATAGCGCGCCATGTTTGCTAAAATTCTCGGTGAGGCTGTTTTTACGTAAAAAAATTGTTTTTTTAAGATTACGGCTTTAATATGTATTATAGCACAAAAATGTACTTAATAAAAAATGTAGAGAATTAAAAATTCTATAACTTTTGTTTCAAACATTTTTTTGTATAACGCTTAGTTTAGCGGTAATTAGCGATTTTCTATTTTTTTCTCACGAAAACGTGTGAAAAATCGATTTTTCTAAGATTTAGGCCTTAGTATGCATTTTACGACAAAAATGTACATAATTAAATTTATAGGAAATTAAAAGATCTACAACTTTTATTTAGAGCATTTTTCTCTACAGAGCGTAGTTTAGCGTGAAAGAGTGATTTTCCGTATTTTTAAGCCAAACTGAGTTCGATTTTCATTTTGCGTCTTTCACTCATGATTAAAATAAGGTTATGTTTTTGAGGTTAGTTTTTTGTTTATTTCTAATGTTTTATTACTAATGTTAGGATTATTGTTAATTATTAGCATTGGCAAGAGAAAGTTGTGTGAGTGTTTCACACCAGATTTTTTTTCCTTAAGAGCGGCTCCAACAATTTTTAAAAATCGTCTGATTTACTACATATTTTTCACTCTGCAATGTAGGGTAAGCGGCATGTCTGTTGATATTCCTGGGGGGGTCGTTGTCTTGTAGTATTTAATTAATATTTTTAAGGCTCCGGTCTTAGTGTGCATTTTATGACAAAAGGGTAGTAGGCCTATATAACTAATTTTATAAAAATATTAAAAATCTACAACTTCTAATTCAAGCGTATGTCTTTTTTCATAGATAAATGGTTTGGTTTCAAACTAGTAATTTTCCAAATTTTTAAGTCGAACAGAGATTGACTTTCATTTAGTGAAAGACGCAAAATGAAAATCGAACTCAGTTTGGCTTAAAAATACGGAAAATCACTCTTTCACGCTAAACTAGGCTCTGTAGAGAAAAATGTTTTGAATAAAAGTTGTAGATCTTTTAATTTCCTATAAATTTAATTATGTACATTTTTGTCGTAAAATGCATACTAAGGCCTAAATCTTAGAAAAATCAATTTTTCACACGTTTTCGTGAGAAAAAAACAGAAAATTGCTAATTACCGCTAAACTAAGCGTTATACAAAAAAATGTTTGAAACAAAAGTTGTAGAATTATAAATTCTCTACATTTTTTATTAATTACATTTTTGTGCTATAATACATATTAAAGCCATAATCTTAAAAAAACCATTTTGTTTACGTAAAAACAGCCTCACCGAGAATTTTAGCAAACATGGCGCCTACCCTATCTTGTAGAGAATAAAAAATTGAGTCAATGAGGCGATTTTTAAAAAAATCGTAGGACCAGTTTTTGAGAAAATCGCAAAAAAGTGAAAAATTATACGAATAAACTACCCGGTTGACCGATTTTGATGAAAATGTTTGTGTCGGGTCCGGTAGTGGTATGTAACTTAAGTTTTAAGTTTCAAGTTCGTACGATGTTCCGTTCTTGAGATATTTTGTATACACACACACAGACCAATCGCTAAAAACATGTTTTTTTGGGTTCAGGGGGTCTGAAAACGTATAGATCCGCTGAAAACTCGATTTCGAAAAATCGACATGAAAACAATACTTTCCTTCCTATATATTCATATAGGCAAGAGAAAGTAATTTTTTTTATTTTTCTGAAAGCGGCTCCAACAATTTTTTTAAAATCGTCTGATTTACTACATTTTTTTCACTCTGCAATGTAGGGTAAGCAGCATGTCTGTTGATATTCCTAAGGGGTCGTGGTCTCGTAGTATTTAGTATTTTTAAGACTCCGGCCTTAGTGTGCAATTGATGACAAAAGGGTAGTAGGCCTATATAACTAATTTTGTAAAAATATTAAAAATCTACAACTTCTATGTCAAGCGCATGTCTTTTTTCATAGATAAATGGTTTGGCTTCAAATTGGTGATTTTTCAAATTTTTAAGTCGAACAGAGATTGACTTTCATTTAGCGTCATTCACTCATGATTAAACATAGGTTATATTGTTCATTATATAAATTGGCTAAAGAACGTCATGTGATTGTTTTATAACAGATTTTTAGTTAAATACAACTAGCTCCTAAGAGATTACCCTTGAATTTTGAACCTGCGTAAATATGAGATTTTAATTCTTTCGTGGTTTATTAAAAGTGATTATGTTTTCTTCGAATTAGTTACAGAAACTGCCCATAACTGACAGGTGGAGTGTCAAATTATTTACACTCAATCTGTTCAGTGCAGGGCTAAAATAAATAGTTCTGTTTCTTATTATAAATGGTCAGGCAATTGAATGACTGAATCATTTAAGAACAGAAGAGGTAGAGGTGTAAAAGATACTAGTCAGAGTTATCTCCTCTGAAAGTAATGAATTTCATTATACAGCCAGACCTTGTGGTGAATGAAGGGAAGGTGTCATTTACAGGGTGGAAAATATGTGCTTTTCAGAGGGCCTGGCATGCTGATAAGCATACTTTTCCACTCAGTGAGGAAGGCGATGGTAAACCACCTCACTCCTCGTTTTACTTAGTAAAACCTCTACAGGTTCAAACCAGCCTTTCGGCTGATGACGTAAACAACAACAGTTACAGAAAAACTAATTATTTGGCTTCATGGAGCCACAAAAATGTTGCAACCACGCAATACATTATTACTTATACAATAAATAAAGCTCGTGAGATTAAAAACTGTTTGTTACTTTCTCATTGAGTTAAACCATACTTTCAGCTGAAGAATTTCACAAATTGATACTTTCCAGTTTAACTGCTCCAACAGAAAAACAAATAAAACCGAGAGAAGATTGTGAGCTTAAACTGACAAATTGTAGGCCTTTACTTCAGTAATTTTAAACGCAATGTCGTACTACTGTTTTCATTACGAAGGACAAGCATTTTTCTGGAATGCTTTCTGCCCCATTATTATCTTCTTCAACGTTTTTTTGATGGTTTGAGTTCCGGTGAAAACAAACAAATAATTTTTAATATCTTAAAAGAAGTTTTTCTTTTTAAATTATAAGATTTTCCTACTAAAAAAGTTAATGAAAAATAAAACAATATAGACTGTTTTTCTGTTGTTTTTAAAGCAAAGAAGGAATGTTTTATCGCTTAAAAACTTGTATCTTAAAAGACTGTGTACGTTTGTGCGTGTATAGGTTATTCTTCTGAAGCAAGATGTCAAAAAAATCTGGTGTAAAACACTCACACAACTTTCTCTTGCCAATGCAAATAATTAACAATAATCCTAAAATTAGTAATACAACATTAGAAACTTTCTCTTGCCAATGCAAATAATTAACAATAAACCTAACATTAGTATTAAAACATTAGAAATAAACAAACAAACTAACGTCTATAAACATTACCTAATTTTAATCATGAGTGAAAGACGCAACATGAAAATCAACCTAAGTTTGGCTTAAAAATACGGAAAGTCACTCTTTCACGCTAACTAGGCTCTGTAGAGAAAAACGCTCTAAATAAAATTTGTAGATCTTTTCTATAAATTTGATTATACTTTTTTTGCCGTTAAGTGCATAAGGCTGAAATCTTTAAAAAATTGACTTTTTAAAATTTTTCGCAAGAAAAAAACAGAAAATTGCTAATTACCGTTGAACTAAGCGTTATACAAAATATGTTTCCTATAAAAGTTGTAGGATTTTCAATTCTCTTCAACTTTCATTACATACACTTTTGCGCTTCAATGCATATTATAGCCGTAATCTTAAAAAACAATTTTTTTACGAGAAAACAACCTTCCCATAATCTTAAAAAACAATTTTTTTTACGAGAAAACAACCTTTCCAAGAACTTCAGCAGACATGGCGCCAACCCTATCATGTAGAGCATAAAAAATTTAGTATGAGGCGATTTTTAAAAAAATCGTAAGAGCCGTTTTTCAGAAAATCGCAAAAAGTTAAAAATTACACGAATAAACTATTACTTCCGGTTGACCGATTTTTATGAAAATGTTCGTGTCGGGTCCTCTAGTGATATCTAACTTAAGTTTTACGTTTCAAGTTTGTACGATGTTCCGTTCTTGAGATATTTTGTTCACACACACACACACGCAGAAACACACACAGACCAATCGCTAAAAACATGTTTTTGGGTTTAGAGGGTCTGGAAACGTGTAGATCCGGTGAAAACTCGATTTCGAAAAATCGACATGAAAACAATACTTTCCTTCTTATATATTCATATAGGCAAGAGAAAGTAAAAATTAAACTTAATTTCTAAACTAATCAATCCTATACAAATTTCGGGCGAGCTATGAAATCCTAAATGGAGGAAACCTTACTTAGTTTTAGAATTACAAAACTAGTTGACTCAAATGCCAAGTCGATGTGTATCAGCTACGTGTGGTCGCAATTTAAGACTTATTTATTTACTTATCCATTATTTACAGGACTCGTTAAATTAGAGTGTTAATTTCATTAATTTTTACTTAAAATGTAAAATTATGTAAATATTAATTTAAGAATTCAGTAGATAAAGGTGTTAAGTAACACTTTTGGAAAAATGGATATTTTTTCAGCAAGCAGGTGCTATATGACTAGACCTATGTTTCATAATGTATGAAATGTATAAATGTCCGTTTTAAAATAATTACATAGATTTTAAGTGGATAAAGGTGTTTGTACACCTCATATAAAATTTTTGAATATCGAAGAAGGTATTTAGGGCGGAAACACTTAACACTTTTTCCGCCCTCCTAGCACCTTCCTCCCCCCTCATAAAGGGCCAATTTTAGACTATGTGAGGTGATTATAGACGTTTCTGAAATCGGCTTTTACAGCCCACATTCTCAGCATTCGTTCACTGTACGTGTTTTTCCTTTCTTCTGCCCACCCGTCGTTTTGTTTTTGCTTTTCATGAAAGCCCTTATAATCCATAATTAGTTGTCCGCAGCATAGCACCATAACCATAACCGGTTTTCAATTTGCTTGTATGCTTTGCGAATATCTGCACACTTTGTTGTAATTATTAATTATTATAATTTTATAGGGTAAATGCTCGAGTTGTGACCATTTAAAAAAGTAAACGATTCTACAGCAGTTTTAAATGATGCAAACTATTGAAATCGATGCAATTCAATAGCCTACTATTATAAATATCGATATACCGAGTATCGATATTCGACCTTGATTTTTAACCCAATAGTTCTTACGAAGTTAATATTTACGTATTTTGTGCTTTTATATTTTTTTATAATGTACCTTCGGTTAATAGTTTCCTAAACATAAAAAAGTCTTCGAACAATTTCTTCATTTCAGTGGAACATTGCAGAAGAAATAAAAATACTATTCTCGTTCAACACACTCCATCTCATACAATACCTAAAAAAATTATTTTAAATAATTTTTTTTTAAATTATTTTTTAAATTATTTTACAATACCTTAACTCAACTATAAACATAATTATGAAGATGTTTATCGTATTATTAAGAATGAATTAAAATTAGCTTACGTTTTGTTTTTTTTATTTTTTAATAATGGTTTTTTTATGTAATGGAAACTAACTAGGAGATTAGTTTAACGAACTAAACATTAATTTAGCAAGTAAATAAATTAATCAATTAGCTACTACAGTTTAAACTGACGAATGTTACTTAATCTAATAGAGTAGAAATTAATTCAATTTAATCCAATTAAAAAGTTAAGTTTCAGTAGTAAATTCAGTAAAATAGGGCTGATAATATAGATGCTATGTATATTAATAGATTGCGCAATATTGTGCAATCCTGTAAGGATCGGATATTTAAGTTGGTTATTCAAGTTTCTATTAACAAGATATCTACATAAACTGTTTAAGTTGTATGTGAAGAAGCGACGATGTTTAAATTAAGTTCAGACTTATATCTCATTTAAATCTGAACTTGTAAATTGTAATTACGTATGGAAAATTTTACTAAATTTCTCCCCGAGTTCAAATAGTGCAAAATGTTCATCATTTTTGATACTTTGATACTTTGATACTGCATCTACAACAGATAGAATATGAAAGTCGTTCAAAACTTAAACATACAAATTCATCTAGACATAGCCCTAACTGTATTTTTACAAAATAAAACATTTTATTCTGTAAGACCTAAGCGTAGGTTTGTTCGATATTTTAACGTTATAAATAAATGATAAACAAACTTATCAATAATTTATTTACAAAATTATAAACTACAACTAATTGTTAAGCCTAGACTTTTTTAACGTTACAATTATTCATTTTCTTCAATTAAAATGTTTACAAAAATTAAAGCTTAAACTAACTTAACTAACAATAACAGTGATTTTAAAGTAAGAAATACCCACTTACCTACGGTCAATTTAGGTACAAAGGTAGAAAGACCTTTTCATAACGTACTTGTTACGATGTAAACAAACACTTTCTAATAGCACTCATTCTTTCATAACCGTGTGGTAACTTGAACATGATTTAACTAACTGACAAACCGAGCTAATCCTTTTATGCCCTTATTAGGTTTCTGGGGAGTTTCTGGAAAGAAATAGAAAGACGAGGTAGTAAACACATAGTAGAAGAACAAAGGGTTTCTTTCGGATTCTGGAAGTGTTATGGATTTTAACCCTATAAGGAAACGTCCCAAACGTTCTCAGGAGGACCACCGCACATTGTACTTACGATCAAAGCGTTCATTAAAACTCCTTACGCTGCAAACGATGCACTTAAAATCGTTAAGGTAAACGGCGTGGTTTCTAAAGTTCATACTGGAAGCGTGTGGTACACAAATGCCTACCACCAAGCTGGGTTGAACGTTCATACGCACTGTTTTTCACAAATCGTGTAATCAGCGATTTAAAACATTTACACCTCGAGGTAGCGTGAGTATGATGGTGAAAACAAGTTATGTAACTTATAGGCCTATATTAAAATTTGCGACATGCGGTATTATGCACGCCAATCGTATGTGAGCGTTAATTGTAAATCATGCTGGAACGAAAGACGGGAAGAGACTGGGAGATGCGTAACGCTCTTAGAGGAGAGGTAACAAGGAAAGAGAGAGAGAAAACAAATGAACAGAAACAAAATTAGCCTAAAAAGGTGAACGAAGCGATAAGATTAAACATGAATGATACTTCAGCTAGCAGTAAACAATGCGATTTAGTGAGCGCGAGTTTTTGAATAACTAGTCTTTGGCAAATCTTAACAGGAATCAATAATTAAAAGGTAGATTTTACGAGAAAGAAGAAAATAAACATGATTCTGAGAAATATTTAAACAAAACATATAAGGGTGTTAATATGCATAAAGATTAGAAAACACTACACATTTTATAACACTTAATTTCAAAAGAATCTAAAAATTTGCAATAAAAGCCTATTATTCTAATGATACACTACCATCCCACCTCTTCCAGGTAACTAACTAATCACACAACAATAAATATTTTCATACAATAAAACTTATCTCGCCTTAAATATTACAAGCCTAACCTGCGCTACTTCTATTAATAGTGTTACAATACTTTTCGACATAATCCCCACCCACATTGGCATAATGCACTCTTCCTTTTTTTTTGACACTTTTAATTGAAATTTAGTATCTGTTATTAAAATAATATAAAAATTTCTAAATGTGAAGCTAATGTTCCAAAACTTGATTTACTTGAAGGAGCGTGCAGTCATCACCACAGTCCTACAGTTGGCCAAGAAGATCTCTTGGCCAGAGGCGCTTCAAACGTCTGCGCTGAGTACCCGGTATCGCCCTAGTGTACATGTTTTGTATGAGAGGGTTGTCATGTAGTTCAAATTTGTCATGCATCGTCTTGTATAGTTGTTTCGCGACATCAATTACGTATGGCATTTGTAAGTCTTTGTGCAACATTGAGTTTGTGATGTAAAAGGGGCATTGCGTTATCGTTCGTAGAATCTTGTTCTGAATCGCTTGTATACGTTACGTGTGTGAAGGTTTAGCAGATCCCCAAAGTTGAACTCCATATGTCCAGATTGGTCTTAAGACTGTCTTGTAAATTGTTAATTTGTGTGACATGTTTAATTTAGAACGTCTATCGAGTAAGCGTTTTAGTTGATAGAAGCGTGTTTTGAGTTTGTGGCGTGTGTGTGTAACATGTGCGTTCCATGTAAGTTTTCTGTCCAAGTGTAAGCCTAAGTAGCGTGTTTGAGTAGTGTGAGGTAGCGGAATATTATTAATGTAAACGGTTGGGCAGTTTTGTCTTCTAAGAGTAAACGTCATTTGTTGCGATTTGTTTTCATTAATTTTAATTTTCCAAAGTTTAAGCCATGACTCTATCTGGTGTAAATGGTCTTGTGTCTTTTGAGTTGCAATAACAGGATCGGCATCAACCGCAAGAACTGCCATATCATCAGCAAACATAGCCATAGTGGTATAGATACAATTTGGTATGTCACTGGTGCTTACAGAAAACAGCCTTGGTGCAAGTACGCTTCCTTGTGGTACACCAGCATTGACTTCGTACATTCCAGAAAGTTCGTCACCTTGTTTTACTCTAAAGTAACGTTCCACTAGAAACGATTTTATTACTAGATACAGGCTATCTGGAAGTATTAGTTTCAATTTGTATAGGAGTCCATCATGCCAGACCCGATCAAACGCTTGAGATACATCAAGAAACACGGCTGAACAATATTGTCTGTTTTCAAGAGCTGAAGAGATTATATCAATTAGTCGGTGACATTGCTGAAGCGTGGAATGAGATGAACGAAATCCGAACTGATGATCAGGAATTGTGTTTGAAGCATCGATAAACGGTACTAGGCGTGGTAGAAGGAGTTTCTCAAATAGTTTGGAGAGAATAGAGAGTAAGCTAATTGGCCTGTAAGAAGTTAGTTGGTGAGGTGGTTTGTCTGGTTTTAAGAAGAGAATTATGATAGAGTACTTCCACTGAATAGGGAAGTGAGTGACTCGGAGAATGGAATTGAAGATGTGAGTTAAGAGTATGATGGATTTCCTAGGAAGATGGCGCAAAAGTATTGAAGTAATAAGATCATATCCCGGGGCTTTGCCTAATGGCAGATCGTGAATTGCTCGGACGAGTTCCCCGGGGGAAACTGGCTTTGGGGGAAGGCTAAGTTGCAGAGGAGCATTAAGGAAATTTTCTATGTTCGGATGATCTTTGTGTTGTAGGTTGTGTGGTTGGAATGTGTTATGCAAGTGCTGAGCAAGCATTTCTGCTTTCTCTTTATTGGTAGTCGCCCAAGAACCATCAGGTCGTTGTAGACTAAATGAAGGATTGTTATAGTTAAGAATTCGTCTTGTCGTGTGCCAAAGTGTTTTGTTTTGAGTAGAGAGTGTCTCAGTGAAAGCCATAAATCTATCTGCTCTGTAACGCGAAAGGACAACCTGTAAATGACGATTTAGCCTATTAAGTTCTGCTTTAACGCTGGGGTATCTGTTTCTCTGCCATAAACGACGACATTGGCGCTTAGCAACTATCATTCGACGGATGTAAAAAGGAACTTTAGGTATCTGTTTAAATTCCATGTTCTCTCCTTCGCAACTGTCCCAAGCTGCGCTTTGTAGATTCTTTGTGAAGATTTCCACTCCACGCTCGATTTCACTGGGGGTTTTGAGAGAAATTCCCAGGTTTGTTGTTTCTGACAATATACGTTAGTACTTATTCCAGTCTATTTTACCAGGTGTTAGGGAATGCCTGTACTTTAATTTGGTTGGTTCAGAGTTTAACGTAATTATTACGGGTGTATGATCAGATGATAGATCAGGAAGAGTTTCAAGTTCGTAGTAGGGGAAGAATTTAGACGATACAAAGAAATCTAGAATATCTGGGAGGCAACGATTATTGTGGGGATAGTAAGTGGGTTCTGCAGGGGCATAGTAAAAATATTTTTCGTGAGTTAAAACATCATATAAAGTTTTTCCCCGCGGGTTTGTAACTCGGCATCCAAACTGTTGATGTTTTGAATTAAAGTCACCACCTGCGTTGAAATTTTTTCCTAGATAATTGAAGAAATGTGTAAATTGTTCGCGCGAGATATTATGATTAGGCGGGCAGTACACAGAAGAAAGGGTAAGGGAATGAGTGATTAAAGATACTTCTATCATGGTAGCCTGAATGAACGATTTTCTGTACGGAGGGAACGAATTATGACTAATACTTTTCCGAACAAAAATAGCCGACCCTGCATGGCTAGTTCCATCTGGATGTGTACTTCGATATAGTGTGTATCCAGTGATATGGCAGTGTGTTGTGTCCTTAAAGTGTGTCTCTGTAATAAGTGCAATGTCTACCCGATTGTCATGTAAAAATTGTTTGAGTTCGTGAACATGACGTACAAGACCTGCTGAGTTCCAGAGAGCAACGACGAGGGACCTGCTGGTTTCAGCCATTGATATGACTTAGCAACTTGTTAACGACCATTTTAAGCGTAGTAATGAGAGGTGTCAAAAGGTCCTGAAAGCGTGTAAAAAATGTGTTAAGAGTGGCTGTAAAATGATCATAAGGATTCTGAGTCGTTAAGGGATCTGTTGATGAAAGAGTTGAGAATGTCATGGAAGGCTGAGACTGCTGAGAGGGCTGGAATAACTGAGATGACCGAGTATGAGATGGCTGCTGCCGAAGGGAAGGAGCAGCCATCTGAGCGTATGACCGTGAATTCAGTCTCGGGTCACAAGAAAGGGGGACGGTGTTAGTATGAGTCGACTGTGTATGATGTGACTTTACCGAGGTACTCACGGGGACTGTAACAGTGACTGGAGGCTCCAACATTACATGAGATTTTTTACCAGAATATTTAACAAAATTACCATTTCTTTTGTCTCTCAGTTCTTTATATGTTTGATATCCTGTGTACGTGGACGAATGATTGCCTTTGCAAAGAAGGCAGACTCGGGGTTCATTGGCACCTCTTGGACAGTCAGCTGTTGGATGAGAGTTGCTGCAGCGTGCACATCTGAACGGATGGTTACAGTACGAGCGGGTGTGTCCAAATCGTAGACATCTTTTGCACTGAACTACGTCACTTTTCTTTTTTGGCTCTTCAACCTTAATGCGTGTGCTTAACAAGGATTTAACATCAAATATTTTTTCGTTATCTTTGTCAGGCTCAAGATCAACGAAAAATAATGGCAAGGGCACTCTTGTGCCAGCCTGTAAAACATTGACAACGTTTCTTACCTTAAAAGAGAGATGTTCCAGCGATTCCTTGATGTCACACGGATCGATACTAGGATGCAAATGGCGTATCACGACTCTGTATGCTTTTTCGTGGCGTAGCTGATATGAATGAAAATTGCGTCCCAATTCTCTCAATCGGTGTACAAGAGTACGGTATGTTTCAGATGTTTTTGGGTAAATCGTCACCCCGTCGTTGTTGGTCGCTTGAAATTCAAAGTCGCCAGTTACTGTACTCTTCAATTGAGATATTAACTTTTTGTAGTCGCGCAGTTCTACGTTTTTTAAATAAATTGGTGGAGGCTTGCAAGAGTCTTCTTGTAACGTTTCTAAAGGTCCGTATTTATTTGTTGTTGGGACTCGAAACTTAGAAGGAGGCAATTCCGAGTCAGCGGAACTTTTTTCCGTATCCAACGGACGTTTTTTACTAGACATAACCTTAGTCCATGCCATTTTCTGCGTACCAGTTGTCTCAGGTGCGACATTCTTACGTTACAAAAAAGTCTTTATCTTCTTTGAACTATTTTTCCACAGATTCTTTAACATCCTTGTTGTTATGAAACTTCGTCTTATGTTATAAATTTTTCTCATATCCTTCAGTGGACCAAATAAGTGAAAATAAGTTGGCGCTTATAGAGAAGTGGTTACGGCATAGTTGTGTTCCTTCACCACATCTTTTTATTTATCAAAAACAAATATATACTTTATACAGAGGTATCAAAATTATTAGACTCATGGAAAGAAATCAAAACAATATCATGTATTTTCTACAAAACTTCTTTACTGATATACCGTAATGTTTACAAATTTAAATATTAAATATATATTTTTTAAATTTCTTTATTTAACGTCGCATCAACTGCAACGGTCATTAGCAACGACGTTGGGATGTAACTTTGTACAATTTAGGATGAAATGAATTTTTGTGTAACTGTGTAGGCTACAATGGAGGATGAAATGAATTTTTTTAACGTATGAAAATATGCCCTGCCAGAGTGGGATTCAACCCACGACCGCATTATGGGAGGCGAACGCGTTACCAACTACGCCAATGGGGCCGCTTAAATATTTTGATAATAATAAATTTTTATAAAAATTGAGAATTAATAGGCTTATCATTTTTATACGGTTTGACATGCTTGTTATGAGTGGTTCACAATGTCTATTAATTTCTTCATCCCTATGCCATATTTTGATAAGTGCAGCTACGAGATCAATCTTTGAAGAGATTGTCTTCTTGAGTTTCTTTTTACAATTGCCCAAAGATTCTCTATTGGATTTGCATCAGGGCTGTTACCTGGGCAGGGAAGGATTTTCAACTTATTTTGTGTAAGGAAATTTATAAATTATCTGGCTTAATGGCAAGAAGTCCCATCTTGCATGAACTCAAAGTCTTCATCAGGGAACCAGCTATTAAGTTGTGGAAAGAACCGGGTTTTTAAGTATAAGCTTCTCAGAATAATTCTCGAAGGTAAAATTGAGGGCAGGTGCAGACTTGGGAGAAAGAAATGCTCATGGTTGAAGAATATTGGAGACTGACAAACATGAGTGCACACACTTTTGTGAGGGTGGTTCATACGGAAACCGATTTACCAGAAATATAGTCGATCATCAGTGATAGAGTCGGCAGTTTATAAAGAAGGGGAGGGACTGTAACCAATTGAAGCTCCTTAAAACGTAGTTGTCTATTAGCATACACCTAATAAATTTCTTCTAAATTTTAGATGAAAATCCTTTTAAAAAACTTTTTATTTTCCTAAGGTGGTCATGAAACAGGTAAAACTTAAAATAAATATCAAAATTTGGGCCAATACAGTTACTTACTCATTCAATTTGTTGGGTAGTGTGAAAATAAACACTGGAGTACTTAATTCTTTTTACAAGTACATAGAAAACAGTTTCGGAAATTTGTTAATATTGTTCTGTGTCTATATCTTTAGATAAACAATTCTTATGGTTTTATTCAAATCCATTTGTAAGTTGTACTTGCATTGCTACGAGAATATAAATATTTTTAGAATAATTTAATTTTACAAAGAGAGCTGTCTTAAGAAGACCTCGAATAAGGTGATGGCACAGAACAAAGAAATTTCTTTCCAACTTGAAAACCCCATTTATAAGCAATATAAAAATTCTGTTTACATTTTCAATTTTACACTGCTGCGTTTGTTATTCCTGAATCGTTCTCTCCTTTAGGAAAAATAACAATACATGCTACAGAGAGAAAATATTTTTTATTCTTTTTTACTTTCTCTTCCCTTATATGAATATATAGAGAAGAAAAGTATGTATTGTTTTCATGATGATTTTTCTAAATCACGTTTTCACCGGAAATACAAGTTTAAGGCCCCCTGAACCCAAAAAAATGAACATTTTGTTAGCGATTGGTCTGTGTATGTGAGCATCATAATATTAAGTATCTCAAAAACAGAATAGCGTACGAAGTTGAAACTTGGAGCTAAAGTTAGGTAGGCCTACCATTAGGGAATCCGATACAAACAATTTCGGATAAACAAAATTTCAGGCAACACGGAAAACATATTTTTTGTTTAGAAACAGTAGGTGTGTATATACGTAGTACTATTACGATTGTTTAATAGTACGTACAAACGAATTTACAGCATTTTTAAAATGACAAAATAAATTTATTTTAATAATTACTGTCATTACAGCATTTTTAAAACGACAAAATAAATTTATTTTAATAACTACTGTAATAGTACTTTCAGTTGTTTTTAAAAAAAAGTTTGAGATTTTTGACGAAAACGTTTATGTCGGTGTGACATCATGCCATTGATTTATTAGAGGTACGGCTGATGGTGAAGATTCCTCATACTTTTCAACAAAACGGAAGGCAACCTACAAAAAAAATTTAAAATATTTGTTGCAGTAACTACTGGAAGAGTGCGAAGTTTAAGAAGATTATTTTTGCGTTGTAATACTGTAAATAAAAAGATATTACTTCTAATGCGTTAAATCGATCCGCGGCTGTCATACAATTCTTGTCTTTGTCGCTTACCTCTTCGTAAAGTTAGTTATCCGTTTTAACTGGCTGCACCATATAGATATGGTGCGGCCATATCTTCATTTGTGTAGTCGTAATTCATTATAATCAGCGGATACCCATTCATTTACTTCAACTACAGCTACATTTTTACAGCCCGGGATTTTTTACTGTAATGTTTGTAAATTTTCATAATCTGTGCATTATACAGTATAGACATATACTACTACAGTAAAATCATAAATTAATATAAACACGAATCCGTTTACTGGGTTACGGTTGAGCGGAGTTCAGATAAGCGGAGTTTTACTATAGCAGTTTATTCGTGCAATTTCTCACTTTTTTACGATTTTCTCAAAAATTGCTCATACGATTTTATTTAAATCGCCTCATTTAGCCTACAAG
Organism: Catonia carolina; assembly: GCA_035578175.1. Lineage (NCBI taxonomy): Eukaryota > Metazoa > Arthropoda > Insecta > Hemiptera > Achilidae > Catonia > Catonia carolina. The sequence goes on along the minus strand of JAQMRL010000007.1, from coordinate 10,899,931 downwards.
GGCTCGTACACATGAGGCGACTAACGCCGTGTACATCCCGCGATTGCAAAAACAGACGAGCATGCACTTTCAAGCGTAAAACGCGCGATTGCAATAGAAATCGATACACAGCGCAGCTTTTCATTGCTGAGAAGTTCGTGTCATTGCAAAAATGGAAGTTGAAGAGACAGCGTGTTTGTGGCTCTGTTAAAATATATATCGATGTTGCACGCAACGACAGAGGCAATTTTGAGTGCATCCAGTTTTACGAGATAAACTATTCATAGTTTTTTTGTAACACTGAATCCAAAATTACGGGAATACGAACCGAAATTCTTCGATAACTTCCGAATGTCGGCACAAACCTTTGTTGCTTTATTACAGTTGTTAGAAGACGATATTTCGCCCAGTATGAACAGTGAAAAATATTCACTTACCTAGAACTTTCTTTGTTCCATAGAATCTGAACAGTTCTACCATTTCTTCCTAAAATTTTATTTTTTCTTTGTGTTTTAATATTCTGTACTTTATACATTCCAGAGAGCTGGTCTTCTCGCTATTTTGTCTATGAAACGTTCTGTATCAAATCATTCGATGTCCATTTTTTATTTTGAACAGCGTTTATTTAATGATTATATTTGCAATAACGAAATAACGCTACAGAAACGGTAACAAAAAAAAAACAACTACTAGTTTCAAAACGCGCGATCAGATTTACAAATAAATCTATAACAATGTACTTGAAAGCGTGCGGTAGTCGCGCGACAACAGCGAGAACTTCGACTTGCGCGACAGATCGCGCGGTTGGCCAAATCGCGCGTTTGAATGTGTACGCCTCCTGCAGTTCTGTGTACCTCGCTCACGCGCCACTGCAATCGCGCGGTAGCAATCGCTTTCATGTGTACGTAGCCTAACGATTTTCACGGTGATGAGCTCTGCTGTTCCACGCGTTTAGACCAATCAGACCATTTGCCAGCGTTGTCAGATTGTATTAATGTATCAGCTTGACGAATATTTGCGCGCATGCGTATAAGAGCCGCAGTACTTCACTCGTGTCTTGCATCTCGTACTGAACACATTGATTATAGAGCGTAACATGCAATACTTTATATAATAATCAGTTGGTTGTAATTAGCTGGTTATTGAAAGACAAGAATAAAATGGCTGATGAAATATATAACACAAGTACAAGAGCTCATTAGCTATTTATGAATTCATTCAAAGTCATTGGCTAGGTATGAAGTGGGTAGGAGCAATGCAAAAGTTCAGTGTTCATCCGCTGTGAAAAATGGTATAGGTATACTACATATTTTATACTCTACAAGATTAGGTATGTGCCATGTTTACTGGAATTCTTGGGAGGTTAGGTCTCGTGATAAAAATTGTCTTTTTTCTTTATTCTGGACTATATGAATATAAGGCAATATGAATATTTGGAAGGAAAGCAGGTCTATTGTTTTCATGTCGATTTTTCAATTTCGAGTTTTCACCGGATATAGCCTACTCGTTTTTAGGCACCATGAGCCCAAAAAATTTTTTTGGGGATTGATCTCTATCTGTCTTTGAATCGTGTTTCTGTTTCGAATAAAATATCTCAAGAAAGGAATAGCGTACGAAGTTGAAACTTGAAACTAAAGTTAGGTACTACTATGGGATGCAACACGAATATTATCATCAAAATCGGTCCGCGGACGTGTTAGTTTACTCATGCGATTTTCTCAAAAATGGTTCCTACTATTTTTTTAAAAAATCAGCTCATTTACTACACTTTCTATGCTGGTAGGGTAAGTGCCATCTCCGTTGAAATTCTTCTGAGGCCTATTGTCTCGTAGTGAAAATTGTTTTTTTAAGATAGCAGTCTTAATATGCATTCTAGTGCAAAAGTCTATATAATAAAAGTTGTAAAACAATTACAACGCTAAAATGAGTAATCCAAACATTATTTCCTATAACGCTTTGATTTGGTTTTTCTCTCTTTATTTAGGAAATTCAAAATCTGTTGGAAACAATCAGTGAATGTAATAATACAAAATTTGGAAAAAATAAAATGGTAAATAAATGTGAGTGGAGACACAGTCCATTGACAAAACTCCGACGTGAATAGACAAGTGCAGCATTAAGTGCAGCATTCAGAACATTGTAATAGATAGTCAATTATTACAGTACTACGTTTATTGATTAGGTCACGGTTCCATCGACGTTTTAGATGTCTTATTAGATTGTTTGAGAGAGTCTGCGTAGCCATTATTTGTGATCAATGGGTTATATTGGTTCACAAGTTCTTCCTAAATTTTGTATAGAGTTTTAATAAAATGTCATTTATGTAGGGTACGTTTAGGTCTGAGTGTAGCGTTTTATTGGTTACATAATAGGAGGCGTTAACTATCCTCCGCAAAAGCTTTGATTGAAAACGCTGAATTTTTGCTAATACCGATGGTTTTGCACAGCAGTAAAGCTGACTCGCATAGCTTCATATTGTTAGAAGGTAGGAGCTGTAAATGGTTAATTTAGATGTAGTTGGTAACTTGGATTTTCGTGAAAGAAGTCGTACAACTGTTTGAACGTTTCCTGGAGGGCCTTTCTCGTTTTATCCACGTGTACATTTCGCGTCAGCCTTTTATCTAGATACAAACCTAGATAACGTTTACATTCAGAACTGTAAAGTTGAGTGTCATAAAGATACAAAGGAGTACAAACTCGTTTACGCAGGGTAAATAAATAACGTGACACCTTTTTGTAGTTTTGACTTTGATCCGCCATTTTTTACGTTGTTGTAGGCGAGAAATATGCTGTTGAAGGACATACGATACTTGAGTGAGGTTGTCGGCGGAGTACAATATTACAGTATCATCCGCGTACGAAGCAAGGAGTGTACGTGGATGGGACGGTACATCGTTTACAACGCTTAGATTAGCGTCAATTAATGATTTTGTGTATATTTTCAACAAAATCGGTAAAAATTGGGGATTTTAATATTAAAAATTCTATATGGATTTTACGACAAATATGTAGATATGAAAATATGTAGGAAATTAAAACATCTACAGCTTTTATTAAAAGCATTTCCTTCTATGGAGCCTGGTTTAGCATCAGTAGTGATTTACCGTATTTATAAATCAAACAGAAGTTGATTTTAATTTTTCGTCATTCACTTGAGATTAAAATAAGGTTATTTGTAATTTATATTGTTTACTAATAGTTTAACATAAATATTAGACATCTATGTTCTATATTTACACTGATCAGAGAAGGTCAATGTTAATTTGACTTCATATTGTCTACCATTTATTTTTCATCGATAAAGTTATTTTAAATTTAAATTTGTTTTATAATTTTAAATTTAGTTAATTCAAAATTGCAGGATATTTACTGCATTTGACATTTTACATTCATCATTATTTAAAACGCTGTACGGACCTTAAAACCATTTATAGAATGATTATAGATATAGAATGATTATTTATAGAATATGTAGAATGATTGCACGTACATAAAACATGTAGACAATCTGACAGCACCCTCTAGCAGTATTGTTCCAAACCAATCTACAAATTACATGGTATAAACAAACATGTTTGTTGCTCAAAATTAAATTTATTGTGTGAAAGACATGATTTATTTAATTACTAACATTATTTTAATGCTAATATTGTTGAATTGAACTAAGTTCATTAACGAAGAGGTTCAATGCTCTTCCCGGTGTTTTACTTCACTTCGCCCAACATGATTTTTGTTTTGTTTTAATCCCTAATGTGTGCACGTTGAAATATATTTAATCTAAGAATACTCAGCTATCTTGTGGCTTAATGAGATGAAGATGATATGTACTATGACGTATAGTCTTGCACACCCTCAGGTCAACCATTCCTAAAAGAGTATGGTTATATGAACCACAACCATGAAAGTACACCGGTAATCATTGTCTATACTATTTTTTAGCGTTGATGAGCTCTGAACGTACGCATTGCTTCCTAACCACTTTGTAGCTAGCCAGTGACTAGCTACCAACGTTGCCAATACTTGCTATCGTAGCTCTATTATATATTTTGTCAGCCATTTTATTTTTGTCTTTCAATAAAAATTATAACCTATGATCATACACAACCAGCTGATTATATTATAAAATAGTGCATTAAACGCGCTCTATAATCGGACGTGTTCAATACGAGATCCAAGACAAGACTGAACTAATGTGGCTCTTATACGTGTGCACACGTAATGTTTGTCAGACTGATACATTCGTACAATCTGATAACGCTGGCAAACGTTCTGATTGGTCTAATTCTGTAGAACAGAAGAGTTCATTAAATATGAAAACCATTGTTGTTGTGTTTAGGTCAACAGCCGAAAGGCTGGTTTGAACCTCTAGAGGTTTTACTAAGTAAAACGAGGAGTGAAGTGGTTTACCATTGCCTTCCTCACTGAGTTGAAAAGTATGCTTATCAGCATGCCGGGCCCTCTGAAAAGCACACATTTTCCACTCTGTAAATGACAACTTCACTTCATTCACCACAGGGTCTGGCTGTACAATGAAATTCATTACTTTCAGAAGAGATAACTCTGACTAGTGTCTTTTACACCTCTACCTCTTCTGTTCTTAAATAGTTCAGTCATATAAGTGGCTGACTATGTGATAAGAAACAGAACTATTTTTTTTAGCCCTGGGCCAAACAGATAGAGTGCAATTAAAATAACACTCCACCTGCCCGTTTTGGGCATATGAAAACCATTATAGTATTTAAATCCGCATAAAGGTAACCTTTCCTAGTATTTGAATCACAGAACCTCTGTCTTGGAACATCAGCTGTTAAACAACTGACTCGTGGGTACGACGTTACCACTAGCCAAACTCCGTGAGTTATATGAAAATATAAATTTTTTTGACTATACAAAAAAGGATAGGTACATATATTGACAATTTTAAGACATTGAGGAGATCGCTGCCTATTTACAGTACTCCTACCGTAATCATTAAGTTAGTTCATTTTTTAATAATTTACTTATTTAATTTTTTTAGTTTTTCTTTAATTTTGACGTCTCATGATATCCCTACTCCAGAGTTGTTTCAGTCTTTGTATAGAGGCAGTTGGTAAATCTGGTTTGTCTAGGTCAACGATGAGCTGGTTCGGATTATTGTGTAATTTTTTTTTACATCGTGTTTATTTGCGTAGGAACACATCGTTGGTGTATAGGACGTTTGAGTCTGTATGTAGTGTATCGTTCGTTTCGTAAAAGGGAGCACTAGTTATCTGTCTTCAACAGTTTCGACTGAAACTGTATTTTCGACTGCGTGTATTTTGACTGCGTTGTATTTTGAAAATGACCGACGATTTGGCACAACAGTAAATTTGGCTGCTATACATCCAAACGGATCTAAGGTAACACTCGTAAACTAGTAGTTTTAAATGAAGTGGGAGTTTAGAAGTTTTGGAAATCAACGAAAACAGTTGTTTACGTCTAGCGTCCAAAGTTTTTCCTTTTTCATTAACATGTTGGTTCCATGTTACAAAATATAAGTAAACAAAGTTGTTTTCATGTCAATTTTGGACATTTTATCTAGTTTTTACCAAAAATATATGTTTTTTGCTCCCCTCAACCTAAAAAACATGGTTTTACCGATTGGTCTATCTGTTTGTCTGAGCTTGAATAAAACAAAAACGGAAAACGAAGTTGAAACATTTTTATTTTTAGAATTGAACTTTTCTTTTTAGAATTATGTTCCTTAAGTAGACCCGATAGAACATTTTAATCGAAATTGGTCAGCTAGACGTACTAGTTTATTCGCGCAATTTTTATTTTTTGCGGATTGTTAATATAAACATCTTCTATGTTATTGATAAAATCACTTCAAGTAATAAATTTTTTTGTGCTCTACAAGCGAGGGTAAGTGCAGTATCTTCTGAAATTATTGGGGGGCTTGTGTTCTTGTGATAAAAAATGTTTTTATTTTAAATTTTGCGGCCTTAATAAGCCTTAATATGTATTTTAGAGCAAAATAATATAAATCAATAAGCCTTAATATGCATTTTAGGGCAGAATAATATAAATCAAAGTTATAGAAAATTAAAAGTTCTACAACTTTTATTTCAAACGCTTTTGACTACTCTTTTATGCGTCAATTAGTGATTTTATCATCAAAATCGATAATAAATAGCATTTTTAAGATTTTGGCCTTAGAATGCAATTAACGACATATGTGTTTAGGCCAATAATCGAAGTTATAGCACATTAAAATTATCTACCACTTTTATTTCAGCCATTTTTCTAGAGAACTTAGTTTAGCAGCAATCAGTCATTTTACGTATTTTTACTATCTCTTGCTTATATGAATATTTAGAAAGAAAAGTATTGTTTTCATGTTTATTTTTCTAAATCGAATTTTCGCCGGATCTACACATTCTCAGACCCCCTGAACCCAAAAAAGTTTTTAGCGACTGGTGTGTGTGTGTAAAGATATCTCAAGAACGGAACATCGTACGAACTTGAAACTTGAAACTTAAGTTAGATGCTTCTACCGGACCATTTTCATCAATATCGGTCAACCGGAAGTTGTAGTTTATTCATGTCATTTTTCACTTTTTGCGATTTTCTCAAAAACGGCTCCTGCGATTTTTTTGAAATCGCCTCAATTACTAAATTTGTTATTTATGCTCTTCAAGATAGGGTAGGGGCCATGTCTGCTGACATTCTTGGGAAAGCTGTTTTCTCGTTAAAAAATTGTTTTTTTAAGATCGCGGCTTTAATATGCATTTAGCGCCAAAATTTATAGACCTATAATAAACGTTGTACAGAATTTAAAAACTACAACTTTTATTTCAAAGATTGTTTTGTATAACGCTTAGTTTAGCGGAAATTAGCAATTTTCTGTTTTTTTTTCTCACTAAGACAAATGTAAAATAAAATCTGCTTTTTTAAGTATTTTTGCCTTAGTAGTCTATGCATTTTACGACAAAAGTGAGTGTGTATAACCAAATTTATAGGAAATAAAAAGTTCTGCAACCTTTATTTAGAGCATTTTTCTTTACACAGCCTAGTTTAGCGTGAAAGAGTGATTTTCTGTATTTTTAAGCCAAACAGGTTGATTTTCGTTTTGCGTCTTTTATCCATGATTAAAATTAGGTTATTTTTATTGAGATTAGTTTTATTGTTTATTTGTAATGTTTTATTACGAATGTTAGGTTATATTGTTAATTATTTGCATTGGCAAGAGAAAGTTCTGTAAGTGTTTCATACTAGATTTTTATTTCTGCAGAGGTTGATTTTCATTTTACATTGATCACTACTAATTAAGTTTCTTACATTAGCAATAGAGAAAATCTGAGTGTTTCACACCAGATTTTGTTTTTAATTGTTTCATTTACCAAATTTTAAATTTTAAATTTAACTGGTTGTGCGCTTATAGTAATTTTTTATAAGATTACTGCCTTAATATGCATAGCTTTTAAATTCTTTTTAAATTCCAGATCCCAGCTTTTTTTTTAATTTCCAGCTTTTAAATTCCAGATTTTAAATTCTCTACAAGATTAACCAAGCGACATGCCACTGGCTGTGCGCTTATAGTAATTTTTTATAAGATTACTGCCTTAATATGCATAGCTTTTAAACTCTTTTTAAATTCCAGATTCCAGCTTTTTTTTAAATTCCAGCTTTTAAATTTCAGATTTTAAATTCTCTACAAGATTGACCAAGCGATATGTCACTGGCTGTGCGCTTATAGTAATTTTTTATAAGATTACAGCCTTAATATGCATTTTAGAAAAAAGTGTTTATAAATGCAGTTATACTTTTATACAGATTTGAATTTTAGACAACGGTTACTGGTGTGTTTTGATGGTTGGGGATGGTAAAACGTAATCGCATGATTGCTCAATATAGGTTAGAGGCGGGTAAGTGAAAATGGATGACGTTGCAAGTATTTTACTGAGTGAGCTTTGCAATTTTTGACACGGTACGTTTGTTTCTCAACATGCGTTGTATTTATTTACTTGTGTGAAGTTCTACATGGCATTACACCCACTTTTCTTAGCCAGCCCTCGTCAAGTTTTTCTTATGAACCCCATCTACTTCTTTCCTATGAATCTAACTTAAAACTTTATAAGACAACTTTTACAACATATACTTTTTTACTTACTTTAGTAGGCTTATAAAATGAAGAAGTATTGCAAAACAAAATTTCTATAATTAGATTTCAACTCGGCCTCACTTTTGTCACTACCTGAAGCCCAAAATATTATTTAATTTGATACTTATCACTAAGATCCGTTTTTACATCTAGTTTATATAAATAATTAACAAACTATCGTTTAAAATTACAAGTAGACTATTTTTTACAAATGATAACATTACGTATTTTTTTTGTCATCAGTCTCTCGACTGGTTTGATGCAGTTCTCCAAACTGTTCTATCTTGCCCAAGTAGATTCACATTTATAGTTCAGCCGTTTTTACTTTGCTCTTACTGTCAGCAGCCACTACAGAGCGTATGCTAGGGTCCCACGACTTTAACTTTGTTCTTCTTTTTTTTACATGAATTATGTAAAAACGACTTTAACTTTGTTCTTCTTTTTTTACATGAATTATGTGATTTAGTAACTTGTGCAAATAGAAAATTGTAAATAGAAATGAAAAATCAAATACTGTAACAGTAAATTCCTAATTTAAAATAAATTATAATGCACGTAATAACGATGCGAAACAATACGATATCATGAACGAACTGGTAGCACATTAAAACGATGACATGTTCTTTGTCAAAAATGTGGAGATAGATTTACGGGTTTGGATTAATCATTATCAAATTCAATTATGAAATAACGAGTGACTATACTTATACTACATAACAGATCATTAAAATTAAAATGTTTCTTTTAAAGTTCTCTTGTTTCGTCATACAGATCAGAGGTAATACGTACAATATAACTTTTAACCACTTATATTTTATGAAAATGAATGGAAATAAGGTACACCGTTTTTATAAAATATTTTGTTGATCAGGACTTAAAACATCAGTCATGATATGGTTAACAGTTGATCTGATTGAAAAGTTTTAATTTCATAAAAATACTAAAATACCGTACTTTTAAAAGTATTTTACAGTTACTTTTTAATCAGCGTGTTCACACTTTTAAGTAATGCGCATGCTCAATGACGATATTATTTCTTGACAGTAGGAGCAAACTAAGGTAGGCTAAAATTTTACGTACCTGTAACACCCTAGATCTTTTGTATAAATATAACCAACTACGGTGGCATGCGGGCCGCACATGCGCAGTAAGTAGCTCCCCCGCCACAGCGTCGTAGCCTGATACCGGCTGCCTCTAAAGTACTACTCACTACTCATTGTGTTGTGTTCATGCGGTAATCGTTTTGACATTGGTGTCGCTGTCGAAAGCCACACCCCGTCAAAATTAGTTGCGCACGCACAAAATACGGGGATAATGTCTGCGATTCATTTTAGGGTAATAGGCGGTAAGTTTTTTTCTAAATGATGTAGTACCTACCATAAGTTTTGACAGGCCCAAAAGAAAGGTACGTCATAACCTCATTCTGTTATATTTACTAAACGGTTCTTTTTGTTAAAACTGATATTGTGCGTGTGTAGTTGATTTCTAAAATTTGACGTATGTTTCGTATAAAATTCACAACTATTAAAATTGATTCAGCTTCTTGGAATATTAAGAGGAAGTAGACACCAGACACGATGATCTATCTTTGACTTCCCTTCAAAAAGTGATTTTTTCAAGCTCGTTTATTATTTCTCTTTCTGCCCTACATACATCAAATTACAGATAAAATTTTATATTTTATATCAAAATAATAAAACGCATATTATGTAATCCTGGAAAAGAAGTTAGGGCCTATATTAGCCTACGTGATACGCAAAAAATGCGATGAGATTTAAACGTCTAACTTTGTACGAGCGTATCTTATATAAATATCAGAGTTATAATAATAACATTTTTAGTGTAATAAAATAAGATCCATTAGGAAGCGAAAGTAATATTTTCAGAATTTTTGATGAAAAATGAGCTTGTTAGAGTGCAGTGAACGAAACTGGCCGGCTGAGTGCCCTACCGTACCGCGTATTGTCACTATTGCGCTTGAACACCGTGCACTGATTGAAAAATGAGATGAGGGGAAAGGCTGACGCAACACATTCTCTCTCTGTCCCGCTACCCTCCCTACATGCCGCCGTAGTTGGCGAACAGTATAATTTGCTTTAAGTATTCTAACCTTTGCCTCCCCCTACAATTCACTCTCTCAATACAACCCTCCATTACTGATAGACCAATACCTGGATATCTTATTATATTCCCCACTAGCCTATCCCTTCTTCTGGTAAGATGTTTCAAACTTAAACCTACAAATAAATTAATAATTATATTAAATAATAAACTTATTACAGTAAATTAAAGAAACTTAACTAACTACAAGATTATCTCGCACTTCATTTAAGTAAATCCTAATTACAGATGATTATACGACGTCTACAGTATACAATGGACCTTTTCAACAAACGTATCTGTTACACGATATAATTCACTCACTGAATGACGATTCAAGACTAACTCCTTAACCAAACCCGGCCGTGCTTATATACCGAAGTTATGAAAGTTTTGAGATGAACAGATATTTTCAATATAATAACAAAAATACAAATTTTTTTAACGGTTTCTAGATGTTTGTAAATGTATTAGTGTTGAATAAAGGACACATTACAGCAACTTAACAAAAGAGCTAATTATCCAAAAAGATACATCGTCCCTTATACGTAGCCGTCACACAAAAAGTTTATACCTAACCATTTATACACAATATTTCTAACCATTTCGGGGAAATAACCCGATTTATCACTAATATTGTTAATATTGTTGTTGTTGCTAGAGAATTCTGAAACCAACACGTTCCTTTTAGATATTATCACATCATTGTGACATCTACTTTTGTATGTGTGTAATAATATACAGTCATTGACGAAGAAACGGAAGTACTTCGGGAGATGAATCTAAATCGAAAAATAAGAAAAATCTGGTGTAAAACACTCACACGACTTTCTCTTGCCAATGCAAATAATAAACAATATAACCTAACATTAGTAATAAAACATTATCATTAAACAAAAAAACTAACCTCAAAGACATAACCTTATTTTAATCATGAGTGAATGATGCAAAATGAAAATCAACCTCAGTTTGGCTTAAAAATTCGGTAAATCATTCTTTCACGCTAACTAGGCTCTGCAGAGAAAAATGCCTGATATAAAAGTTGTAGATCTTTTAATTTCCTATAAATTTGATTATACTCTCACTTTTGTCGGAAAATGCACACTAAGGCTGAAATCTTAAAAAAATCTATTTTATTACATTCTCATGAAAAAAAATCACAAATTACCGTTGAACTAAGGGGTATACAAAGAAGTATTTGAAACAAAAGTTGTAGGTTTTAAAATTCTCTACAACTTTTATCGTATACATTTTTACGTTAAAATGCATATTAAAGCCGCAATCTTAAAAAAACGATTTTTTTATCCGAGACCAGAGACTTTACAAGAAAAAACATAGTAAATGAGGTGATTTTTAAAAAAAATCGTAGGAGCCATTTTTGAGGAAAACGCAAAAAGGGAAAAAATGACACGAAGAAACCAACTACTTCCGGTTGACCGATTTTGATGAAAATGTTTGACGGGTTCTCTAGTAATATCTAACTTAGCTTTTAAGTTTCAGCTTCGTACGATGTTCCGTTCATGAGATATTTTGTTCACACATACCCACAGACCAATCGCTAACAACATGTTTTTGGGTTCAGGGGGTCTGAAAACATGTAGACCTGGTGAAACACGATTTCTAAAAATCGACATGAAAACAATACTTTCGTACCTATGTATTCATAAAGGCAAGAGAAAGTAAAAAATTCATATAAACATATATGGCCGGGATGCTTCATTTGCGTGTTACGGCTAGCGAAAGATTTCGCCCGTATTTTGGCTCTTCCTATAAAATAAGTTCGAGTTACATGTTGTGGGTGTCATTATGAGTAAAAATGGTGGTTTCTTGATTTCTGCTTTTTCTTCATGAAATTCTGTAATAAATGGATTTTTTAAGATTTCGTCCTTAGTAGTCGAAAAAATTGTATAAAAAAAATTTATAGGAAATTAAAAGATCTAAAACTTTTAATTGAAACATTTTCCTCTATAGATCCTAGTTTAGCGTGAAAGAGTGATTTTACTATTTTTAAGCCAAACTGAGGTTGATTTTCATTTTGCATCATTCTCTCACGATTGATATAAGGTTATGTTTTTTGAGGTTAGTTTTTTTTTATTTCTGAATGATTTATTAATAATGTTAGGTTATATTTTTCATTATTTGCATTGGCAAGAGAAAAGTATGTGAGTGTTTCACACATTAGATTTTGTTTGTTTGAAAGGTGACTTGATCGAGAGTGTTCATAGCTGTAAAGAAACAAATAACTTAAGATTAAGAGTTGTACAAAAATTTTTAAATAACAGTTGTACGTTTTTAAAGTTTCTACAACACTGATCACATACACTTTTGCTCTAAAATATAAATTTAGGCCACAATCTTAAAAGAAAAACAAAAACCCTAATTTGTATTTTTCTGTGGCATCGTAGCTTAACTGATTTTGATGTAGCTTTTTTTGTTTAAAAGGTCACTTAATCGAGAGTATTATTAGCTATGATTCATCAAAATCGGTCAACTTGAAGTTTTAGTTTATTCGTGCGATTTTTCTCAAAAACGGCTCCTACGATTTTTGATCATTGTTTTATTTACTACGATATTTTTATGTTCTACAATGTAGGGTATGTGCCATGTCTGCTAAAAAACTAGAGAAACTTGTGCTCTCGTTGAAAAAATTGTTTTTAAGATTGCGGCCTTATTACGCATTTTAGGGCAAAAGCGTATTGTCGCTGACCGGGACGACCCGTGGCAAAACCTCGCCCTACAAAATGGGTGGCCCTGAAAAGGGCCGTTTACTCGGTTGAGGTTCCTGCAGGAGGCAGGCACGGAGTCCCTTCGGCTGCTGGGCAGGTGAAGGATGACCGGTGCGGGAATGTGTGTCCACGACCGGTACCGTCAACCAGGGATGGCTGCGTCCGGACTCGACTGACCAATCCAGGCCAGTTAAGTTTCACCCCCTGGAACCGTTGATGCTCCTCTGGAATCCTGTTCTTCCGTTTTTGTTGTTGTTGGGCGCCGTGTGTGTGGTGTTGCCGACTGGCATGTAGCCGGTGGTAGTATGGCTGGGTTCAGAAACTTCTGGGCGATCAGGGCCCCACGTTGGGCGCCACTTGTCGCCGACCAGGGCAGACGACACGAGGCAAAACCTCACCTGTAAAATAGGTGGCCTTGAAAAGGGGCGTTTACTCGGTTGGGGGTCCTCCTCAGGACCGTTGTAGTTCATGGTTTGGTGGCCCTGAAAAAAGCCGTTGTAGGTGCCCGGATGTGGCGAGCCGGCGTGAGCAGAGCAGTGTCCGAAGGGTGACGGCTCGACTACCGGGTTGAAGCCTAGCTTTTCCTCTTCGGCAATTGGGTCTTCACTGCAGCGTGGCAGTGGTGGCTCCCAAAGCCCCACAGTGTCGTGTCAGCATAGGCCGTCGGCTGATAGCGTGGCCAAGACGGTTCCCTCCAGGCCTGTGCTGACCTCTATCTTCACCGTAGTGTCAGCCGGCACGCACGGGCTTCCGTTGGCTGACCGGGGCGGGAATATGGCGTCCGCCACCGGTAGCGTCGTCCAGGGTTGGCTGTGTCCGGGTTTGGCTGGGCTGTTCATTTTCTTACTTAGTCTTCTTTCTTGTTCCTTCCAGTTCAAGAGCTGGGCGGCGAATGTCGCTCGCAAATCCGTATTGAAGTTTAGGTGAAGGCGATGCCTTGAAGGTTACCAACCGATCGCTCCAAGAAAAAACAATTAGCAACGTTGTATTTCAGAGAATATCAGAAGATGATTTTGCGTGTGTGTATTTTGTAATGGTGGCTCTTTTATGTGTGCGTGTAAGTGTAAGTGTACGGCCTTTCTTGGCGGCACTTTAAAATGTATTATGTAAATGTATATGGGGCCTTTCTACGGCTCTTTTGTTTGTGTAAGGCCTTGTTTTAAGTGTTTTTAATTTTTGTGGCGGCTTTTTTAATGTTATTCTGTATGGCCTTATTCATTTTTTTTTATGGGATTCGGGATCAATGACGAGCGGAGGTGTGTATGAAGAGGGGTCAGGGGGCTCTGTCGCTCACGGGCCAGAGCAGCTGCTTAAATACTCCACCGGCGAGTCTACTAATGTTGGAGGGACAGCGCGTCGGAAGTGTTCCCCCCGGCAGGTTGTCGGACCGTCTGTGGGCGCTGATATTTATGTGGCATTCGGCAGCAGTATGTAAACAAAGTTGTAGGACATTAAGAAACCTACAATGTATATCTCCAACATTTAATTTTACAATTAGTTTAGCGGCAATAAGTGATTTTCTGTTTTTTCCCCGTGAAAATCTGTAAAAAAATATCTTATATAAAGTTTATAAAGTATGAAATGAAAATTAAATTAAAAATTTAACAAACCCCCAACATAAAGAAACCTTTTGATGTAAAAATTATATATATATATATATATATATATATTGGCCTTTTAGGTTTGACGTCATTGTGTCGGGGAACCGCTAAGTAATGCAACTAATTTCTAGTCTGTTACTTAGCGGTCACCCAACGCTACGACGTTAAATCTAAAGAGCCAATACATAAAATTTTTTTACTTTTAAACGGTTTTTTGTCGGATGTTTCTTAAATGTTTAATTTAATTTTTGATAATATATTCTTGCATAGTATTTATTTCTGCTTAAAATTTAAAAAAATACAGTTGTAAATAAAGGTAAAGATGACATGTGTTTTGTGTATTATAAATGTTATTAATTTCAGAACATATGTGGACACATCAGTTTGTTTATTCAGTTAAAATATTCTAGTTTTAAATTACAAAATGAATATTATTATGAAAATTTAAATATGAAATTATTATCTTTTAAACATTTTAAAAACAAGTAAATTTCAAACGTGTCATTAATCTATCCACACATTTACAGATACAAGAAGATCAAAAACATTCAAGTAGTAATAAAACTACTGTTTTTAACAGACATTTATGTATTTATCATTTACATGGAAGATTTATCATAAAAAACATTCCACAACTTTATGAAATGGTTTTGTAAACATGAAGATAAAATATGTTGGCTCTGAAAATTTTAGTGAAAAGTTTTTATTATCTATATAAAAAATGTGTATGAAGGAATGTTAACGAATAATATATATTTTCTATTATCATTTTTATATATATCATTTATGACAATTATTTCAAATTCTGAAAAAATCGATAAGAAGGCTCTAAGTAATGAAATAAACAGGAATGAATCGAATTTTGTTCCCATGTCAATTAAAAATCAAATACATCAAGAAAAATCTATGAAAAGTGAAATAAATACATCACTTTTATTTGAGGATGAAAAAGAGAAGAAATCATCTTTTATAATAAGCGATGGATTCAAACAGAGAGCAGTCGTTGACTATAAAATTTCAGAAACGGGTACGAATTTAGAAGAGTTTGATTATAGTGACGAAGAAATTGATAAATCAGACTGGAGAAGTGATCCAGGAAACTGGAGTGTTATAAAAGGAGCGCAGGTTTGTAGAAACAAAACTTTTTATTTTTATTTTTTATTTGTATATTAACCCACCGGGTTGGTCTAGAGGTAAAGTTGTCGCCAAAAAAAGCTGTTTAACAGCTGATTTTCGGAGACAAAGGTTCCTGGTTCAAATCCTAGTAAAGGTAGTTACTTTTATACAGATTTTAATGCTAGGCAGTGGTTACCGGTGTACTTTGATGGTTGGGGTTCAATTAACCATACTCTCTCAGGAATGGTCGACCTGAGTCTGTACAAGACTACACCTCATTTACACGTCATACACATCATCTTCATCTCATTGGATCATGGGGTTGCTTATTGTTCTGAATTGAACAGATTGCAACGTACACACATTAGGAATTGCAAAAAAAAATAATTGTATACCTTCTTCTTTTGCCTTTCAAGGATTAGGCATCTCTGCCTGTTCCAAACCTCTCAAATCTGTCCATCTCTTTCTCGTTCTGTCTCCTCCTCTAACATCCTCGTTCTCTCTTTCCCTCCGGTTAATAGCCTAGTGTTCGCTTAAATATCCTATCCTTCGTCATTCTGTTCACATGGTCACACTATAGCATTCTGTTCTGAGATACCCGATCGTTTATAGAGAAGATGTTAAGTTTTTTCCTTATTTCTGTAACGATCTTCTCTACTACACCCGTACGTATGTCAAAGAAATTTTGATTTTAGATACTTGCAATCTACTCTCCTCTTGCTTGATAGCACCCAAGTGTCACTGCCATAGAGTAGTGTCGGTACTGCTATTGTTTTATAAAATCTCAACTTCGTGTTTTTGCTGGTGCTATTTTTTAAGGTTCTATGGATAGTTCCGCGTATTTGCTAAAATCGGTGCATCTTATTGTACGCATCTTTGCTTTATCCGGTTGGAATGTAATGTTGCAACCTAGATATTAAAAGTAGGGTATCTGTTCCAAAATATTATTCTCTGTAACAATATTGCTTCTGACTGGCTTCTTCTCCTTTAATTCCATTGAATTTGTCTTCTTTATCGAAACTGTCAACTTATATTTTTTAATAGTTTGTTTAGCATGAAGCGTGCTCTCTGCAGGTCATCCTCATTCTTCTGTAGCACTATCAGGTCGTCGGAAAATAATAGGCAGTTTACAACAATATCTTTTTCCCCAAAGACGGATATGGAAGATTTTTCTAACGGCAGAGGGGGTGGAAAAATCTGGACCAGCATCTGAAAAGAGTTGTCCAGCAGGCTCATGTGCAGTGATGTGGCAGTTTCACTAATAAGCTTTATCTGCGCAGCGCTCGTAAAGCGGCCAAACGATTTCTTAACTACTGGCAAACCTCATGATGCTTCGGATTATGGACCGGGGTTTACGGATAACATAATCAGAATATTCGAATATGTTACAGAAAATATTGTGAAAAATCTGGTGTAAAAAATTCACCCGACTTTATTTTGCTGATATGAAAAATAATGAACAAAATATGTAAAAGGAAAGTTATTGTTTACTCATGATTAAACATAGGTTATTTATAGTTGATTATTGGAATTGGCATGATAAATCCGAGTGAGTGTTTGAAACCAGATTTTTCTACATAGGCCTACCCTATAGTGATGGGAAATTAAGCTATTTTTTGATAACGTGTTACTGATAATAACAGCCTGTTATATAACGGGATTCTATAACCTGTTATTAAAATAACAATTGCTATCGTCCAATCTGCGATACAGTGTAGTAGAATAACAGGTAATAGCACGACACATGCGGAATAGAAGTGAACTAAATTATTCAATGACAAGTAGACATTTTTTCGACTCGACATCATGTCTTAAGTTTGTTTTGAGTAATAACTTGTTCTAATCCTGCCGACGCATTTATGGATAGCTGCCGACTTTGCTCGGTGTACAATGTGTAGTAACTATAGTCTATTATACATTTATAGTGACTGTGTCCGATGTAGTGCTTTGCTGTGTGTCTGTGAAAGATTTAGCACAACTGGCCACCCTTGTGTTCACGAAAAATTGCGTTTGGTTTGTCGTATTGTATTTGATTACAGGAAATAGTGCTTTTGTCTTAACTTTGTGTCTGTGAGAGATTCAGTGTGATTTGTCACACTTTGTGTTTGCATTAATAACAGTATTATTTTCTCCTACCTGTATGAATATATAGGAAGGAAAGTATTGTTTTCATGTCGATTTTTCGAAATCAAGTTTAACCGGATCTACAAGTTTTCAGACCCCTGAACCCCTAAAAAACATATTTTTAGCGATTGGTTTGTGTGTGTGTGTGTGAACGAAATATCTCAAGAACGAAACATCGAACGAGGTTGAAACTAAAAACTTAAGTAAGATACTACTAAAGGACCCGTCACGAACATTTTCATCAAAATCGGTCAACCAGAAGTAGTAGTTTATTTGTGTCATTTTTCACTTTTGTGCAATTTTCTCAAATACAGTTCCTACTATTTTTTTTAAATCGCCTCATTTACTGCATTTTTTATACTTTGCAAGGTACGATAGGCGCCATGACTGCTGAAATTCTTGGGGAAGCTGTCATCTTGTAGAAAAAATGGTTTTTTAAGATAGCGGCTTTAATATGCATCTTAGCACAAAATTGTATATAATAAAAAATATAGAAAATTTTAAACCTACAACTTTTATTCTAAAAATATTTTTGTATAACGCTTAGTTTAGCGGTAATTAGTAATTTTCTATTTTTTTTTCATGAATGGATTTTTCGTATCGGATTTTTTTTGTCTTATTCAGTAACAATCTGTAACGTATAGTATTCATACAACCAGTACAATTTATGAAAAACCTGTTTAATATCCTTGTTTTTATCGTGATTGTGGAAATCACCCAATGGCAAACTTTCGTCGCTGTTTTATATAAGATTCCTATTTCAGAAAATTCTTAATTTCCTTTGTGGGTTTTGTGGTAAGTGTGATAATGTTAGTACCTCTGGATTAGTGCGATTTATTAATTTGAATGGAAACGAGTGTATAATTTGTTAATTGTCGTGTACACTGTTTCTACGTTGAGATCTCGATGTATGATAGTTTCGTTCTTGCTCTAGTAGGAGAGGATACGTGTGATTAAACGTAGAAATTTGTTTTGTAAATTTTGTATCCTGTTTGCTTTTTTTGCAGAACCGTAGATCAAAGTTTCACTCATCTACATCGAACGAATTACGTAGTTGTAAAATTGTAATTTTTGTTTAATAGGTTACTGTGATCTACGGTAAGAGGAGGGTTTTGTTGTTTAGGTCAACAGCCGAAACGCTGGTTTGAACCTCCAGAGGTTTTACTAAGAAAAACTAGGAGTGAGGAGGTTTACTATTGCCTTCCTCACTGAGTTGAAAGAATATGTTTATCAGCGTGCTAAGCCCTCCAAAAAGCACCCAGTTTCCGCCCTGCAAATGACACTTTCACTTAATTCACCACAGGGTCTGGCTGTGAAAGTCATTACTTTCAGAGAAGATAACTCTGACTAATGTCTTTTACACGTCTACCTCTTGTATTCTTAAATAGTTCATTCATATTGGCTGACTATGTGATAAGAAACAGAACTTTTTTTGGATCCCTGGAACCAACAGATCGAGTGCAATTAATTTAACACTCCACTACTCGTTATGGGCAAAAGAGTAGGGTATAAAGACTTAAACCTGTGATTCAGCGAAATACGTTTTGTCGTTTATGGTGGTTCCATGTCAGTCTGCTGTCTAGAGTAAGGCTTAAATACGTAACTCTGTTTGTTTGATGTGTTCGGCAAAATGTCTTAGCATACAGGTGGACAAGTTTTCCGATGAAGTATAGACGTAATGTGATATGTTTTTTGTTCATTCAATTTAATTTTTCATAGTTTGAACCAGTGAAAAATTAGATTTAGGTTGTTGTAAAATTAACGTAACAGTGTTGTAATCATTATGGTTGGTGATAATAGCTGTAACGTCCACATAAGTAACCGTTAAACAATTCGGAACAGTTGGGAAATCAGAATTGTGAAGAGTGTAAAGAAGCGATGTTAAAACGGAACGCTGTAGTATACCAGCCAAGATCAGCGTATAAAAGATAATATTCTAAACCATCCTATAGGATTGGGAGCTTTATTATTCTATCATCGTAAAAACTGTTTGGACCATCTGCATTAGCAGAAATTGCAAAACAGTCAGACGTAAAACAAATTTTTTTTTGGATGTCTTGTATAGCCTTTGGAGAATAAATGTTTCCACCGCTTTGTGTTTTCATCGAAACGCCTAGCTTCCAACCACTTCCTTGAAGGCTTCATAAATATGGTAGTGACAGGGTGATATGTCTGAACTTTAGGATGGAAGATTTAGCAGTTCCCATACTAATGCATATAAGTTTGCGTTGTACGGTTAGCCACATCAGGCCTTGCCTTGTCATGCCAAAGAATGACACTTCTGGTCGATTGTTTCTTATTTCCTTTGAAATGATAATTTTCCAGCATCCAATAACTTACAATAATATTGCGCATTAATTGTGCATCAATCGTGGAGAAAATCAACATGAAACTCACCTTCTATTAGGTTTAGGATCGCCTCAATGTTGGCCTTAGTCACAATTGTCTTTGGGCGTGGATCGTGGCTCTCATTTTCAACTTTTCCACACTTTCCAAAGTATTCTTTGTGCCACGTAAACACTCGGGTTTTTGACAGGTGTTATCCCAAACTGTGGCTTAAACTGCTACAAAATTTTAATTAGGTTCACCCACTCTTTGATTAAAAACTTGAGGATAATCCGCTGCTCCACGGAGACAATGACTTATTTTTGTCTAGGTGGATACTAAAGGGACTAAAAAGAGTTGTAATGGGTTTTTCCTTTTTTTAACAGAACAGACTACCTGCAAATCAACCATTTCCAGTTCTACGGTCCCTCTAAAAATTTTAACAAAACCAGTCCCCTTTATATTTAAAAAAGTGATGATTAACAAAATAGTGTAATGAAGTTTATTGTCGGTGAGTCACCTGTTTAACAGTTGATTTTCTGACACATAGGTTCCTGGTTTGAATCCTAGTAAAGGTAGTTACTTTTATACGGATTTGAATATTAAGCAGTGTTACCGGTGTACTTTAATGGTTACTTTTATACGGATTTGAATATTAAGCAGTGTTACCGGTGTTCTTTGATGGTTACTTTTATACGGATTTGAATATTAAGCAGTGTTACCGGTGTACTTTGATTGTTACTTTTATGCGGATTTGAATATTAAGCAGTGTTACCGGTGTACTTTGATGGTTACTTTTATACGGATTTGAATATTAAGCAGTGTTACCGGTGTACTTTGATGGTTACTTTTATACGGATTTGAATATTAAGCAGTGTTACCGGTGTACTTTGATGGTTACTTTTATACGGATTTGAATATTAAGCAGTGTTACCGGTGTACTTTGATGGTTACTTTTATACGGATTTGAATATTAAGCAGTGTTACCGGTGTACTTTGATGGTTACTTTTATACGGATTTGAATATTAAGCAGTGTTACCGGTGTCTGATGGTTCGGGTGTAAACGAATCTTACAGGAATAGTCCGCCTGTGAGTGTATAAGAGTACACCTCATTTTCACGTCATACCATCCTCATCTCATTGGGTTATGGGGTTACTTATTGTTATTAAATTAAACAGATTACAATGTTTTTTTAAATTTAACTTATTTATTTATAATCAGCCATTATAATGCGGCTTTAAACAAATGATTACTACAATAGAAAAAAAGTGACTTGAGTGAAGTAGACATCAAAATAAAATTATAAAATAAAGTTAATAACAAACAAAGAAAAGTTGCAAAGAATATGTACAAAATTAACAAAAACAATGTAAATGATAGAGAAGTAAAATGAAAATTAAATTTTGAAATTTAACTTTAGATTAATAAGTAGTGATTAAGATGAATGGTGAATTTAATTTTGTGTATGGATTAAAAACGTTGATCTAAATCGGGATGTTGTATCTTTTGAGGCGCTTTGTTTCCTCACTGTTGTCCAGCAAATTTAATGCTAGGTGTTTCTGGTGATCGTTTAACCTTAGCTGGTACCGGAGACTCAGCTCTCTTATCTCTTCTGTTATGGTACGGGTACGAAAATGGTCATGTATTTCCGAGTTTCTTATAAACCTCCCAGCTTTACTCGTCTATCTTAGGACTTTATTTTGGAAGCGTTGTATTATTTTTGATTTGCCTTTGCTGGATTTACCTCAAAGCTGGGCGCCATACTTCCAAACAGGCTTGAAAATTGTGTTATAGATCAATACCTTATTTTCAAAGATAATTTTGATCTTCTTTCTAATAACCAGTTAAACTTAATGTATTTTAAATTAAGTTCGTTCCGTGTACATACTATATGATATCGCCAAGTTAATCTCCTGTCAAGATGCAAGCCAAGGTGTTTCACATCATTTTGTTGTGGTAGTACAACATTACTCCTAGGTAATGTTGTCCTTATGGTGAATGTAACTTCGATGGATTTCATCGTACATACATAATTATTTAAATCACAATATTATTAATAGTAAATTCAAATTAGCATATAAAAATAAAAACTTTAACATTATACATTTTTTTGTTTTCTACAGGTTGTAGCTCGTGGAACACTCCCATATCATGTTTTAGTAACGAAAGATGTGAATGATAGATTGATGCATGTTGCTAGTGGTTGTCTTATATCAGTAAGAGCAGCATTAACATCGGCCTATGAGTTACGGAGGCAAAATTTTGCTACCTCTAGGTATTACTTAATCGGTGGCGTAGTCAAATTACGTCATACAGGATTACGGCTGAGATTAATCAAGGAAAGTAATTGTAAGGAAATCGAATCAGCATTAATCCATCCATTGTTCGAAGAAATTGGATTTAGTCATGATTTAGCTGTCATAAAAGTCAAAGGTTATTTTTTAGTAAATCCTCAAGTAAATATTTTAAATATTGAGAGAAATAGCGGACCAATTGGTACTTCGTGCGTCGTGTCAGGATGGGGAGCTTTTGTCCGTGACATACATAACAACACATTTCATCCGCATTCTTTGTATTCTTTAAAAGTTAAATCAATCTCATTAGATTATTGTAAAAGAATAGGTGAAACATCTTCAAGAGAAAAAATAATTTGTACTGAAGGACCAAATATTTCAGGTGAAGTCACTGGTTTCTGTAATAGTGATTTCGGTGGTCCATTAGTATGTGGAAATATTCTTTATGGTATTTTAACCCCAAGTGTAAACAACATTTGTGAAGAATATGGTATTAACACGTTCACTGAACTATCTAACAATATAAAGTGGATCAAGGGTGTGGTTCAAATACTCGATTCATCCGCATCTTTCCACTCACTATGTATAGTTTTATTATTTATTTTGTTAACCATTTCTGTATATTTTGATTTTTAAAAATAAATCATGGTATAAATAATATATATATATATATATTTTTACTTTCTCTTGCCTATATAAATATATAGGAAGGAAAGTATTGTTTTCATGCCGATTTTTCGAAATCGAGTTTTCACCGGATCTACACGTTTTCAGACCCCTGAACCCAAAAAACATGTTTTTAGCGATTGGTCTGTGTGTGTGTGTGTATACAAAATATCTCAAGAACGGTACATTGTACGAACTTGAAACTTGAAACTTAAGTTACATACCACTATCGGACCCGACACGTACATTTTCATCAAAATCGGTCAAACGGAAGTAGTAGTTTATTCGTGTCATTTTTCACTTTTTTACGATTTTTTCAAAAACTAGTTCTACGATTTTTTTTAAAATCATCTGTTTACTCAATTTTTTTTCTCTATAAGATAGGGTAGGCGTCATATTTGCTGAAATTCTGGGTGAGGCTGTTTTCACGTAAAAACATAGTTTTCTTAAGATTACGGCTTTAATATGCAATTTAGAGCAAAAATTTATAGAATAAAAGTTGTAGAGAATTTAAAATTCTACAACTTTTATTTTATACTTTTTCTCACGAAAACGTGAGAAAAATCGATTTTATTAACATTTCGGCCTTAGTATGCATTTTACGACAAAAGTGTATATAATTAAATTTATAGAAAATTAAAAGATCTACAACTTTTATTTAGAGCATTTTTCTCTACAGAGCCTAGTTTAGAGAGAAAGAGTGATTTTCCGTATTTCTAAGCCAAACTGAGGTTGATTTTCATTTTGCGTCTTTCACTCATGAGTAAAATTAGGTTATGTTTATTGAGGTTAGTTTTTTGTTTATTTCTTATGTTTTATTACTAATGTTAGATTTATTGTTAATTATTTGCACTGGCAAGAGAAAGTTGTGTGAGTGTTTCACACCAGATTTTTAAATTTTGGCCGCCTCGGTAGCGTAGTGGTTAGCGCTCTAGCCTACAACGTCTAGGTCCTGGGTTCGATTTCCGACTATGGCCCGGAAATTTTAATACGTTGTAATCCCACTACTACGGTACCAAAACCCACCTTATTCGCTAATGACCAAGCTGTTGATGTGACTTTATATAAATTTTAAAAAAAAATCTGGTGTGAAACATTCACACGACATTCTCTTCCCAATGCAAATAATTAGCAATATAACCTAACACTAGTAGGCCTAATATAACATTAGAAATAAAAAAAATAATTAACCTCAAAATCATAACCTTATTTTAATCATGAGTGAATGATGCAAAATGAAATCTACCATAGTTGGCTTAAAAATACGGAAAATCACTCTTTCACGCTAAACTAGGCTCTGTAGAAAAAAATGCTATGAATAAAAGTTGTAGATCTTTTAATTTTCTATAAATTGATTACATAAACTTTTGTCGTAAAATGCATACTAAGGCTGAAATCTTAGAAAATCGATTTTTTTACACATTTTCGTGGGAAAAAAACAGAAAATCGCTAATTACCGCTAAACTAAGGGTTATATAAAACAATGTTTGTAACAAACATTGTAGGTTTTTAAATTTTCAACAACTTTTATTATATACATTTATGCGCTAAAACGACACATTAAAGGCACAATATTGAGATATTCTATTCGCATGCGCGCGCGCGCGCGTCCACCCACACACACACACACACACACACACACAGACCAATCGTTAAAAACGTGTTTTTTTTTGGTTCATGGTGTCTAAAAACGTTTAGATCCGGTGAAAACTCAATTTCGAAAAATCAACATGAAAACATTTTTTTTCTTCCTATATATTTACATTATATGCCAGAGAAAGTAGCCTAAAAATATAATTTTTTGTGGGACGAGTTTATCAAAAAGCAAATCTTTTATAAAAAAATCTGTTGTGTAAGACGTACGACTTTCTTTTGCCAATTTAAAAAATATAACCTATGTTTAATAAACAATGTTTAGTAAAGAATGTAAAATGAAAAAGATAACATAATATTAATCGTCAGTGAATAATGTTAAATTAAAATCAACTTCTATAAGCACTTAAAATACGGAAAATCACTAATTGACGCTGAACTCAGTTCAGCGTCACTGTAAACCAGGGTTTAAAACCAGGCTCTTTAGAAAAAAATGCTTGAAATAAAAGTTTTGAATTTTATATAACTTTTTTCCGAATAGTCCTTTAGGTATAGAACCCCAAATCAATATTTTAATTACTGCATGTTTTGCTCACACTTCCTTTTCTCCCACAATCTTTTCATTGTTTGGGATTTATCCATCTTAAGTTGTTCAATGTTGTGGGGTTCATGTCTCATCATTTCATTCTCTCCCCAGAAGATCACAGAAAATTTCTGTAATCTGTAACTTATGTCTTCTGTGTTGATTTTTTGCATCTTTAATGTCATTCAATGTTACTGTGTTGGTGGTTTGGTTTTGAGATTTATTATTTGTTGCTTTTTGCTTTCTCTTGCCTGTATGAATATATAGGTAGAAAAGTATTGTTTTCATGTCGATTTTTCGAAATCGAATTTTCACCGGATCTACACGTTTTCAGCCCCCTGAACCGAAAAAACATGTTTTTAGCGATTGGTTTGTGTGTGTGAACAAAATATCTCACGAACGGAACATCGTACGAAGCTGAAACTTGAAAGTTAAGATAGCTATTACTAGAAAACCTGTCACATACATTTTCATCAAAATCGGTCAACCGGAAGTAGTTAGGTTATTCGTGTCATTTTTTCACTTTTTGCGATTTTCTCAAAAATGGGTCCTACGTTTTTTTTAAATGCCTCATTTACTGAATTTTTTATGCTCTACAAGAGTGGGTAGGCGCTGAAAGTCTGCTGAAATTCTTGGAAAGTCTGTTTTCTCGTTAAAAAAATTTTTTCTTAAGATTGCGACTTTAATATGCATTTTAGCGCAAAAATGTATATAACAAAAGTTGTAGAGAATTTAAGATTCTACAACTTTTATTCCAACATTTTTATTTTATTTAACGCTTAGTTTAGCTGTAATTAGCGATTTTACATTATATCTCTTTGTTAGAGTAGGGTCTATTGAAATTGTCCTTGTCCTTCTTCGGCCCTATGATGTTTTAAACTATTTTCCTGTGCTCATTATTTTTTTTATGGTTTAGTCCTATTTAGAACGCACTAGTTATGTAGGTAAAGTCATTTCTCTTTAAGTTGTTTCTTGAGCTGTCTCCTTTTGGCGTGGTATTCTTTCATTCTTTTACTCACCACTTATTTTTCTTCTTCTGTCCAGATTCTAATTTTGGACTCAACAGACTGTAAATTCCCAAAAGTTTTAATTTTGAGTCTAAATATGTCTTCGTTCATAATGTCGTCACCTGAGATTTCCAGTGTTATTAAGTCCTCATCTTTTTCCTTTAGCCATCTGTCTCTAATTTAAAGTCCTTCTTGGCTTCTGATCAGTTTGTAAGTCTCTTTGTTTGTGTCCTTAAATCTCATTAAGTGTCCGTAATATTGTAGTCGTCTCTTTTTTAATGTCGTAGTCGAAGATTCTTCCAGGAAATCCATCACTGTTTCGTTTAATTGATTTTTGTGTATTTTAGTTTCCGGGTCGTAAACCGTTCCTGATATTGTTTGGGCGAATCTTCTGTGTATTTTGTCTAGTTTTGCAATTTCTCCTTTTCCGTGGGATTTCCACAGCGTTTAAAACTTGGGAATGGACTACTGTATTTAGGTGTCTTAATTTAGTGTTGCGGAAGATAAATTTTTTGTTGTAAAAACCTTTCATCTCTGGGCCATCTCCAGTTCTCCGATTCTTTTTAGTACTAGAGCGTCTGACTCGTTTTGCTGGATGGTTTTACCCAAATAGTTGAAGTGATCTGCTTTTTTTAACTTGCAATACTTAGTTTTCAGTGTTTTTGGACTATCTTTATCACTTGTCATGAACATGGATTTTCCAGATAAGATATTTAATCCAGTTCCACTTGTTATCACTTTATGTGTGTTTATTTAGAACATAGCTTGATCTCTAGTTTACGCGACTAAAGCCAGGTCATCTGCAAAAGCCAGTACATCGATCGAGAATGTAGTAGCATGACTTTTTCTTCCATTCATTATTTTATTGATGCCACCTTTCACATAATTTTAAGTATTTTTGCTCCATGCAATGCTTCCGGTATTACCACCGTCTGAGAGTGTCTGATTTTTGTATCTCATGATAAGGCTTTTATGTTATAAATCTTTCTGGAATTCATGCAAGTTCTCATCTTATTCGCTCTTCTTTTAATGAGCTATCCTTCTCATAAATGTTTTACTGATCTATTATCACAAATATTTAAACACCCGCACTCTTTTAATTTTATTTTGATAAATAGGTATGTGACTCGGCCAGTTCTTAGCGTTTGTTATGAACTTCGACTTGGGAAATGATATTTGTAGACTTATTTTTCAGTTTGAGCTATTAAACTTTTCACTTAAAATATTAAAACATTATCTATGGTATCAGTAATTAATGTAATGTCATCAGAAAAGGCTAAACAGTTTACGTAGATACAATCTTTTCTTCCACTTACTTTTATTTCCTTAGTGTCTGTTTTTCTCCATTCCCTGATTACCTTTTCTAAGACACAGTTGAAAAGCCTTGCTCCATAATTTTATAGAATAAAGGGGGGTATAAAGATGTATTACATACACACTGATGATTGACACTCGCAACACATCTACTCATTGTTCTATGAGAGCATATCATAGATTTATAATGATACAAAAAAACTTTATACTGTGCGAGCTCATCAATAAAATTGTGGTTTGAAATCAAAATTAATCTAAAAAAATCTTATGTGAAACAGTCACATGACTTTCTCTTGCCAAAGCAAAAAATTGACAATATAAACTAACATTAGTAATAAAACATTAGAAATAAACAAACAAACTAACCTTAATAAACATAACTCAATTTTAATCATGAGTGAAAGACGCAAAATGAAAACCAAGCTCAGTTTGGTTTAAAAATACGGAAAATCACTCTTTCATGCTAAACTAGGCTCTGTAGAGAAAAATGCTCTGAATAAAAGTTGTAGATCGTTAAATTTTCCATAAATTTAATTAAGTTATAAAATAATACACACTTTTGTCGTAAAATGCATACTAAGACTGAAATCTTAAAAAAAATCGATTTTTTACAAGTTTTCGTGAGAAAAAAACAGGAAATCGCTTCTTACCGCTTACCTAAGCGTCATACAAAAAAAGTTAGATATAAAAGTTGTAGTTGTACTTTCTCTTGCCTATAAGAATATATAGAAAGGAAAGTATTGTTTTCATGTCGATTTTTGGAAATCGAGTTTTTACCGGATCTACACGTTTTCAGACCCCCTGAACCTAAAAAACATGTTTTTAGCGATTGGTCTGTGTCTGTGTGAGTCTGAACAAAATATCTCAAGAACGGAACATTGTACGAACTTGAAACTTAAAACTTAAGTTAGGTACCACTAGAGGACCCGACATGAACATTTTCATTAAAATCGGTCAACCGGAAGTAGTAGTTTATTCATGTAATTATTCTTTTTTTGCAATTTTCTCAAAAACGGCTTTACGATTTTTTTAAATCTCCTCATTTACTACATTTTTTATGCTCTACAAGATAGGGTAGGCGTCATGTCTAGTAAAGTTGTTGAAAAGGCTGTTTTCAAGTACAAAAATTGTTTTTTTAAAGATTTCGGCTTTAATATTCACTTTAGCGCAAAAATGTATATAACAAAAAATGTAGAGAATTTCATATCCCACAACTTTTATTGTAAACATTTTTTGTATAACGCTTAGTTTATCGGTAATTAGAAATTTTCTGTTTTTTTCTAACAAAATCATATGAAAAAGTCGATTTTTTTAAAGATTTCAGCCGTAGTACATATTTTACGACAAAAGAGTATATAATACAATTTTAAGGAAATTAAAAGATCTACAACTTTTATTTTGAGCATATTTCTCTACAGAGCCTAGTTTAGCGTGAAAGAGTAATTATCCGTATTTTACAGCCAAACTGAGGTTGATTTTCATTTTGCGTCTTTCACTCATGATTAAAATAGGTTATATTTTTGAGGTTAGTTTTTTGTTTAATTATAATCTTTTATTACAAATGTTAGGTTATATTGTTCATTATTTGCATAGGTAAGAGAAAGAACGTGTGAGTGTTTCACACCAGATATTTTAAATTCTCTGCAACTTTTATTATATTATGTGCGTTAAAATGCGTATTAGTCACAATCTTAAAAAAAGTCTTTACGAAAAAACAGTTTCCCCAAGAATTTCAGCATACGTGGTGCCTACTCTATCTTGTAGAGCAAAAAAAAATTTAAATTTAATTTTAAAAAAAAATCGTAGGAGCTGTTTTTGAATGCATACCATAAAAGTCGTAAAATGCATAGGCTAAAATTCTTGGGGAAGAATGTAGGCTCTCATAGAAAAAATGTGTTTTTTTAGATAACGGCCTTAATATGCATTCTTAAACAATAGCGTATTAATCAAAGTTGTACTACATTAAAAACATCTACAACATTTATTTCAAACAATTTTTGTACAACGCTTAGTGTAGCGGCAAAATTAGTAATTTTCTGTTACTTTTTTAACAAACTTGGTTGTTTACGATTACGACCTTGGTATTCATTTTACGACAAAAGTGTACAAAATTGTAGTTGTAGAAAATAAAAAAATCTACAACTTTAATTTCTATATTTTTTCTCTACAGAACCTAGTTTAGCGACAATTAGTGATTTTTACTTTCTCTTGCCTATATGAATATATAGGAAGGAAAGTATTGTTTTC
This sequence comes from Catonia carolina, assembly GCA_035578175.1. Classification (NCBI taxonomy): domain Eukaryota; kingdom Metazoa; phylum Arthropoda; class Insecta; order Hemiptera; family Achilidae; genus Catonia; species Catonia carolina. Next base: position 10,870,132 of record JAQMRL010000007.1, on the reverse strand, counting down.
ATGTCGATTTTTCGAAATCGAGTTTTCACCGGATCTATACGTTTTCAGACCCCCTGAACCCAAAAACATGTTTTTAGCGATTGGTCTGTGTGTGTGTGTGTGTGTCTGTGTGTCTGTGTGTGAACAGAATATCTCAAGAACGGAACATCGTACGAACTTGAAACTTGAAACTTAAGTTACATACCACTACCGGACGCGACACGAACATTTTCATCAAAATCGGTCAACCGGAAGTAGTAGTTTATTCGTATAATTTTTCAGTTTTTTGCAATTTTCTCAAAAACTGGTCCTACGTTTTTTTTAAAAATCGCCTATTTTACTCAATTTTTATTCTCTACAAGATAGGGTAGGCGCCATGTTTGCTGAAATTCTCGGTGAGGCTGTTTTCACGTAAAAACGTTGTTTTTTTAAGATTACGGCTTTAATATAAATTTTAGCGCAAAAACTTATATAATAAAAGTTGTAGAGAATTTAAAAACCTACAACTTTTATTTCAAACATTTTTTTGTATAACGCTTAGTTTAGCGGTAATTTGCGATTTTCTGTTTTTTTTCTCACGAAAACGTGAGAAAAATCGATTTTTTTAACATTTCGGTCTTAGTATGCATTTTACGACAAAAGTGTATGTAATTAAATTTATAGAAAATTAAAAGATCTACAACTTTTGTTTAGAGCATTTTTCTCTACAGAGCCTAGTTTAGCGTGAAAGCGTGATTTTCCGTATTTTTAAGCCAAACTGAGTTCGATTGTCATTTTGAGTCATTCACTCATGATTAAAATAAGGTTATGTTTTTGAGGTTAGTTTTTGTTCATTTCTAATGTTTTAATACTAATGTTAGGTTTATTGTTAATTATTTGCATTGGCAAGAGAAAGTTGTGTGAGTGTTTCACACCAGATTTTTTTGTATTTTTTAGTTCTACAGAGGTCGATTTTCATTTTGCGTCATTCACCTATGATAAAAATAAAGTTATGTTTTTAATGGTACACTGTTTACTAAGATTAAACACAGGTTATTATTGTTTGTTGTGTCACCGGGTGGTGACATTAAGTGACGAGTTGAAACCTTTACATTTTGGAGCCCTGAAAGAGCCGTTTAAGCGGTGGTCGTCTTGATGGGAAGCGTTGGTCGTTGTGGTCGTGGCGGTCGAGGAACTGGGCGACACGGCGTGTCATCGTCCAGCGGAGACATTATCTTCTTCCCTCGCAGTAGTGCGTCCATGTCCGGGATAGTGCTTCGTCGGGTCCGGTGGGCTTAAGGCTCGGTCGAGGGACCGCTGTGGGCATCGCTCGCGTCAGCGGGCGATGACGGTCCGGTCGACGGCTTACGGTGACGAGTCGGCAAGCGGAAGCATCATCTTCTCTCTTGCGGGGTTGTCGATGAGTCTTCGCTGGAGTTCGGTAGCCGTGTGCCTACGGTTGATGTCTTGTTTGCAGTGTGGATCGGAATTGAATCCGTCGGCAAATCCAAATCCATGTTGAGAGGGCTAAGAAGAAGCCCTATGTTGGCAACATCGTGTTAAGGAACACCTGGTCGCTCGTTGAATATAATAACAGAACTAATGCAACTCGGGAATTGAGGTGAATTGTATAGGTGAAAGCAATTGGATTCGGAATTTGCGTGGGGAAGGGAGCATGGCGTCTAAGAAGTTATGGAATAAGTGGATGAGGTGGAAGTTTCTTATTAGGGTGTTAATTTGTGTGGTTGGAATGAGTTATGAGTTAATTTGAGGTGGAGGTGAATATTAGAGGATGGTGGAAAGGTGTTACGGGTTGGAAACGGCTCTTTTCATTTTGTTGATTTTTATAGTTTTCAGTTGGCCTTTTTTTTAAGAGATATTAGGGGTTAGAGGAAATCGTGAAACGGTAGAGTCAAGTAGTCTTCTGGTGGGTGTGGCGTTTCGTATAGTTGTCGGACGATGTCGATACTGGAGGTCTTTTCAGCGTCGTGCAGGAGTTCGTGTATTGTTTTGTTCGAGATGCGGTAGTGGAATTTTGTGATTTTTCGAAGGATTTTGTTTTGGAAAGCGGAAGTTTTTTATTTCATTGTTTTGCAGAGGAGGGGCCACCAGACTGGTGACCCGTAAAGGAGGTAGGACCTGAGGATAGAAGAATATATAAGAATTTTAAATTTTTGAGGGTAGGATTTCGGATTAAATAAGGGAGAGAGTGTGGCGGAGAGGACTCTTCCCTTGCTCAGTTTATCCTCGGCATGTTCTCTGAGAGTCAGCTTCTGGTCCAGTTGTACTCCGAGGTAGCGGACGCTGTTCTTCCATGGGAGTGGTTGTCCTTCCAATTGAAGTGGCTGTGGAAGTTTCCTCTTCGTCGTGAAGTGAATAGCTTCACACTTCTTGGGATTTAGGGTGAGTTTCCAGGTACGACACCATTTAGTGATGAGTAGGAGTTGGTTTTGTATTGCGCTACGGTTAAGGCGGAGGCATTAGCTGTAACGGTACAAAATAGCGTCATCAGCAAACAGTCCGAATTTAATAGGTTCCCTGACTGGAAAATCGTAGGTGCACACTAAGTAGAGGAGTGGCCCAAGGACTGAGCCCTCGGTATACCTGCGGCAGATGGGGTAAGCGGGGACTTGATTGAGTAGAAGTTTCGATCACGGACGGTGACTTGGAATTTTCTGTCTGATAGTAGTAGAATGTCAGTAGAATGTCCTTGCCGAAATCCGAATTTTTTGGGTGGGAATATTGGACAGATTGTTTGGCGCATACGCAGAAGAAATAGTCTTTCGAAAAGTTTCGATAAAATTGGCAGAAGCGAGATTGGCCTGTAACTATCGGGGTCCGTAGGGGGCTTGTGAGGTTACAAGATTGTGATGATGTTGGAAATTTTCCAAGAAACGGGGAAGTGTTGCAGTGCTAGGACTGCGTTGAAAATTGTTAATAGATGAGACTTGAGTTCCGGCGGGGCGTTGAGGATGGCGTACCCGGAAATGTTGTCGGGACCGAGGGCTTTTTTGGGATTGATGGATTTAATTACCGAGGTAATGTCATCCATCGTGAAGGGCTGTAGGTGACAGGAAGTGGGGTCGAGTAGAATTTCGTTGACAAATTGATGGATAGGATCATCTTCGTGAAGATGATCGGGTGGTGGGGTAGTGAAGTGGAGCTTGAAGTGTGAAGCGAAGACGTTCGCTGTCTCTTGCGCTGAGTAGGCAAGTCCCGTTGGCGTTCTCAGGGGATGAGTCTTCCTTTGGGTGGCCAGGAGACAGCGTGCAGCCTCCCATGGCTTCCCGGAGTCTTCCGCTCGTTCAAGGAAGTCTTCCCAGCGACTGGCACGGTGATCGTCGAGCAGATGTTTGCATCTGGCAGCAGCACTGTTGAACAAGTCACGATGGTGGGGATCACGTGTGCGCTGCCAGAGTCTTCGAAACCGCTGTCTGTCTGCTATTACCGCCTTTACTGCAGGCGGGAGGGATGATCTGGTCTGAGGAGGGGCGTGGAGTGGAATTATCCTGAATGCATTGGGAGAGGAGTGAGGTGATTGTTTGGAGATGCGTTTCCAGCTCTGGTATGGTGTTAATTGGAGGAGGTTGAGGGCGAGTACTGAGTCAACTGAGCTATAGGAAGAGGGCCAGGAAATTTTGTGTATAACAGGTGGAGGGAGAATATTACCAGCGTGGGAGACAAAGGTGAATAAGATAGGGAGGTGGTCAGAACTGAGTTCGGGTAGAACATCGATGTCGGGGAGGGAAGATAGATTAGCCGATATGGCATAATCCAGGATATCTGGTTGGTGGTAAGTGGTTGGAGGTACCCTAGTAGGAGAGTTTGGTACGTGAAGCGCTAAGGGGACGGGGAATTCATCCAAGAAGGTGAGTAGGGAGGTGCCTGCAGCATTTGTTGAGCGGCAGCCGATGTCCGTGTGCTTGCTGTTCCAGTCGCCGGCCGCAAACAGGCTTTGACTGTACGTAGAAGTCGTCTTTTGGAAGTGAGGGAAATTTTGTGGGTGGGGGTGGTTTGTGTACGGTAGGTTTTTTGAATGTAACGGGTGATTCAAAAAGAGCGCCGGTTTTTAAACGGCTGGTAAATTTTTGTTTATCGGTTGGCAACATTGTTAGACCTCATTTCTATTTCGGAGAACATTCCGATTGACGATTCAGTTGTAGTTTCTCTTGTTCGCAGTGTAGTACTCTCGCAGTCTGTGTCTAACCATGGAGAAGTTTACTATTGCACAACGAGTGTTAATCGTCAAAACATTTTACCAGAGTGGAGAGAGTTATGCGGCTACTGTCAGGCGACTTCACGGTACTCTAGGACGTAATGAAGTACCGAATGAATCAACAGTTCGCAGGCTCATGAAAAAGTTTTTTGAGACGGGTTCAACAGTCGACCTTAAAAGTTCTGGACGTCGTCGTTCTGGCCGAACTGAGCAGAACGTTGCGTTGGTTCGTGACAGTGTGGCTGTTAGCCCAGCAAAATCAATACGTCGCCGTTCTCAACAATTGGGTTTACGATGTTCTTCTGTACGGAGAATTCTTCGGTACGATCTCCAATATCACCCGTATAAAATTCAGTTGCTGCACGAGAAACAATGTTGTTGCTCCGTGAACGGTTCCAGGATCGCATCATTTCTCGTAATTCCGACCATCAATGGCCACCAAGGTCGTGTGACTTGACGTCTTGTGACTTTCATCTTTGGGGTCATCTGAACTCATTGGTGTATGCCAATAAACCCCAAAACATCAATGACTTGAAGGAGGAAATTCGACGGGTTATCGGGCAAATGGAAGTCGAAACTTGTCGTGCAGTAATATCCAATTTCATGGACAGAGTTGATGCGTGCCAGCGCAGTAGAGGAGGACACATGCATGACATCATTTTTCATACATGAAATCGGAAGGTAAGATGAACTTGTTGATGTATTTATTTTCAGTTTTTCAATAAAATAAATCTCTTAATTTGATATATCAAAACCGGCGCTCTTTTTGAATCACCCTATAGTTTTTGTTGTTTATGTTTTTTGTTGAGTTGATGAGGTGGAGGGTGTAGGGGGTTGAGTTGATGAGGTGGAGGGTGTAGGGGGTTGAGTGGATGAGGACTGAGGGCGGGAAGGAGCCGATAAGGCCGTCTGTGGCGGCGTGGTGTTGTGCTGGTCCTGTCGACGTCGATCTGCCAATAGCCTCACGTGTGTAGGGCATCCTCTGTAATTGACCGGGTGCTGACCATTACAGTTGCAGCACCTCGGTTCTTCGATCATCTTGCCGATACACTGTGCTGCATCATGTTTGCCACCGCACTTGACGCAGCGCAATTCATGATTACAGTTGATCGAGGAGTGCCCATACCGCTGGCACTTGAAACACTGCGGCAGTCCATGACGGGGCCGAAATGCTTCAATAGTCACGAAAATGGAGAACAGTGACGTGACGCTGTAGATCTTTTCAAAACCTGGAGTTTTCTGAATTTTTAGTAAGAAAACGTTGAGAGGACGACCAGCTCGTCCTGATATATTTTGGCAGTGGTTAACTGTGTAACCACTGTCTCGTAGAAGTTCGACGATCTCTGCCGGGTCGAATGAGGCGTGCAGTCCCTTGATGGCGATTTTGACCTCATCTGGTTCCTGTGTATAGTAGGAATGGAAGTTAATACCTTCCGACAGGAGTACTTTTTTTGCCTGTTGGTAGTCCGTGATATTTTGTGTGCAAAGGGAATATGAGTTACCACGGGTGGTGATTTTAAAATTGTTGGCGAGGTAAGTAGAGAGAAGTTTTGTAATTTTAGAAATGTTGGAAGGTGCATGGAATACAAAGGGATGAAGTTTGTATTTCGTAGAAAGAGTTGTTGTTGAAGGAGTAGTATTGTTAGATGTAGGGGCGGGGGAGGAGTTAGTTGCATTAGCAGTATTATTCGAAACGGTGCTACCTGAATTTTGTAGGCGAACTCGCTTGCGGTTGACTAGGGTGAAATCAGTCACATCAGCGGGAATGTCCATCGTGTCGATGACCTCAGGCTCTGCCACTGTTGCCAAGTCTGGCTGGAGTTGATGGACGTTAAAGAAAATCTCTTCTCGTTTGTGAACAGGATACATTGTGCTCTGTCAGTGTCTAAACTCGAAGTACGAATCCGTCGGCTCAGTGTAGCGCTCTTTATATAGTTGCCGAGAGCGCTGATGGAGGGCGGTTATTGGTATGGCCTTGATGACAAAGGCCTCTGTTGGTACGTCGCCACAAGTCTACCACCCCTCTCGGAACTACTGGCGGCCCCCTCTGTCCCTACGTCGGAAGCTTTAATAGCCGGCAGCACAGTACCTAATCAAAGGGGCGACGGTGACAGTTGTTTTATTATTGTTTTTTAGCAAGAGAAAGTCGTGTTAGTGATTCACACCAGATTTTTTTGTTTACAGATTTTGATGAAATTAAATAGAAAATTACTTAGTCGCTAAACTTAAGCGATATACAAAAAAAGTTTGCAATTAATGTTGTAGGTTTTCAAATGTTTTACAACTTTAGTTATGTATGTATATTTTTGCCTCTAAATTCATATTAAGGCCGCTATCTTAACACCCATTGTTTTACGAGAGCACAACCTACCTGAGAACAAGGCGCTTACTTTATCTTGTAGAGCATGAAAAAATTAGACAATGACCCGATTTTTAAAATAATCGTAAGAGCCATTTTCAGAAAATAGCAAAAAAGGGAAAAATGTCACAAGTAAACTACTACTTCCGGTTAACCGATTTTGATAAAAATGTTCGTGTCGGGTCCGTTAGTGGTATCTAACTTAAATTTAAAGTTTCAACTTCGTACGATGTTCCGTTTTTGGTATATTTTGTTCACACAACATTGTGTGCGCGTGTACACACACACACACACACACACACACACACGCACACACACACGTTTGTTTTTGGGTTCAGGGGGCTTGGATGTGTATATCCGAGGATAAACGGTTTCGAAAATAGCCATTTACATTTATGATGGAGGGCAAGAGAAAGTAAAAAGTTAACATAGTTTTAATTATAAGTGAAATACACTTAATGAAAATCAACTTCTGTTCAACTTAAAAATACATGAAAATTCATTAATTCACGCCAAACTAGGATCTGTAAAATAATGCTTAAAATAACAGTTGTAGATCTTTTAATTTATATTACTTTTAATTACAGACACTTTTCTAGTCAAATTTACACTAACTTTGCAATCTTATAAAATTTCCTTTCCCCAAAGTGAATGTAGTATGTCGATTAGTCGTCATTTATTATGATTTTTCATTTCTTGCACCAGTTCCCAACTAGGCCAATATCAGATGATTTTGTAGTTTCTTAGTAGTGCCAAAGGTTATGTAATCTGTTGCTAATATATCTTAATAAAAATAATTGAAGAAAAAAAAAAAAATACAGCTGTGTCATCAGAAAAACCGGCGATTGGTCGTTTTTAATAATATGCATTGTTTGTAATCATGTGTTCTATCAAACATATAATCGTATTGTTTTAAATGACGGTCACAATCGGGGACAATTTTTGAATTTCAATTTTTTTTCAAATATTCCATGTAAATGCAAACAATTTAGATTACATGCAAAACAAAATGTTTATCGTTACGGTGAAAACGTTTCATTAATTAAAAGTGTACCGGTAGTAAAATTTCATTTAACCCGACAAATTATATATTTATTACGATGCGAAACTAGGCCACGATACAAAATTTTAACAAGGAAATTTTCGAAGTGGATGATTACCGATATTTAAATGTGAAAGTCTAAATTTGTAATGCGGGATTGTAAAAGTTTCCAGTTATAGTTTTCATAAATAAACGAGTCGTCGAGAGTTGATAAATTAAATTTAAATTTCTTGTTTCGGAATTATCAGAATGTTGTTGAGATGCGTGTATTATTACCTAGCTTTAACTTCACTTTTTTTCAAGTTTTCAAGTAGTTATATTGATAATAAATTTAACTTTAAAACAGGATACAATACAAAGAAAAAGAAATCGTTAGTGAATTTAACTTTTAGTCAAAATTTGATGGATCTAAATCAAATAAATTTAACGAGATTTGATGACGAAACTTCAAAACAATTTACGATTAAACATATTGATGAAATTTTAATCAAACCGTTTATTACGTATAAAAATCCAACAAGTTCGTATACAATTCCTCTTAATTACAAATCGTTATCACAACAATTTATAAAATCACGTGATAAATATGATGTAAAAGTTAACGGAGGAAGTATTGTATTACCATTAAAAACAATTTATTCTAATAAGATATCAAAAAATAAATACAGAGGACATGGTTCAAGATTTTATAATAAATCGAATAAAAGAGATGTTACAAGTAGTGTTGATGATGATGATGATGATGATGATGATGATGATGATGATGATGATGATGATGATGATGATGATGAAGATAAATATACCACCGCTACAACAGAAGATGGCAGTAGCGGTGATTATATTTATAGCGATGATATTGAAGTCGTTACTGAAGAAGATATTGGCAGTGGAGAAAGTGATTATAGTTACAGTGGTGATGGGAGTGGAGACAGCGATGAAGATATAGTAATTGATGAAATCATATTTGATAGTGAAGTAATTGGTGCAGTAAAAGTTAAATTTGGACAATTACCGTACCATGTTTTAATTGTTCAAAAAAGTGAAGAAACGTATGATCATGTATGTAGTGGGTGTCTTGTTACACCGTATATAGCATTAACATCAGCACATACTTTAAGGCCTTTAAATTTTGAACGATATAATTTTTTCGTGGTTGCTAAAATTGTTTATTTTGATTCTATTTCAATGAAACCTAAACGAAAAATCAAATATTTTATACCTCATCCAAAATATGAAGAAATTACGTTTGCTAATGACTTAGCTATTGTGATAACAGAACATGCATTTAAATTGGGTAAACAAGTTAACACCATATCATTTAATCATGGTGGACGTGATTACGTTAAGGAGAATTGTATCGTGTCCGGTTGGGGTGCCGCTATCCCTGAAAAAGCATATCCGAATCGTTTATATGCTGTAAATGTTAACGTTATTTCGAAAAACTTATGCGAGCGCATCGTTGGTCGCCGTTACACAAAAAATTCCGTCTGTAGTGTCGGTATAGAATATAATCAAAAACTTTATGGTTTTTGCGGTAGCGATTCGGGCGGTCCTCTCGTGTGTGGCGGAAAATATTTAGTCGGAATAGTTTCAAAAAATATGTCTGATTCGTGTGAAAAATATGCTATAAATATGTACGCGGATGTCGCAGCAAATAGACATTGGATCAGTCGAATTGAAAAATATTACGAAAAAGGTTTGGCATCACCAATTATGCAAGGCAATATCATAAAATTTAACGTGTCTTTATACATTCTAAATTTTCTAAACGTAATAATAAATAACATATAACTCATTAAATAATGCTTTTTTAATTTCTCTTGCCCTATTTTATAAATATAGGTTAGGACAGTATTGTTTTTATGTCAATTTTTTTTGTTTTCAGGCCCTCTGAAACTAAAAACACATGTTGCTAGCGATTGGTGTGTGTGTGTGTGTGTGCGTGAAAAATATTTTCGAGTTGATAATTATATAGGTACGAAGTTGAAACTTAAAACGTAAGTTATGTACTGCTTGGAACCCGACACAAATATTTTTATCAAAATCTGTCAACCGGAAGTACTACACAGGTGGAGTGTCAAATTATTTATACTTAATATACTTGTTGCAGGACTAATAAATAGCTCTATTTCTTATTACATGGTCAGCCAATCAAATGACTGAATCATTTAAGAACAGAAGAGGTAGAGGTGTAAAGGACACTAATCAGAGTTATCTCCTCTGAAAGTAATGAATTTCATTATACACCCACACCCTGTGGTGAATGAAGTGAAGGTGTCATTTGTAGAGTGGAAAATATGTGCTTTTCAGAGGGCCCGACATGCTGATCAGCGTACTATTCCACTCAGTGAGGAAGGCAAAGGTAAACCACCTCACTTCTCGTTTTACTTAGTAAAACCTCTACAGGTTCAAACCAACCTTTCAGCTGATGACCTAAACGACGGAAGTATTAATTTATTCTTGCGATTTTTCACGTTTACGGTTTTCTCCAAAGCAGCCACGACGATTTTTTTTTAATCGTCTCATTCACTAAATTTTTTATGCATTACAAAAAAGTATAAACGCCCTGTCTGTTAAATTTTTAGGGGGCTATGCTGTCATGGTAAGTTTTTTTGTTAAGATCATATTGCGACCTTAAGGCCTTCCTCACTGAGTGAAAAGTATGCTTGTCAGCATGCCAGGCCCTCTGAAAAACAACTATTTTTCAACCTGCAAATGACACTTTTACTTTATTCACCACAGAGTCTGGCTGTATAATGAAATTGATTACTCCAAAAGGAGATAAATTTGACTAGAGCTTTTAATACCTCTACGTTTTCTGTTCTTAAATGCTTGTCATATAATTTGCTGACTATGTGATAAGAAACAGAACTATTTTGTAGCCCTGGAAATAGCATAACTAGTGCAAATAATAAGAAATTCCACCTGCCAGTTATGGGGAATAACATACTGTATCCCGAAGTATTTAATCAGAATAAAAACTAATGTGAAACACTCACACAGTATTCTCTCGGTAATGTAAATAATGAAACATACAGCATGTGTTTAATCTAAGTAAACATTGTAAAATGGATAACATAACCTAATTTCAATCATAAGTAAAATACACAAAATAAAAACCAACCTCTATTCGACGTACAAGTAACAGGTAAATCTAAAGGCTTTGTTTAAATTTAAAAAAATTTAAATTAAACTTTTTTGCCTTAAAAAATTTAAGCTCATGGGATACAACCAACAAGCTGTTGTTGTTGTTGTTGATTTTGTTGTTATCAGCCAGGAGGCTGGTTTGAACCTAGAGGCATTACTAAGTAAAACGAGGAGTGAAGTGGTTTAAAAAGTGTCTTCCTAACTGAGTGGAAAAGTATGCTTATCAGCATGCCAGGCTCTCTGAAAAGCATCTACTTTCCACCCTGCAAATGACACCTCTTCATTCACTACATGGTCTGGTTGTGTAATTATGAATTTCATTACTCTATAAGAGGACATAAATCTGACTATAGTCTTTTCACAGAGTCTGGAAACACGCAGTAAACAAAATGGATTACGTGATAGCTGTTGATTGAACGCATAAACAAGGTCATTATGCATTCTTCTAACACCACTTTTTGTTTCATAATCCCTAGCTTAATACACAGTGCGAGTTATTTTTAATGAAATTAGATAATAGATTTCATAGATCATGAATATTTGTTAAATATTTGGTAGGATAGAAAGGAATTTTTTTACGTAAGCTTGGTAAATTATCCAATAGCCGGCGTCAGTTAGGTAACCGGCAGTACAAATATCATGTAAACAAAGCATGTATTTGTTGATGCTTGTCTCTAGACTCTGTGAATTCAGTGTGGTGTAGTTTGCACCTCTACCTCTTCTGTTCTTAAATGCTTCAACCATTTATAAAAGGCTTACAATGTGATAAAAAACGAACTATTTTTTTGTAGCCCTGGAACTAGCAGATCGAGTGCCAATAATTTAAAACTCCACCTGTCTGTTATGGGTAATAACAAGCTGTATCCCGAAGTATTTAATCAGAATCGAAAATCTCCGGTGAAACATTCACACGATTTTTTCCTCCCAGTGTACATATTTAAACATACAACCTATGTTAAATTTATTAGTAAACATTGTAAATTGGTAAACATAACCTAACTTTAATCATAAGCGAATGACTCAAGATGTAAACCATCCTTTGTTTGACTTAAAAGTACCCAAATTCACTAATTGACGCTAAACTAACCTCTGTAAAAAACATTATTTGAATTAAATGTTGTAGGGTTTTGTTTATTTCCTATAACTTTAATGATTTATACACTTTTTGTCGTAAAATGCATACTAAAGGCCTTGTCAAACAGAACGCGGACTGTCCGCGTGGACGGTTCGCTCTTGTCGGCGCGGACCCTGCGTTAGACATAGTTGCATCATCCTAGTCAAATAGACAGCGGCCTACGCCGCGTACCAATCTATTCCGCAGCGGACTGTTGGAAGGTTGTATTTTTCTACAGAGTTTGCAACGGACAGGATGGCTGATGAAGTGGAAAAATTAATTGAACTTCTTAGGGAGCACCCACATTTATATGATCTGGAGGATAATGATTCATGATATTAAAATTCAACTTTCAACTAGTACTACTTCACATTACTAATTTCATTACAAATAATATTTTATAATGAATTACGAAATTTGAAATTATGTATTCAAATTTATTTTAATAAAATGTAATTTTAATTCCAATAAATATTGTTAATAAAATATTCTAGATGGTGAACATTAAATGTTTCAAGGAACACAAACAAAATTTTTATTCTTACCTTAAGCATAGCTTTTCCTTCGTTCCAATGGGTTTCCTCCAGGAAGTTATAATTTTCAATATTTTTGTTTTTATTAGGTCATGTAATTTTTTAAACTGTTATTTTGATATACGAAAGTAGTCTACTTGAAAAATCGGTCTTCAAAGGAATTCAGTTTATTGCAAAGTCGGTGAAATTCGCCTACATTCTCTTTTTTTACAATTAATTTGGTGCGCCCATTTTCTTTTTCGTTTCGACCGACTCATAGGGAACAAAAGACGTAATACTTCTTCGTCCGAGGAACTGCTAGACATTATAAATTTAAGTTTCAAAGTTGAAGAAATAACAAATCATAAATTCGCCACGACTCAAAGTTTTCTTTACAACTGCTCTGGTCCGTCCTGATTTGCCCCCGTTATGTTAGGCTCTCTCAGTCCGCAGCGGACTGCACACGGACCGTCCGCGTTCTGTTTGACAAGACCTAAAGGCCGCAATTTTAATAAATCCCATTTCTTGCCAATTTTGATGAGAAAAATACAGAAAATCACTAATTGTTGCTAAAAGTTGTAAGGTTTTTATTCTTCTACAATTTTGATTGTATACTAATTTGCTCTAGAATGCGTAATAAGGTCGCAATCTTCATTGCGCAATCTTATGAATGTAATGTGCAATCTATTTGCTTATTTTTTTACCACGAGACCCCGCAATTTTAGTGTATATGACGCTTACCCTGTTTTGTAGAGCTAAAAAGTATTGCCCATAACGGGCAAGTTGAGTGCTAAATTAATTGTACTCGATATGTTGGCTCCAGGGCTACAAAAAATAATTCTGTTTTTATCACATAGTCAGACTGTATGACTGAACTATTTGAGAACAGAAGAGGTGGAGGTGTAAAAGACAATAGTCAGTTGTCTCCTCTGAGAGTTATGATTTTCACTATGCAGCCAGACCATGTGGTGAATGAAGTTAAGGTGTCTTTTGCATGGTGGTAAGTGAGTGCTTTTTGGAGAGCCTGGCATGCTGATAAGCATACTATTTCAACTCAGTGAGGAAGGCAATGGTAAACCATCTCACTTCTCGTTTTTACTAAGTAAAACCTCAAGAGTTTCAAACCAGCCTTTCGGCTGTTAACCTAAACAACAATAAATATAAAGTAATAGAGGGGATTTAAAAAAATATTGTAGGACCCGTTTTTGAGATAATCGCAGAAAAGTGAAACATTTCACGAAGAACTACTACTTCCGATTGACTGATTTTGATGAAAATATTCATGTCGAGTCTCGTAGTAGTAGGTAAAGACTTATTTAAATTCATTGGCGGAACATTTTATGAACAGCGTATTGGAAACCTCGTACTCAGGAACGACAAATCCTTTAGTAGTCAACGTATTATGTCGGAAAGTAGCCATTTGTAAGTAACGTAGTTATAATTTTTTTTCCTGTATTCACTTTTCTTTTATTTATGGCGCACTGAAGGTTAAACAAAACGTTTAACACAGTAGGTACTTAATACCAGACTAAACATTTTGAAAAAGCGTTTCAAGGCTTACCTTACTGAAAATATACCTAATATGACAATTTTGTTGATCAGGTCATCAGCCGAAAGGCTGGTTTGAACCTTTAGAGACTTTACTAAGTAAAACGAGGAGTGAGATGGTTTTCCATTGCCTTCTTCACTGAGTGGAAAAGTATGCTTATCAGCATGCCAGGCTCTCTGAAAAGTATCTACTTTCCACCCTACAAATGACACTTTTACTTCATTCACCACTGGGTCTGGCTGTATATTGATGAATTTCATTACTCTCAGTGGAGATAACTAAGACTACCGGTCGATTTCTTTATTATAAATACCCAAGTTTGGAGGATTTTTTTCAAAAGTGCTCGTACAATTTTAACGTACTATAACCAAAATTTATAACATCCACTTTCATTTTTTAATTAGAAGGAAATACTTTATATCCTTAAGGATAAGCATTTTCTTAGTTTTATATATTACTTACAGAAAGCCAGACTTATGTGATTTCTGTAGGGATGGTGTGTTTACATTCAACTTGTTCTAAAATGCACTAAAGAGTAAAGTAAAATTTTGAATTATGGGCTTTCTGAAATGACTGATTCAAATTTTATTTACAAAGTAGCGGTAATACAGCGCAATGTAATGCGATTCTCCACATTTACCCACTCCATAGACATATTGCATAAGCAAACTGGATTTATGCGTCATCTCATAACACACTCAGTTGGTACTAGACATTGTGTTAACGTTGTATTATTTAAATTTTTTAGTTTAGACCCTTTATTTTTAGGACTAAATTATCGTACTACGGTGCTTTAGTCGTTACTCACCTTTCTTCTAAAAATGGTTAAGTTTGTTGTTAACTTCAACCATTTAGGTATTTAATGATAGGAATTGGAAACCCAAGACCTTTGTGCGAATTTATTCGCACGGTTCACTATGCTAGTACTCATTAAAAAAAAACTATGAAATTATAAAAGTAAACATCTGCAAGGATGTATCAAATGTAAACCTTAAAAGTGCAATAAAATTCCGATTAGTTTTAACATTTTTTATCTGACAGTAGTGTTATTTGAGCTGCAATACGTACCGATCGATGCAGAGTGGTCTTAAAACGTAAAGGAGAGCAGCAGCGTCAGTATCAAAACGCCTACTCCTCTATCAACATGCACCGCATTAGAGCAGAAATCTGATTCGATTTCTGAAAAGTGAAAGTTTCAAAATTTATCGTAGGATGACAGTGCAGTATGGTAATTCGTGTTAGTCCCTGGAGCATGTGTATGAGTAGAGCAGAAAGTTTAAAAGCGGCATGACTTTAGTAGAGTATGCGTAGGGACCGGAGCAGGCTCACCGTGTAGTGACGGACGAAAACATTAGTTTTCAGTAAAACATTAGTGGCGGGTGACGGACACGGCACCCCAAGCACCCTTATAACTCTAAAATCCGCAGTCAAACCGTGTGGTTCCCACATTACACACCCCATCGAACGTATGTCTGTCAAACATGGTGCCGGACAATGAACTGCGTCAGACGTAGGAAGCTCAGCCGCCCGACTAATTCTCTCACATTGCACCAGGATGTTACCGCTGATGGACCGGCCCCGGGATGACAAGTGTCTGCGAGGTGTGTGCCGAATCAGTTGAATACTGATTTGAAAGACTTTGGCGTTGAAGCCTATTAAGAACTTTTGCGTCGTTTCGACGTCTTAGAAAAATTTCTGGGAAATATTGTTACAGGTGAAGAAACCTGGGTTCACTATCATCAACTAGAAACAATAAAGGTCAAGTAAAGAATAGCGTTACAGCTTAAACCAAAAAATTCCTCATTCAATCATCAGTGGGATAAACTTATGCTCGTTTTATTCTGGGATGCATAGTGAGCAAGTTTGGAATATCACATGAAAAGGGGCTTAACCACGGTTACTATACTAGACGGTAGCGGTCACGCGCAGCTGCTGTCAGATATAAGATGACGTAGTTTGGTCCCCAACAACTCGGCCGGTGCGTAGTGACGGTAGGAGTTTTTCATTGTTTTTACAAACAGCGGTTTAGGTATGTTTAGACGGAAAATCGATTTTCATTTTAATTATTATTCGTTTGCGGCCTGAAGTTTTTCTCTAAGTAACTTGTTTTCTTCTTTTAATTCGGGTTTTCACGTTTTAAGATATCAGTTTCCTCTGACCGCGCAACATTAAAATTTGGTGGTTCTTCATTAAAAAAGAGGCATGCTTTTAATTTCAGGAAATTGCAATTAAAGTTGATTTATATTTTAGTGATAATATTTTTCTATTTACTTTCCTTGTCTTCTACTTACGTAAAATTTTGTGCTGAACCCAGCGATGTCTTTATATAATGATATTTGAAGTATTTAAAATCCTGTAGCAGATTTTTTTGAGATTATATCAAATGTAAAAATTCACGGACGGACAAAAAAATTGAAAAATTTTATTGGAGTTTTAACATAGGCTACAGTACAACAAAGAAAAAACAATACAAATTATTTTTTCCTATTAATTCAAAAAATACTAAGGAAATTAATCTAAAACAAAAAAAATAGATAATGATACAAATGTCTAAACTAAAAATTTACATTCTGAGAATTTTATTGTGTTATTGTTTTTTGTTAAGTGTGGAGGCAATAATCTTGACTTATTACTTGGAAGTATATTCTCCGGTGCTTTTTCATGTTGTAAGCTAAAACTTTTAGTTTTTCTTCAACACATCCAACAGAAAAGGGATCTTCACTCCACCAATAAGTAAAACATTGGTGAAGCCAGGATCCGTTTTCCCTATTTGACATACTGCCTATTTTTGGGAATTTAATCAGGTTTGGAAATAAAATAGGGTTGTTTTTATATACAGAAAACAATTAGTAATATTTTAAACAAAAAAAAACAAAACATGTCTTATTTACTTTCTCTTCCCTAAATGAATAAATATGAAGGAAAGTATTATTTTCATGTCGATTTTTCTAAATCGAGTTTTCACCGGATCTACACGTTCACATACCTCCTGAACCCAAAAAAAATGTTGTTAGCGATTGGTGTGTGTGTGTGTGTGTTTGTGTGTGTGTGTGTGTGTTTAAACAGAATATATCAAGAACAGAACATCTTACTAACTTGAAACTTAAGTTAGATCTCACTAGAGGACCCGACGCGAACAATTTCATCAAAATCGGTCAACCGGAAGTAGTAGTTTATTCGTGTCGTTTTTCACTTTTTTACGAGTTTTTCAAAAACGGCTCCTACGATTTTTTAAAAATCGCCTCATTTATTATATTTTTTTATACTCTACAGGATAGGGTAGGCGCCAAGTCTGCTGAAATTCTTAGGGAGGTTGTTTTCTAGTGAAAAATTTGTTTTTAAGATTGCGACTTTAATATGCATGTAAACGCAAAAATGTATATAACCAAGATGTATATAACCATAAGATGTATATAACCAACATTGATAATTATTTGAATTGTGTTGTAGAGATTTTAAAATCCTACACGTTTTATTGCAAACACTTCTTTGTATAACGCTTAGTTTAGCGGTAATTAGCGGCTTGCTGTTTTTTTTCCACGAAAATGTGTTTTAAAAAATGGATTTTTTAAGATTTCAGCTTTACTATGCATTTTACGATAAAAGTGTATATAATAAAATTTATAGGAAATTAAAAGATCTACAACTTTTATTTAGAGGGTTTTTCTCTACAGAGCCTAGTTTAGCGTGAAAGAGAGATTTTCCTTATTTTTTAGCCAAACTGAGGTTGATTTTCATTTTGCGTCTTTCACTCATGATTAAAATTTGGTTATGTTTATTGAAGTTAGTTTTTTTGTTTATTTCTAATATTTTATTACTAACGTTAGGTTTATTGTTAATTGTTTGCATTGGCAAGAGAAAGTTGTGTGAGTGTTCCACACCAGTTTTTTTGATCTATTTTGTTATTTCGCTCTCCTGAAAATTTTGAATTGCGAAGTCCATTTTCTAATGGACAATTAACTGGAGATTATCGGAAAATAGTATGAAGGATTGTTTTATTCAATGGTACAATAATGCAAACTTATGGCACTTTTAAAGTTTTCTTTTGATACACCCTTGTGTATTGAATAACTAAATGTCCATAAATGTTTCACTTAAGAAACTGTGAATGAAACTGGTTGAAAGAAAGTAAAACAATATCAAACACAGACAGCTCCGTTGAATTCTAACAAATATATGACTGCCGCTCATACAGCGGCAGTATGAGTATGCTTAATATGCATTTTAGTGCAAAAGTGTACATAACCATTTTGTAGAAAATGTACAAACCTACAAATGTTTTTTACATTTCTTTGTTTAATGCTTAGTTTAGTGGTAATTAGTGATTTTCTGTTGTTTTTTTAATAAAAATCTGTAAAAAACTGGACTTTTTAATATTTCGGCCTTAGTATGCATTTGACGACCAAAGTGTATAATCAAATTTATAAAAAACTAAAAGACGTAGCCTACAACTCTTATTTAAAGAATTATTCTGTACAGAGCCTAGTTTAGCGTGAAAGAGTGACTTTCTATAATGTTAAGCCAAAATAAAATTAGTTTTCATTTTGCATCATTCACTCATGACTAAAATAAGGTTATGTTTTTGAGGTTAGGTTTATTTCTAACGTTTTATTTCTAATGTTAGATTATATTCATTATTTGTATTGGCAAGAGAGAGTTGTATGAGTGTTTCACACCAGATTTTTTATTATTACAGCTGTAATTTCAGATCTATATTAACTTATTTATTTATTTATTTCAGATCTATAATTATGAGAAAAAATGCCTTGCTCCATGAAGTACACTAGTAACGTTCAGTAACGATGAAACGGAGTTAAAACGGTAAGATGAACATGAGTTAACATTTATAGTTTTATATAATTTGTTTTATTTTACTTTGTTTACTAATAATTAAACACAGATTACAATATTTTATTATTTCCATTGGGAAGTGAAAGTCGTGCGAGTGTTTAACACTAGATTTTTTTACTCTGATTTTTTATTTTTTTGGTTTCACACTAAATTAACGATAGTTTTTTGAACCAATAAATTCCAGTAGGCCTAGTAACTACTTAGCAGATTAAATAACTATTTTTTTTATTTACGTCTGATTGTTTTGCATTTGCTGCTAATGCAGACGGTTAGGAGAATGATACATGAAGATGAATGATGAACAAATGCCAGACCTGACCGGGAATCGAACCTGGGACCCCGTTGTAGAAGCCAGTTACGCTAGCTTCTACACCAGGGTTCCGGGTTTGATTTCCGAGAACTAATAGGATCCAAATGAGATTCCTGCCTAAGATGACGTAAATTTTTAAAATACCTCTTAAGAATTTTTATGCCTAATTTTATCTCTAATATTCGCAGTAAAATTCAAGCGTATGAATTGAAAGTATTTTTTCCCTATAATTGAATCATTATAACGACTTTTGCAAAAAGGATAAAATATGTAGATTTACTTTTTATTCGAGACTAAAAAATTTTAAAGTACTAACATTATTGTAGATTAATTTACATAATGTAATCCATTGATATTTAAATACATTATTCATATAAATACATAAATAGAATGTATTCATATATCTATATATACAAATTCATAATGTGAAACAGCTTCCTTTCTTTCTTTAGCTTATATTTTAACATCGCATAAACAGCTTGGTCATTAGCAAACTAACGGTTGTTTCAAAAAAAATGTAAACATAACATTAAAATGATAGAAGTAACGAATAAGTAATTTTATGTCTCATTTTTTATAACAGTTGGCAACACTTTATCAAGGTTAACAGCTTGTAACAATTGAAATATCGTGCTTATGCACAAGTTCTATTCCAATATCCATTGTGTTAACGATGACGTTTTTCAAAGATGAACGTATAAGGTACACAGAGTGTCCCGGGAGACTAAACTTTGCAGCTAAAGTTTACCAGCTAAATTTTGCAGGTGTGTTCCTTTTATTAAAATACCTACCGTAATGAAAATGTTCATACAAAAACATGTACGGAAATGCTTCATTAGCTAGTTGGAGCTAGCGGAAAATTTTGCCGCTTGTAGACTAGCGTGGTTAGAACTGTCCCCGACGTGCTGGTAGGTCGTGCTAGTATAGCAGCTAGTACTGGCAGCTGGTAAACTAGCGTCGTGGGAATAGATCGTAATATTAAAATCTGGTGTGAAACACTCACACAACTTTCTCTTGCCAATGCAAATAATTAACAATAAACCTAACATTAGTATTAAAACATTAGAAATGAACAAAAACTAACCTCAAAAACATAACCTTATTTTAATCATGAGTGAATGACGCAAAATGACAATCGAACTCAGTTTGGCTTAAAAATACGGAAAATCACGCTTTCACGCTAAACTAGGCTCTGTAGAGAAAAATGCTCTAAACAAAAGTTGTAGATCTTTTAATTTTCTATAAATTTAATTATATACACTTTTGTCGTAAAATGCATACTAAGACCGAAATGTTAAAAAAATCGATTTTTCTCACGTTTTCGTGAGAAAAAAACAGAAAATCGCAAATTACCGCTAAACTAAGCGTTATACAAAAAAATGTTTGAAACAGAAGTTGTAGGTTTTTAAATTCTCTACAACTTTTATTATATAAGTTTTTGCGCTAAAATTTATATTAAAGCCGTAATCTTAAAAAAACAACGTTTTTACGTGAAAACAGCCTCACCGAGAATTTCAGCAAACATGGCGCCTACCCTATCTTGTAGAGAATAAAAAATTGAGTAAAATAGGCGATTTTAAAAAAAAATCGTAGGACCAGTTTTTGAGAAAATCGCAAAAAACTGAAAAATTATACGAATAAACTACTACTTCCGGTTGACCGATTTTGATGAAAATGTTCGTGTCGCGTCCGGTAGTGGTATGTAACTTAAGTTTTAAGTTTCAAGTTCGTACGATGTTCCGTTCTTGAGATATTCTGTTCACACACAGAGACACACACACACACACACACACACAGACACACACACACACACACACACACACAGACCAATCGCTAAAAACATGTGTTTTGGGTTCAGGGGGTCTGAAAACGTATAGATCCGGTGAAAACTCGATTTCGAAAAATCGACATGAAAACAATACTTTCCTTCCTATATATTCATATAGGCAAGAGAAAGTAAAAAAAACTCATAACATACCTTTTTTTGAAAAAATATGAGAAAATCACCAATATGGACGTTAAACTAAACGTTCTAGAAAAAAAGTTTGAAATAAGAGTTGTAGGATTTTTAATGTTATACAACTTTAGTTACAGGCCTACATGTTTGCCTTAAGAAGAATATTAAGGCCGCAATTATAAACAAAAAAATTTCCTACGAGAGTTCAGTTCTCTCAAGATTTTTAATAGACATCTTGTAAAGCATAAAATGTAGTAAATAAGGTGATTTTATAGAAAAAAAGTAGAAGCTGTTTTTGAGAAAATTGCAGAAAAGTGAATAATTACACGAATAAACTAATATTTCCGGTTGACCGATTTTGATGAAAATTTTCGCGTCGGGTCCCGTAGACTGCAGAAGACACACATGAAAATACTGTGTGTTCATGACAAATTATGTAATTCAAACATTTAACACATTACCTAACTTAAGTTCCAGGTTTCAACTTCATACGCTATTCCGCTCTTGAGATATTTTTTTACACACAGAGACCAATCACTTACAGTAAAACATGGTTTTTGTGTTCAGGAGGCCTGAAATCGTGTATATCTGGTGAAAACTCGATTTTGAAAAATTTACATGAAACCAATACTTTCCTTTCCTTTGTTTTCATATTGGGCAAGAGAAAGTAAAAGCTATCGAAATCTAAAAATATTAACGTTTTGAATCTTTATTCATCACTAAGTTATTGTTTGTCATCTTCACTACAGTAGGTATTTGTCTGCAGAAGACACACATGAAAATACTGTCTGTTCATGACAAATGTAATTCAAACATTCAACACATTTAATTTTCTTTTCCTAATTTTCCTTTATCACAGTACTTACTCTTTCAAAATTTTCAGGTTCCTTTTTGTCGGGTTTATTTTAGAATATAATACAAAGATATTCCTTAAGCCTGAGCTTTATCCACGATAAGGTAACTCGGTGTTCCATACATTATTAGCTCAGTGATTTAAAAAAAAATCATCATTAAGACGCCACGTCTCAAGTAAAACACAATAAAACAGATAAAAGTTTTACTTTAGAAAATTACATAAGAGTTTATACCTGCGATAATCAGAATTTAATAAAAAACCTGTCATTGATCTTTTTTTTATGATGTAGTTTATATTAGCATAAGATGACTTCTAGTTATCACATTCATATTATGCAGAATCCTCCGTGTCTGTATCATGATCCTTCTAGACAGTCTTCTTCGTCATCTGGCTCTTCATTACCTCCTTGTATGTCTTCGTTCATCTTCAGCTTCTTCTTCTGCCTTCTCAACGCGTTCTAAAAGAATTTCAATACGATCTACTTCTTTAGAATCCATATTAAAAATATTAAAATTTATAAATCCATATTAAATACATATTAATGTACATATTAAATATTATAAATAAAGCCATAATAAAAATAGAATCCATATTAATAATATTAAATATTTAAATATTAAAATTAGATAAAGTGTACAAATCTATACCGATACTAGAAAATTAACTTCGTTGATCTTTAGTTTCTTTTTCTGCCTTCTCAACACCCTCTAAAAGATTTGCAACAGATCTACTTCTTTAGAATCCATATTAAAGAGATGTATTGAAAAATGAGATTACGTGTACAAATGTATACCGATACTAGAAAATTAACTAATTAATAACGTAAAATACTATACAAATTAATTTTAAGGGGGAGTCGGAAGTACATTTTGGAACAAAAGTCACTTTTTACGGAAAAATATAGGCCAATTATATAACCCAGAATTTTCTTTTTAAATTGATGTATAATTTAAAAATGGATAGAAATTGTATAATTTTTTTTCATGTAACTATCGACTGAAATCTCATACACTGATATTTTCGTAACTTTTGTCTTGCATTTCTTGTACAAGTAAAGAGTTTCATTCCGTAAATTTTGTGTTCGTTATGTTAGGAAAAAGTGTAATAGGGCTAACAATTAAAAAAAACACAAATAAAGTAATTAGGAACTGTCACCTAGTGTGAGTGTTAACTCTGGTAGAACCATTGAACAAAGACGATTACCGTATACTTTTAGGTCAATTTAACGAAAATGAGTTATATTCAAATTCAATGTTCCTTTGTGAGGTTTTGGTGAAGGATGGAGAGATGAAACTTTGCAGACATGTACGTCTAGAACAGTTTTACTTTTTTTTGTTCTTTTTGAACTATTCTCAAAAAATCCATCAAAAGGTTTAGAAAAAAATTTGAAAATATCTCACAAAAAAGTAATGAAGATGATAAAAAGTCCTTCCATAAATTGTAAAGAAAAGTGTACTTTTCCTAATAAAAAATACTGCAAAGTCCTATCTGCTAACAAAACTTTAAAAAAGAACATCAAATATACCACATTTAACATTGGAGGTCTAGGCTTTTCCGAATCCCCTTAAAAGATAAAAACAAATTACGAACTTTGTTAGAATGGATACAGAACCAATATATACGAGAACTCACGCCCGTTTTAACACACCGCCAATTATACTAACATTGCGTACCTAGTCAGATCTCACTATTGAGTGGAAGTGTTTTGTTGATCATCAATCCAAACCTCCCACACGTCCCCACCAAGGAACTGATGGGAGGACTAAGTCAAATAAAAGGACTGCAGTAGAATCCCCGCCATGCAAGTCCTGGCGGATTAACTATATTTATGTATATATTAGAGCTCTTACACACCAACGCTGCTTAGCAGCGCTCCTCAGCAATGACTTCGTTCAGAATCCATTTTTCGTTTAGAATCCACTTGAGATAATTCAGTGCATCCAATTTCAGTGTATTTAAATACTACAACTACACCCCAACGCGATTGCGACGCTGCTTCGGCGTGACTAAAAATGCAGCCGCTGCTCCTCGCTGCTAGCTGTGGCGGTTTAGCAGCGCATTCCTTTCTCACCAGAGCGGAAGCAGCGCTGCCGAGAGATTGTACCTGACACTTCAGTTACTAGTTCTGTCTATCTATAACTTTATAGTTTCCCACAGAGAGGAGCAGAATCGGCCCTTTACTAGCCTTTTCAATAACATTTCATTATGTACTACTACTAACTAATACACCGGAATTGGTACATAATGAAGTGTTATTGAGAAGGCTAGTAGCGGACCGATTCTGCTCCTCTCTGCGGGAGGCCATCAAGTTATAGACAGACAGTAAATAGTTTGTACTTATGAAGTAAACACCGATGCCTTTCGACACTGAACTTTTCATTTCAATTTTAATTTATAAATTTAATTTGTATGTTGCCGCGTCAAGTGTTTTCTTAAAATATTTAAAATGCCATTAAAACAACTGATAGACATTCTGAAGTAATTGAAAAACGTCTTGCCATAACTCACTGTAGATTGTATTATAGTGGCCACTTATTGCTCTAGAACGTACCGAAGGATGTATCCAATGCCTCCCGAGTTTACTAATGTTTTAAATTATCGTCTGTGGACGCTTTGGAGAAGTTGTTACGGTACTTGAAGATCAGAGAGAAAAACGTTACTGCAGTTTTTTCAACCGTTTATTTAAATTCAAATGCAAATTGTAATAATATTAATATAAATAAAGTACATACTTAATACTTAGTTATTTTAAAATAAAATGATCGTTTCGTTAAAAATTGTATGCAGTTAAAGAAAATATTTTCAGTACTTCAGTTATTTTAAAAGTATAAATATGTTTAAAAACTTACATTCTGTGCTCTTTTAAATATATATTTATTTTTAAAGCGGTTTAACAACTTATATTTTAAGTACTTGCAATTAAAGTTCAAGTCCCTTTTTATGTAAATCGGTTACAACGTTGTAAAAGTTGAACTTAATGCTTAATTTTTATTATTATATTATACTTTAGTAAGATCAAGTACGTACTTTAAAGTTATTAACTTTTCAATAGTAAAGTTATAATACCATACGATATTTATAATATAGTATTTACACAAAAAGTCATTCAGAAAGTTTTATCGATTGTTTGTGCGCATATTCTACAGATCTAAAGACGATTTGTATTTTGTTACTTTCTCTTCCCCTATTTGAATATAAAGGGACGGAACGTATTATTTTCATGTAGGTTTTCCGAAATCGAGTTTTCTCAGGAAATACGCGTTCTTAGGCCCCTCAACAGAAAAAATATGTTTTTAGCGATTGGTCTGTGTATGTGTGTGTGAACGAAAAACATTAAACTGAAGCTTACAATTAAGTTAGATACTTTTAGGGGAGCCGACACAAAAATTTCCATTAAAATCGGTTTCGGAAAGTAAGTTTACAATAAATAAATAAATAATTTATTTGTGCAGGATTTCACTTTTTTGCTATTTTCTGAAAAAAAACGGCTGCTACAATTATTTAAAAAAAATCATCTCATGTGCCATATTTTTTAAGCTCAACAAGATAGGGTAAGCGTCCGCTGAAATTCTTGAAGGTGATGTACTCTCGTGGTAAAAAATGTTCTTTTCTTAAGATTGCGGCCTTAATAATATGCATTTTAGGTCAAAAGCATGATAGAATTAACGTTACACAAAATTAAAGAAACCGTAGAACTTTTATTTCAAAGAATTTTTCTATAACGCATTGTTATCGTCTTCTGTTGATTTTCCGTACTTTTCTCATCAAAATTGGAATAAGCCATGCCATGATTAGACATTACAATACTGGGATAAAACCTATGAGTCTGTACGCCAGTGAGTATCTTAGAATTACCGGTAAGTGCCCTAGAATGACCAACGACACGTGTTTAAATCTTAGTGTACTCTATTTCACATTCAGAATGCAGTACAGCTCTTATGAAAACCCGTTGTGTTATCAGGCGTATAGTAAACATCAGCCTTCCTCCGTCGACATCATTCGAAGGTCACGGGCAAAAATATTTGGAGTTTCGCTTACCACGCTCTTACGAGCTCATTTTTAATCAAAATTCTGAAAGAAAATACTTTCGCTTCTTAATGAATCGTATTTTATTTCGCTGTAAAATATGTTATTATTGTTATACTCTGATATTTAGATGACAGACCGTAGGTCCATAGCCTATAAGAAAAAGGGGTATGACGTCTCTCTCTTCGTCACCTTCACTGTCGGACCAGGGGAGTTTTATTACCATTTTTAGACCTTTCCGAGATACCAACGACTGTTATTCAAACTAGATTTACAGATTTACTAAGGTTTAAACAATAAATATTCTTTACTTTAAAATAATTAAAAAAGACAATAAAATTGATAAACAATTCCAGTACTATAATATTTGTTGGCAACTGATCTTTAAAACGATACAAATATTAAGTGTGTTTTCATATTACGTTATTCAATTAAAAGTTTGTAAACGAGAACTTGTGGTGGTGCGGAGTCGATATTTTTAGTTAGTGTAGTAGCTCTCTAACTCCCATATGAAATATATTACTTATGGACTTTTCGTACTGCATTCTGAACGTGAAATCAACTATAGTGAATTTGGTGACCCAGAAAAGAGCCGTTTAATTAGTTTGCGGTCCTGAGAAGAACCGTGGTGAATTTTGTTTTGTTGGTGGTCCTAAAAATGTCCGTTGTGAGTAGATGCGTCGGGCACCACCGCTGCGTCAGCTTAGTGGAAGATCGTGACAGTCGGAAGCGGCAAGCCTGTGTGTTGTTGAATGCTATGCCCGGAGAATGGCAGCTTGACTTTTGGGTTCAAGCATAGCTTTCCCTCAGCGGCAGTTGAGCCCCCACTGCAGCGTGACTATGGTGGCTCCCAGACCACCGCAATGTCGAGTCGGTTTAGGCCGTCTGCCAATAGTGCGACCGATGTGGTTCTCTCAAGTTGTTTCGTGCTAGTCTGAAACTTTACCGTAGTACCATGAGGTACGCACGGGCTTCTCTCGGCTGCCGGGTAGATGGAGGCTGACTGGTGCGGGAAAGTAGCTTCCGGTAGCGTGAACCAGGGATGGCTGCATCCGGTCTTTGCTGGGCTGTTCATCTTCTCCTTCTTCTTAGTTCGGGTGCTGGATGGCGAGTGTGTCTCACACTCAAGTGTGGCCTCTTAAATCCTGTCCGGCGAATCCACTTGAAAGGGAGGCACTGCTTGATGAGCGTCGCTAGCGCTCCCCGCGGCAGATTTTGGAACCGACTGTAGCGCTGATAAAATTTTAAGTGAACGGGCGACAGTACATACTAGCTTGAAAAGTAGGCTAAGGGAGGGCGGAGAGTAATAAGGCTACAGACACCAATAAATCTGCTTCAAAGTTTAGAAGACGAACATGGTGAAAAATGTAGTCAAAATGTAAATACGTTATTGGTTTTTTTCAATAACTTAGTAACACATGTGCTGGATTTCAGATCACTAAGTAATCGACAAATTGTAGATTTAATGATGAGTAATTGAACAATTGAGAGCTTCTGCATTAATACGTATGTTCAGATTGTGAAGAAGTGCCTTCAGGGAAATTGTGAACATGATTTTTTGATTCGCACAATATAGTTGAGGCATCAAGTAGTATTGTCAATATATTTGTATTGGCTTTTTTTACAGTGTATGAGAAAACGTGGACGAATACAATTTGGGTCGCCTTGTTAAAAGATTTGTGCATGTGTGCTCGTGTAAGTGTTGTTCGTGGATTTAGCAGGGAAGAAAGGGATTTAGAGGGAATTTAATTTTATAGGAAATCGGTGGCACACTTCATGGCAATCAAGTTTCTTTTGTACGGCCACAATGCATGGCGCCGTGTTAGCCCCAAACCACAGACCCCCCCCTCACAGTTAATCCGGAACGTTCGAATGCATTTGTGTTACATACGCACGCACGTTCACCAGAATATCCCTAAACATGTTATAACATTATATATACTGACAAAGTATTTTTTGAAGTTTGAATACTTTATAAGGACAATTTTCAAAATAAAAATTGTAACCCGATGTTTTACTTTCTATTGCCCTATATGAATAAATAGGGATGGAAGTATTGTTTTCATGTCGACAT
The DNA here is from genome assembly GCA_035578175.1 of Catonia carolina. Taxonomy (NCBI): domain Eukaryota; kingdom Metazoa; phylum Arthropoda; class Insecta; order Hemiptera; family Achilidae; genus Catonia; species Catonia carolina. The sequence continues at coordinate 10,842,161 of JAQMRL010000007.1, read as the reverse complement.
TACGAAATCGAGTTTTCACCGGATATAGCCTACACTTTTTCAGGCCCCCTGGACCCAAATATACATACTTTTAGTTTTAGGCTTTACAAGATAGTGTAAGCACCATATTTGCTGAACTTCAGGGGGCTGTGCTCCCGTAGGGAAATATTTTTAGATATCCTTAATATGCATTTTAGGGCAAAAGTGTATATAATTAAAGTTGTAGGAAATTAAAATTCCTGCAATTTGTGTTTTTTTCTATAACGCTTAATTAAGCGTCAGTTAGTGATTTTCTGTATTTTTCTCATCAAATCGGTAAAATTATTTTGTTAAATTTACAGCCATTTTACGAAAAAAGTGTACATAGGCCCTAATCTAAGTTAGAGAAAATTAAAAGATCTAAAACTTTTTTCAAACACTTTTTACTACAGAGCCTAGTTCATTGTATATCAGTAATTTGCATTATTTTGAAGTTCTACAAAGATTGGTTTTCATTTAGCGCCGTTATAAATAAATATATTTTTGTTTTTCAGCCACCAAAAGAGTATGGACATCGGTAAACATAGTAATAAAATAGATAACTATAAAATAAATAAAATAAAATAAATACCGTAGTAATAGTAATAAAATAACAACAAACAATTTAAACAATTTTATGTTTACAATCTAATACGTATGTTCATTAAAAATAATAACTGGTACATTAAATTACTACTTAAATTTTATTGAATCTATATTTTGGAATAAGGTTTTCATTTTCACTATATAGACTACAATGTTATATAAGTATAAATTCTACACAGATTACGTTTAAAGAGCATTTTTTTGTAAGATAATATAAGAACTCCTTACTGTTCAGAAAAATATGCATGTTTTGTTAAAACACCTTACACTTCCCGATCAAAGTTTTTCAAATTCAAGAGTCTTATATTATATGGTAATTTGTTGAAAACCCAAAAGGAATTGTACTAAATTTCTTTCGAGAACTTTACCCTTCTATATTTTTACTTTCTCTTGCCTATATGAATATATAGGAAGGAAAGTATTGTTTTCATGTCGATTTTAAGAAATCGAGTTTTCACCGGATCTACACGTTTTCAGACTTCCTGAACCCAAAAAACATGTTTTTAGCGATTGGTCTGTGTGTATGTCTGTGTGTGTGTGAACAGAATATCTCAAGAACGGAACATTGTACGAACTTCAAACTTGAAACTTAAGTTACATACCACTACCGGACCCGACACGAACATTTTTATCAAAATCGGTCAACCGGAAGTAGTAGTTTATTCGTGTAATTTTTCACTTTTTTGTGATTTTCTCAAAAACTGGTCCTACGATTTTTTTTTAATCGCTTAATTTACTAATTTTTTTATGCTCTACAAGATAGGGTAGGCGTCATGTTTGCTGAAATTTTCGGTGAGGCTGTTTTCACGTAAAGAAATTGTTTTTTTAAGATTACGGCTTTAATATGGATTTTAGGGCAAAACTTTACATAATAAAAGTTGTAGAGAATTTAAAGTCCTACAACTTTTATTTCAAACATTTTTTTATATAATGCTTAGTTTAGCGGTAATTAGCGATTTTATGTTTTTTCTCACGAAAACATGAGAAAAATCGATTTTTTTTTAAGATTTCGGGCTTAGTATGCATTTAACGACAAAAGTGTGTACAGTCAAATGTATAGCAAATTGAAAGATCTACAACTTTTATTTTAAACAATTTTCTCTACAGAGCCTAATTTTACGTAAAAGAGTGATTTTCCGTATTTTTAAGCCAAAACTGAGATTGATTTTCATTTTGCGACTTTCATATATGATTAAAATTAGGTTATATTTATTGAGGTAAGTTTTTTGTTTATTTGTAATGTTTTATTACTAATGTTAGGTTTATTATTAATTATTTGCATTGGCAAGAGAAAGTTGTGTGAGTGTTTCACACCAGATTTTTCTGTTTTTTAGTCATCATTGTAGCAGCTTTCATAATACAGTATTAAGATTAAACTTATTTTTTCTAAATAACTCTGTGTTCTTTTTCTCGAATTTAAAATTTTCATATGTAATGAGATGGTAAGAAGAGAATAGGCTATTGTTTAACAGAATCTTTTGCAAGAATAATGCCTTGGAATGTTTGCGATAATTCGAATTTCATGTTTTTTGTACGTGAAAAATCTTAAGGTATTCGGTTGAGTTTTCCCACTGCGTGATCCCATAGCTGAGAACAGTCAAATAACGCAGCATATGTAATTATCATGTCTTCTTTCAACAAGATTTTTCGGAGATTTCACAAAATAAAACACACTAAGCTTAGATGTTTCAACGGGTAATTGATCATTGACTCATGATAACATTAAATTTTTCATTATTTAAATTGGCAAGAGAAAGTCACGTTGAGTGTTTCACGAACAGAGTTTTCTTGTTTATTTTAATATCATATGGATGAAGAAAAATCTGGTGTGAAACACTCACAAAACTTTCTCTTGCCAATGCAAATAATTACCAATAAACCTAACATTAGTAATAAATCATTAGAAATAATTAAAAATCTAACCTCAATAAACATAACCTAATTTTAATCATTAGTGAAAGACGCAAAATGAATAATTATCAACCTCAGTTTTTCTCTGTAGAGAAAAATGTTCTAAATAAAAATTGTAGGTCTTTTAATTTCCTATAAATTTTAATATATATTTTTTGTCGTAAAATGCATGCTAAGGCCGAAATCTTAAAAAAATCGATTTTTCACACGTTTTCGTGAGAAAAAAACAGAAAATCGCTAATTACTGCTAAACTAAGCGTTGAACAAAAAATTGTTTGAAATAAAATTTGTAGGATTTTAAATTTTCTATAACTTTTATTATACACATTTTTGCGCTAAAATGCATATTAAAGCCGCAATCTTAAACAACAGTTTTTTAATGTGAAAACAGCCTTACCAAGAATTTCAGCAAACATGGCGCATACCCTAACTTGTAGAGCATAAAAAATTTAGTAAACCAGGTGATTTTTGAAAAAATAGTAGGACCAGTTTTTGAGAAAATTGCAAAAAAATAAAAATTCACACGATAAACTACTACTTCCGGCTGACCGATTTTGATGAAAATGTTCGTGTTGGGTCCTGTAGTGGTATGTAATTTAAGTTACTAGTTTCAAGTTCGTACGATGTTCCGTTCTTGAGATATTCTACTCACACACGCACGCGCGCGCACACACACACACACACACACACACACACACCCACAGACAAATCGCTAAAAACATGTTTTTTGGGTTCATAGGGTCTGTAAACGTGTAGATCCGGTGAAAACTCGATTTCGAAAAATCGACATGAAAACAATACTTTTCTTTCTATATGTTAATGTAGGCAAGAGAAAGTAAAAATTGGTAAGGTTTTTTTATTAGTTTTATCTGCATCATCTTTTGAAATTAATATTGGAATGTGAAGTCAGTTAAACTGTTAACTAGATTTTTAAGAAGAGTGGGAAATGTTAGATGGCAATTTTCTTAACAAGACGTGTTACATACAATGTTAATGACATATACACTTCAACTCTCGTTCCTCTGGGGTTTTAATTAACTCAGTCTTAGAAGTAGTACTACTATAATACTGTTACTAATATTACTCCAGTCCCTCCAACTAGAGAGTTTACTGTACGTGCTAAGTTAAGTAACTTTGGATGATAAGTTAATTATGTAAATAACTAAGTAAACTTAATAATTAAGTATCTATACCTTACAAATGCTTTAAAATTTTTTTTTTATTATTATATAATAATTCTGCATCTAAGATGCAAAGAATGAACTCCATATATGTGATTTTTCAGAACAGGCAAAAATGTAGAAAAATGTTCTTTTACTTATTTTATCAACATTTCTGTAGATATTATAATCTTGAAATTTACAACCAATAGAGGTTCTCATTTACATTCTAATTATTTCAAAACTTTCTTCATTTCTGTAAAACCTTCCAAAGGAGTTAATACGCTACACGTACGAGGTGTGGTTATTAAATAACGAGACTGACGTAAAAAGTTTTAGTTTTATTTTATACATAATCACTTATTGTCACCTTCAATATACACTCCTTCTCTGTCCCAACGCTCCATGCGAATTTTCCATTGTTGGAACAGTACTGGAAGTCATCTTCTGTCAGCTCCTTCAGGACACGTGCTGCTTTCTCTTTTACAGCTTTCACAGACTCAAATCGTGTCCCTTTTAATGCAGATTTCACCTTAGGGAACAGGTAGAAGTCACACGGTGCAAGATCTGGTGAATAAGGTTGATGTTCTAACACTGAGATGCTGTACTTGACTAGGAACCTCTGACAGATAACGCGGAATGAGCTGGCGCATTGTCTTAGCGGAGAACCCATGATTTGTCCTTCCTCATTTTGGGGCGTTTATTCCTTAATCTTTGACGTAGTTTAGAAAGTAACTCAAGGTAGTAATTTTGATTAATTGTTTGACCTTTAGGAATCCAGTGAAGGTACACAATCCCATGGATATAAAAAAAAACAATCATTATTGCTTTAAATTTTGACTTGCTCGTTGGAGCTTTTTTGGCTCTCGTTAAAGTTCGGCTCTTCCAGTGCATGGATTGGCGCTTCGTTTTCGGATCATAAGTAAAAACCACGTTTCATCACATGTTATTATCGTTTCCAAAAAATTTGGGTCATTTTCAATCGCGTACAAAGTGTCAGTAGAAACATTTTTGTGAGCTTCATTTCTAACATTTTTGAGCGGCACGTGTCCTAAAGGAGCTGCCAGAAGATGACTTCCAGCACTGTTTCCAACAATGGAAAATTTGTATGGATCGTTGTAGGGATAGAGAAGGAGTGTATATTGAAGGTGGCAATAAGTGATTATGTCTAAAATATAAATAACATTTTTTACAACGTCAGTCCCGTTATTTAATAGCCACACCTCGTATGTGATTTTTAGAACAGGGAAAATGTAGGAAAATGTCCTTTTACATTTTTTTTATTAAATTTTCTGTAGGTATTATAATCTTGAAATTTACAACCAATAGAGGTTCTGATTTACATTCCAATTATTTCAAAACTTTCTTCATTTTTGTAAAACCTTCCACAGGAGTTAATACACCACACGTATTTCTGGTTTTATAAATTGATACTTTATACATCATTTGTTATCTCCATTACGCGACAGGGAGGATAGTGTTGGGCTTGGAAGGAGCTGGCGGCAAAATATGGATGTCAGGTGGACTTTAATGAGAAGGGTAGGGAACAGTGGAAGGACAACTTGTGAGATTTTTTAGAAAAAATAAAGGAAAGAAGCCTTAGAAGATGGCTAGAGAAGCGGTCAGAGTTTAATTGGATTTAGAATTATTTAACGATAAATGTAGAGGTAAACGGTTATAAGAAAAACGAATATACTCGAGAGTTTATACGTAGATACCATTTTTAGAGCCAGACCGTCCGTGCTGTCATTGGATTGTAGACCGGACATTGAGAGGGAAATACGTCTATGTTTATTGTGTAACGAAAGAAAGAAGGAAGACGCCATACATTTTTTTGGGTAATTGCTCTGTTTTGAGCAGTATTAGATACAAATGGTTTCCAAAGGACAGATTGAAAAGAAACGAAGTTGTGAATATTCTGGATGGGGGCTCACGTCGGTAAATTTAGTGGGTTTCTTAAGGGAGGTTTTAAAGTACAGGAATTTTGTATCACGGGAATTTTGTAAGTTTCCTTCCTTAACAATAAATTCCTCAGCATAAGACATGTAGTAAAATATTCAAAAAAATAATATTTTAAAAAATTTAGTAAAGATTTAAAACAAAGTCGTGGAAGCCATTTCTGAGAAAATTTCACGAATAAACTACTGTGTTAGCCTACCTAACTTAAGTTTTGAGTTAGATTACATTATAATTTTCCGTTTTTGAGATCACACACACTCACACAAAGAATAATCGGTAACCTTTTTTTGATTTCAGGGGGTCTGAAAATGTGTATTTCCTGTTAAAACTCTTTTCCCAAAAATCTTTCACTTTCTATTACCTCTTCATTTTGTTTGTAAAAGAAAAATTTTGTACAGTAAAGAAAAAATTCTGTGCCCAAGAGGTAAAGGATATAAACTCAAAATTTGGCGAAATTGAGTTAACATTATCTTTAAAATAACCAAGAAATCGAATGGTATACAGTGTTAACTACTATCTGCCTAACCTGTATTTTCGAGGTTGTATTAACCATAAGAACTTCAAATTTCTTTAATGTAAATAACTTTAACTCCAGTTAATCCTGTTTACCTCTGAACATAATTCAAACAAAAATCGTTCAAACATTATTGAGTACAGAGTTCTGTCTCTGCACCAGGTTATTATTACCACTGAATACAGGCAAAAACCGGGCCACCTATATATTTCTTCAAAGTTTTCGTCGTATTTATTTTCTGAATAAATCATATGATCAGCTGATTCTATAAGGTCTCCAGATGGAAAGGAAAGAGTGTGGAGAAGACAAGAAGATTAATTTGCTCAATGCACCTTCAGTTCACAAGCCAGTTTCCAAGCAGGGTCAATAATAGTGTGGGGTGGCACTTTTTATGAAGCTCGCACAGAACTCGTTCTCATTGATAGGCCTATAGGTTATTTAACTGCTGCAAAGTACATTGATGAGATATTAATTCGGCACGTTCTACCTTAAAACCTACAACTTTTATTTTTAAAATTTCTCTGTATAACGCTTAGTTTAGCGGTTATTAGTAATTTCTTTTCATAAAAATCTGTAAAAAATATATTTTTAAGATTTCAGCCTAAGTATGTATTTTACGATAAAAGTATCTTTAATCAAAATTATGGGATATTAAAAGATCTACAACTTTTATTACAAGCATTTTTCTATACAGAACCTAGTTTAGCGTGAAAAAGTGATTTAGCTTATTATTAAGTCAAACTAAGGTTGGTTTTCATTTTGTACCATTCATTCAAAATAGGTTATGTTTTTTGAGATTAGATTTTTTTATTTCTAATGTTTTGTTACCAATGTTAGGTCATATAGTTCATTATTTGAATTGGTAAAAGAAAGTCGTGTGAGTGTTTCACAACAGATTTTTTTTCATACAGCATCACTGATATTCTGCAGCTATAATTTTTGAAAACAAAAGAAAAACGATAAAGAGATAATACCTATATTATCTGATAATAATAATGATAATATTAATCTCTAATCTTTCTCTTCATGATTATAATAATAACAATATAATTAGTGTAATTATACAGTTCCATATACTGTATGCTAATACGTTTGACCTAGTTTGATTAGCCGTACGTACAGCTAGCCTAACATACCCATGATAATTACTAGCTGCACTTACACTCAAATGCTTACTTGATTCTGGCACTCCATACACAAATTAATTCACCGCTTGTTATATTAGTGTATTTATTTAACTATACATGTAACATTACCATATTTAGTCAACCGTTTAATAATCACTTGTTAATTAGTTAGTAGAAAGTTTTACTTCAGACCGCTTTTGATGAGGGTTTTTAAGTGGTTCACTAATTATCGTTATTCATACCATAATTGTATTGGAATTAATTTCAAGTAGTTTTTACATTCCCTTGAGTTATCTATTATATAAATTGGGAAGTAGGTGGAGTGTTAAATTCAATCTGCTGGTTTCAGGGCTACAAAAAATAGTTCTGTTTCTTATCATATTGTCAGCGAATTAAACTACTATCGGTTTCATAATCATAGATACCCGAGTTTGAACCCTTGCTTTTCCAAAACTATGAGTCGGATTTCAACTTATTTACATCAAAATTTAGCTCATTTTATTCTGCGTTGGCCTATAATAACCCTATATTTTTAATGTTTTAAAAAAAATTGCTATATCGAGATTGGAAGACAAAAAGACCGGGTTTTTTGCTACCGCAACAAATTTCATTTAGAGGCGTGTAACTCAATAACTATTTGACCTAAAAGTTTAGAATTTTAACACAACATAGACAATTATATTCTTACAGCGTGTACAAAATTTCAAATTCAAACGTTATTTGAATTTTGATTTATTAACAATATTCTGAATCCTTGATATCTCGGTAACCGCTCTTTCGTTCGGCACGGCCAAACTATCGTTTTATTCAGCGTAAAAAACTTGGTACAGATATGTTAATAACATGAGATATTGATAGGCCAATGTTGTGGTAAAATTTTTAGAATTTTGAAAAATAGGATGGTAATGCAGGGGTAGGCGTTACTGTCCATGTTGCTAGTTTGTGTACTGACATCCTGTCGGACTGTCTACCTGAATTGACAGACTGCACTGTCAATTCAGGTAGACATTCAGATTCAGGCAACATGGATAGTAGCGCCCACCCCGCATTACCCAGTCTATTTTTTTTAAATTATAAAAATCCTACCACAACATTAGCCTATCAATATCTCATGTTATTAACAAATTTGTACTAAGTTTTTTACGCTGAATAAACGATAGTTTGCCCGTGCTGAACGATAGAGGGTTACGGAGAAACGCGCTGTAGGAATATAATTTTGTACGAGTATGTTGTGTTAAAATTTCAAACTTTTCAGTCAAAACATTATCGAGTTACTCGCCTCTAAACGCGTGAAATTTGTTGCAGTATCAAGAAAACCGGGTCTTTTTGTCTTCCAACCTCGATATGGCAACTTTTAAACAACACTAAAAATATAGGACTATTATAGGTCAACGCAGAATAAAATGAGCTAAATTTTTATTTAAAGTACGTATGTTGAAATCCGACTCAAAGTTTAAGAGAAGCAAGGATTCAAACTTGGGAATCTATTATTATGAAACCGATAGTAAATCATTTAACAACAGAATGGTAGAGGTTTAAAAGGGACTAATCAAAGTTGTCTTCTTTGAATGTAATGAATTTCATTATACAGTTAAACCCTGTGATGAATGAAGTGAAGGTGTCATTTTCACGGTTGAAAGTAGATGCTTTTCGGAGGGCCTGGCATGCTGATAAGCATACTTTTCCACTCAGTGAGGAAGGTAAGGGTAAACTACATCACTTCTCGTTTTACTTAGTAAAGCCTCAAAGGGTTAAACCAGTCTGTCGGTGATAACCTAAACAACAACAACAACAACAATTAATTATTTATTTTACAATTAATAATTGAACTAATGATCAAACTTAGCTTTCTATCAAATGCGTTTACATAAATTAAATAGATTACCTAAATTAAATCACTTACAAAGTTCAAGCTTAAACTAAACTTTACGACCAAATAGAATAATATTCTTTTAGAAATCAAAAGAATATTTGGGTTACCTTCCCACAATCTCTTATAACCACCCGCACGCTTCTACACTCTTTACGTAGGTAGTTCAAAACCGATCCGACACTTTTTATTCACGATTCAGATGTTGACTAAAGGACTAGAAAGCGCTAACTATTTTCTTAATTGCTGTCAGTACAACTCAAAAAGGAAGGGACCGGTAAACCACCTCAGCCTTTCAGCTGATGACCTAAACAACCAATTGGGAAATAATTGCCATAGCGAATAATGTTTGTTAAAAAATATGGGTTTTGGTGGTTTTGATCTGGTTCGGCTGAAACTTTAATTCTTAATATATTGTTACTCCTAAGTCTAGGTGGGTTCGGGATCTGGGTTTAATAAATTTTAAACAAACTTATAACAATAATTATTTATTTCCACAATGTTTCTTCATGGTGCAATGTACAAGGGCTGTTCAAAAAGTATTGATAAAAATATTCTACAGAAAAAAGTGTGTATTCAGTCTTTCAAATATACATGGTATTTTTCGAAGTAATGATGCTAATACGTTTTTTCCACCGTTTCTACCACTTTATAAACACAAACGTCAGACCATGTTTCTCGAGTTCTTTGCAGCGCGCCTCCACAGCTTTGATGGCCTTGTGGTTGGTCCTGAATTTCAGTCCCCTGAGGAGAAACTTGAGTTCGGGGAAAAGTCAGAAGTCGCAAGGAGCCAAATCTGGACTATACGGTGGTTAGGGTACAGTTGCGACCTGAGGCCACACATTGTCATAACATTTTATCAATAGTCCTGCCCTATATTTTCATATAGGAGCTCCACATTGAGATTTCACCGGGAAAGTATACATTTTTAGAACCCCTGAACCTGAAAAAAATGTTTTTAGCAATTAGTCTGTGCGTGTGCTTATGTGTGAGTGTGAGGGGGAAACATAGGAAGGAAGGGAGAGAAAGAGAGTATGTCTGGTATGTGAGTATGTGTGGTAGAGAGAGTATGTGGTATGAGTCTGTGTGCGCGCACACACACACACACTCATACCAACAGTTAGGTACCAATAGCGTACCCGACACGAACATTTTCATCAAAATCGGTCAATCTGAAGTTATAATATATCCGTGTGATTTTCTTACAAACGGCTCTTACAAACTTTTTAAAACTTTTAAATTTTTAAATCTTTTTTAAATTTTCCCATTTACTACATTTGTTATTCGTTCTCATAATCAGGTAAACTATGTTTTTCATTATTTACATTGGCAAGAGAAAGTTGCTTGAGTGGTTCACACAAGAGTTTTAGTTTCTCATTCTCTAATGAATATATAGGGAAGAAAAGTATTGTTTTCTTGTCTTTTTTTTGAAATAGAGTTTTGACTGGATGTATCCGTTATAAGGGCAGTGATCCTAAATAAAAAATGTTTTTACCAATCCTCTGTGTGCCTGTGAACAAAATTAGTGTTAGTTAGTAACTTTCTGTATATTTTTTCATTGAATTCGGTAAAATATGGCTTTTTTAAAGAATACGGTCTTAATAGCCATTCTAAGGCACCTCGTATTAAGTAATCGTTATAGATAATTTAAAAAACTAAAATTTTTATTTCAAGCATTTATCGCTGTAGATATTTGTTTAATGTCAAAATTAGGATATGTTTTTTCATTATTTACACTGGTAATGCAAATTCGTGTGATTGTTTCACACCAGATTTTTACTTTCTCTTGCTTATATGAATGAATATATAGAAAGGAAAGTATTGTTTTCATGTCGATTTTTCGAAATCGAGTTTTCATCGGATGTACACGTTTTCAGACCCCCTGAAACCAAAAGCGTGTTTTTAGCGATTGGTCTGTGTGTGTGTGTGTGTGTGTGTGTGTGCGCGCGCGCGCGCGTGCGTGCGTGAGTGTGTGTGTGTGTGAACAGAATATCTCAAGAACGGAACATCGTTCGAACTTGAAACTTGAAACTTGAAACTTAAGTTAGATACTACTACCGAACCTGACACAAACATTTTCATTAAAATCTGGTAGCCGGAAGTAGTAGTTTATTCGTGTCATTTTTCACTTTTTTGCGATTTTCTCAAAAACGGCTTTTACGATTTTTTTAAAAATCGCCTCATTTACTAAATTTTTTATGCTTTACAAGATAAAGTAGGCCCATGTCTGCTGAAATTGTTGAGGAGGCTGTTTTTTCGTAAAAAAAGTACTTTTATTAGGATGGCGGCTTAAGTATGCATTTTAGCGCAAAAATGTATACAACGAAAGTTGTAGAGAATTTTAAATCCTACATCTTTTTTTAAATTTCTTTGTATAACGCTTAGTTTCGCGGTAATAAGCGAGTTTCTGTTTTTTTTCACGAAAATGTGTAAAAAAATCTATTTTTTACATTTCAGTCTTAGTATGACAAAAGTTTACAATAACATTTATAGAAAATTAAAAGATCTACAACTTTTATTTAAAGCATTTTTCTCTACAGAGCCTAGTTTAGCGTGAAAGAGTGATTATCCGTATTTTAAAACCAAACTGAGGTTGATTTTCATTTTGCGTCTTTCACTCATGATTAAAATTAGGTTATCTTTATTGAGGTTAGTTTTTTTGTTTATTTCTAATGTTTTATTACTAATGTTAGGTTATATTGTTAATTATTTGCGTTGACATGAGAAAGTCGTGTGAGTGTTTCACACCAGATTTTTTTAATTAGTTGCGATAGTAGGAAATTATGTGATTGATGGTTCGCAAAAATGTTTGTGCAGTTTGTCATAAGAGTAATTTATTTGTAAACAATAATAAATTACCTTCATACATATTTTAAATTAGTTGAAATTTGAATAAAATTGTTTTGTATTTATCATATAGGTACTTACAATACGCCCTATACACTTATTAATAAAAATAACATTGTCCTTAGAATTACAAAGGATTTCCTAAATTCTTATTTCTTTTGAAAGTTACATAATATAAAAATGTAAAACCATAACAAAACAGTAGTGTTCTGTTTAATACTTTGTTTTGTTTTACTTTGAATTTACATAATTTATTTGCATAATAATATATTTAAAAATAAATATTTAGTAAACATTTTTGTTTCTTATACCACTTTAATATGACTGAAATTTTAGTTTCTATTAAGTTTTCTTAATGAACACATTGAGTATTTTAAGGTAGTGTTTAGTCTTGTCTTAATGGTTTAATTATTCTGTTAGTTCGTGAATGGTAACGTTATTGCTTCTGTGTTAACGACTTTTTTATATTTTTCTTTTAGGAATCGGATAACAATTTACTTACCGTGTTGCTGAAGGTATGTTTGTCTTATTTATTTTATATACGAGTATATATTTATAATATATATTATAAGAGTATTAAGAACTAGTTTAGTGTAAGCCTATAAATGTATTGTAACGTTTAATTCAAGGGTTTTTTGGGGATTCGGTTCCTTATTAATAACAAAACTTCCTTTGAAACTCATATAAAGTATTGTAACAGGGGTAAGGTATTTCCGATGAATGAAATTCTCGGATACCGGTCGAACTAGGTTCAATTTGTTGTCCCTTGAAATATGGTAGAATGTTTGGTGTCCGGACAATTGCGGTCGGGAGAAATTTCCGGACATTTACGGTCAGGTGATGCCTTTACTACCTAATAAGGTCCTCCAATATAAATGGAAGATTCATTAGGACTTTTGCTGTCACCTTAGCTTAAACTGATTCCTATCACATTTTCAGCAGGTCGTGGACTGGACTGGCCAGGATTTGTCAGCCTTGTAGACAATTCTTGTAGATTGTCTAATTAAATTTAGGATTTGTAATAAAATTATTTTGAGACATTGACCTACATTTTGCAATGCGTGATTTTCCTGCGTGTTCCTTAATAAAATTGAATTTAAAAGAAAACTTTCGTTTTTGTTGACTTTATTTATATTATTTTTTGAGAATAAAATTCTCTACAAACTGTATGGAACATTTCTCTTTGTAAATAGGCAATTTAACAGAGTTATTGTAGTCCAAACGCAATATAAGTGTGTTTTCGACCCTAACCTATTTTTCTTTACCCCGATTTTCTCCTAAACTATTGGAGATAGAGTTCTGGGACAGGTTTATACGATTTGTCAGCTCATTTTACATAAAACTTATCTAATTAACAAACTTAATTAACACCCTAAAATTTCAGTGTGTGTTCAAATAAAATAAATTTCACTGAGGGAACTGAATTTCGGGTGAAATCTTTGACCCTGTATAACTCGCCAACGAAGCATTTCCGGACCCATGTTGATACGAACTTTTTTCATTATTCTGATGAGAAGAATTAGCTTGTGCAGTATGGCAGATTCCTCCTGAAACACCCTGTATAATTGGTCACACGTAAAAGTAAATTATTAATAAATATTTTTATTGTTAGTTAAGCTTTAAGTTTGCATAATATTTATGCAATGATCTCCTTAAATAATTTATGAGGCGTGTCCGAAAAATAAGTAACGTTTCGTTTGAACGCCACCGAAGCGATACTGTCGGCACTCCGCGCTGACGCCATTACACTTATACAGTCTTGTGTTTTATGTCAATGTGGCCGTTTACAATGTTCCAAACAATCTATGAACTGGCCAACCATAAGAATCGGTGGGAGATTTGTTCTAAATTAGGTCTACTAAGATTTAAATTAGACTTAATTAAAAAATCTGGTGTGAAACACTCACACAACTTTCTCTTACCAATGAAAAAAATAAACAATATAACCTAATATTAATAATAAAACATTACAAATAAACAAAAAACTAACCACAAAAAACATAACGTAATGTTAATTATGAGTGAAAGACGCAAAATGAAAATCAACTTTAGTTTGGCTTAATAACACGGAAAATCACTCTTTGACCCTAAAGTAGGCTCGGTAGAAAAAAATGCTTCGAACAAAAGTTGTAGATCTTTTAATTTCCTATAAATTTGATTATAAACACTTTTGTCGTAAAATATATAGATACTAAGGCGGTAATCTTAAAAAATACATTTTTTACAGATTTTCATGAAAAACAAACAGGAAATCGCTAATTACCGCTAAACTAAACGTTATACAAAAACATTTTTGAAATAAAAGTTGTAGGTTTTTAAATTTTCTACAACTTTTTTTATACATTTTTGCGCTTAAGAGCACATTAAGGCCGCAATCTAAAAAAAAAAGTTATTTTACGAGAGCACAGCCTCCCCAAGAATTTTAGCAGACATGACACGTAACCTATATTGTAGAGTATAAAAAACATAGTAAATGAGGCGATTTTTAAAAACAATCGTAGAAGCCATTTTTGAGAAAATCGCAAAAATGTATAAATTACACGAATAAATTACTACTTCCGGTTGACCGATTTTTATTTAAATTTTAGTGACAAATACTCCAGTGGTATCTGTCTTAAGTTCCAAGTTTCAAGTTCGAACAGTGTTTCGTTGTTGAGATATTTTGTTCACACACACACACACACACACAAACCAATCTCTAAAAACATGTTTTTTGGTGTTCAGAGGATCTGAATAAGTGTAGATCCAGTGAAAACTCGATTTCGAAAAATCGACAGAAAACAATACTTTCATTCCTATATACTGTATGTATATAGGCAAGAGAAAGTAAAAATAAAATATCGCCTTTTACAAAATGAATAAATAAATAAATAACTTTTTCTTACAAACTAGAAAAATTGTACACTACTGATCGTTGTGAACATCTGCTAAACATCTTCATTCAAAGATCTGCAATTCAGCACCGCTTTATGTACAAAACTTTGCATTATCCAAAACGTTGACAGTGATCCATTAACAGGCAGCGGTTTTGTCACTAGGTAGTTTTTATCATACTGCACACTGCCTCGTGTGTCTGGGACGTTCTTTTCTTCTTCCAAAACCTTCTTAAGACTGCCTTAACAAAAACAATTAATTATTACAGGTATAGGATAGCCAATTCGGAGGCAGTCTTAGTTCTTTTTTTGGTTTAACTTGTGACTCTTCTGCACTTCCTGCAGATGGTGAAGGATGAAATGATTTTCATAAGTTTCAAAAAATCATTTCATCCTTCACCGTTTGCATTAGCAGTAATTGCAGAACAGTCAGACGTTAAACAAAAAAAAAAAAAAATTAAGACTGCCTCCGGATTAGCTATCTTATACCTGTAATAATTGTTTTTAGCACGCTTAGTAAACCGAGCAAACGGTCTATCTGAAAAGTTTTGATATTTTTTAAAATAAATATTGAACATAAATTTACAATCTCTTTAGAAATTTTAAAAATACTCTCCTCCGGACTCTATGCGCACATTTTCCAACACTTCACGCACCCTTCGTAGGCTCCTTGGAAGGCCTCAATGGGACTCTCATATATAGGCTATCGAAGCTTCTTTTACCCTCTCAAGCATTCCGTGGTGAAGTCCTTTCAGAGTTTTTTCATCTTTGGAAACGAAATGAGTTCAGCTGAAACAACAAAAGAATTTCAATTTCGGTTTTCTTAGCATTCGAGCAATTCCTAGCACTTCAACAGGCGCTGTTCCTTCAAGTCGTCGGTGAGAACTATCGGTACCGTCTTCGCGTAGACCTTTCGCAAGTCAAAATTCTAGCCACCTTTAATTTTGGCTATCTGTAACATCCAGTTACTCATTCGTCGATCACTGTCCGAAAGTTGTCACACTTTTTGGACGGTATCCTCAATTTTTGCCATTGACGGTCTCCCGACCCTCCAGAAACCTCTTGTGCCGCTCGAAAGTTCGGTTTTGTAACATTGCGTTCTGCCTGAAGGCTATTCTAAACATTTTTAACGTATTCGCTTCAATTTTACCCAGTATAATGCAAAATTTAATTGCGGTAAGCTGCTCCAAAGTTTGCTACGTCGTTTTTTCGACGAAGTATGGTGACACTTTTGTGCTAAGAACGATCTTCACTTAACCACGGCCCGCAGGTGATTGCAGACAGTGGCATTCTCAACCTAAAACCCCCGATCACTTTTTCCACCAGGAGCTGCGTCGTGCAAGTGTAAGTGGTCGGTTCAGGAAATTCATTACCGAAACATTTATGACAGACCCGGTATTTATGTAGTTTATTACTATATTTTAGATGCCTTTCAAACTATAAGAAGTACAGTTTTGTGACCTGTTTTAATAAATAATTTAGGTTGAAATTAAAACTTTAAAAATGGCCTCATTTCACCAGGGTAACTGAATTTTAGGCAAAATATTTTTTCAGCTGTAACTTGCTAACGAAGTGTTTACGTATTTATATTTACATAAACATTTTTTTCTAATTTTTAGTTGTATAATCACTTCCTAGTGTTTTGTCTTACCTTTGAAAGACACTCTGTGCTCTCTTAAATTTTTCTAAACGTAGGCGTTGTACTGTAAAATAAAAATGGCTAAAGTCATTCGAACATAATGCATGAAAAATTTTTATTAAAGTAAAGAGAAAAAGAAACGCGAAGCGTGAGTTGCATTTTTGTGTGAAATAACTCATTGAAAGCATCTTTGCAGTTCATTCTCGTTTTTTCTGAGCGTTACAGTTACAATAGACACCAACAAAGTAAACTAGCAAACAAAACCTGTGTATTAAAATATTACTTCACATATGTACAAGTTGGAATTGAAAAAGAAAATAAAAATAAAAGAAAAACGTGAAGGCAATGTTGACAAACAGTAACAATGAAGATGAGAAAATAACGTACGGTGAAGAACTGTGTCAGATGCAAATTAAAAAAAGAAAAATTTGTTCTTTTCTACAAACATACCAACTAACACTCACACACTTGCAAATTTTATATCAATATTACCAGAAGGTAAATACAGAAGAATGAGTTTCTTTTACCTTTTCAAAATTACTTCACCATAAACAGTTCACATCTGGAGATTTTCCAGAAATGATTTCATCTGTACCTATTCATAAATTTAAAAGCTCTCTCTCTCACTCTCCCTCTCTATCTATCTATCTATCTATCTATCTATCTATCTATCTCTGATTTACTCAATCACGTATCACTAATTTTCTTATTTCCCGATCACTTAGAGAGGTGATATTAACCATTTTTATCCCTTAGATATTAAACGAAAAAATTTGATGTGAAACACGCACAATTTTCTCTGGTCAGTGTAAATAAAAACACATGTATAGAACATTATGTTTAATCATTAGTAAGCAATGTAAATTAACAATATAACCTAATTATGAGTGAATGATGCAAAATGAAAAATTAACCTCTTTTCGTTTTAAAAATACGGGAAATTATTATTGACGCTGAATTAAGCTCTATAGAAACAAATGCTTAAAATAAAAGTTGTAATTTCTTTTATTTTCTATAACTTTTATTCTGTACATTTTTGTTACAAAATGCATATGCAAAATAGGCCGCAATATTAAAAAATTTAATTTTGTAATGTTTGAATTAAAAGTTATTGATTTTGTAATGTTCTACAAATTCTATCGTCATACTCTTTTGCTCTAGAATGCAAATTTCTTTAATTCCTAATAAGTGTACGTTGCAATTCCCCATGACCCAATGAGGATGATATGTGTGACGTGTAAATGAGGTGTAGTCTTGTACAGACTCAGGCCGACCATTCCTGAGAGAGTATGGTTAATTGAAACCCAACCATCAAAGTACACCCGTAACCACTGTCTAATCAAATCCATATAAAAGTAACTACCTTTACTAGGATGTGAACCAGGAACCTTCGTCTCCGAAAATCAGCTGTTAAACAGCTGATTTTGGCGACGACTTTACCTCTAGACCAACCCGGTGGGTTTAATGCATATTAAGGCTGTAAATTCAAAACAAAAACATCATTTTTTAACACTAGAGCACAGGCCTTCCAAAAATGTCAGTAGACAGCGCTTATCCTATCTTGTAGAACATAAGAAAATGTAGTAGCCTAAATGAGGCGCTTTTTAAAGAAATCGGAGCTGTTTTTAAGAAAATTGTAATAAAATTGAAAATTACACGAATTAACTACTACTTCCGGTTGACCGATTTAAATGAAAATGTTCGTGTCTGGTCTTTTATAGGCACCTAACTTAACTTTCGAGTTTCAACTTTGTACGCTACTCCGTTCTCGAGATATTTTGTTCTCTCTCTCACTCACTCTCTCTCTCTCTCTCTCTCACACACACACACATACACACGCACGCACGCGCGCACGCACACACACACACACACACAAAGACAAATTGCTAAAAACATGTTTTTTGGGTTCAAGGGGCCTTAAAATGTATATAGCCTATCCGGTAAAAACTGAATTTCGAAAAATTGATATGAAAACTATATTTTCCTACACTATATATACATTCATATAGCGAAAGAAAGTTACAAGAGTTTTTATATTGTTTCTTGCTTCATTTACTGGACTAAATAATTACATATTTGTATTTGACAAAATCTGTCCCCGGAAAAGAGATCCCTGACTAGTAAAGATTTAATTTTATTTATTTAGTTTACTATATATTCCTACAATCTTTATCCGTAGCTCTTTCCAATTAACCTAGATTTCTATAGCATCAAAAAATCTATTTAATTTGTGTGTGTTTTGTGAAACGTTCGCGCGCGCGTATCTCTATAATACATTGGGAAAAGCATAACAGAAGTTTTTATATAGGAACACCGCACTGTAGTCATCTTTTTTTCAAGCCTTCCATTTATTTTTTTCATCGGTTTATTTTATATAAAACATGAATGCCAATTCATGTCGAAGAAGCCTATTCGAAGTTCGTCGGTTTTTTTTTAACTCTTTCTGTATAATGCTTGGATATGATTGTAATCAGGCATGATTAATATGGTTTATTTTACGTGTTAAAATGGAAATTCAGTAAATTCCCTTTTTATTTTGTATAAAGCTAGTCGGAATTAATCCGTAAATACCTGAGGACGGATTTGAATATCCATTTTATGTACACTTTTATCCAGGAATTAGATAGTAATTTGCTACAACGTATTATTGATAATATCTATTTAGTTTCAATACACTGTGTTCAAAAAGTTTTTGTAAAAAACTTCTTTATCGAGATGAATCAGAAATGTACATATTATGGAGCAGAATAAACTGCATATTTGGTGATATACAAGTAGGAGTTTACCCATATGAGACAGGTGGAGTATGAAATTATTTCCACTCGATCTGCTAGTTCCAGAGCTACAAAAAAATAGTTTTATTTCTTATCAAATGGTCAGCCGATTATGACTGATGCATTTAAGAACAGAGAGAGAAGAAGATAGATAGTGAGAGGTAAAGGTGTAAAAAAACCCTAGTCAGAATCTCCTCTGGGAGTAATGTATTTCACTATACAACCAGACCTTGTGGTGAATAAAGTGAAGGTGTCATTTGGAGGATAGGAAGTAGATGATTTTCAGAGGGCCTGGTATGCTGATAAGCATACTTTTCCACTCTGCGAGGAAGACATTACTAAACCACCTCATTCCTCGTTTTACTTAGTCAAGGCTCTAGAGGTTCAAACAACCCTTTCGGTTGAGGACCTAAACAACACAAATAAAAGTTATGTACAAAGAAACATTTACATTATTATACTAAAAATAGGTGGTAAACTGACTTATAGTATCGCTACTAACAAAGGATTTAGTCAGGGATTCCATTATCACCCACATTTTTTAGTATATTATTTTTATATTGACATTTTTCGGTCATGAAAAATCTGGTATGAAACACACACAACTTTCTCTTTCCAATGCAAATAATGAACAATATAATGTAACATTAGTAATAAAACATTAGAACTAAACAAAGAAACTAACCTCAAAAAACATAACCTTATTTTAATCATGAGTGAAAGAAGCCAAATGAAAATCAACCTCAATTTGGCTTAAAAATATGGAAAATCACTCTTTCACGCTGAACTAGGCTCTGAAGAGAAAAACGTTTAAATAAAAGTTGTAGAGCTTTTAATTTCCTATAAATTTGATTGTATTCTTTTGTCATAAAATGCATACTAAGGCTGAAATTGTAAAACCATCGATTTTTACAAGTTTTCGTGAGAAAAAAAACAGAAAATCGCTAATTCACTGGTCTGCAAAAAATAAAAAATAAAAAAAATTCCCCTAGGACTTTGATGGATGATTCTTATGTATCTTGACCCCCTGAATCCAGATTTGACCTTCGTTTCTCTCTATCACCCACCGTTTTTGAGGGGGACGCCCCCCCCCCCGAAATTCTCAAAAAAAACACCTAAAAGCGGTTATTCCTAATAAAGCGAGGGATGGGGGAATGTTGTAAGTACCCCATCCTCCCCTCCATAGAAAATGTTATCTCAGTGTACACACACTTATGCATGAAGACCGTAGGGGGAGGGGTGACATCACCGTTAGTTCAGAGGTGTAGCAGGGTGGGAAGCCGGGCCAAGTGATAAGCTTAGCGACGATTAAACGTTTTCAGTACATTTTTTACGCTTAGAGCCTCATCTTGTTACACAAGAGGAACTTAATGATCTCATCCGGGATTTAAACCTTCCAAAAACTAAAGCCTAACTGCTCGGGTCTCAGCTTCAGCAATGGAACCTCTTGGAAAAAGAAGTGAACATTTCTGTTTCTAGATCCCGGCTAGATTCGTTTAAATGATTGTTTTCGGGGGATGGTGACTTAGTGTACTGCAATAATGTAAATGGATTAGTGATTTAACCTAACATACCGATGATCCAGAAAATTGGCTCCTATTCATCGACTCATCTAAAACCAGTTTAAAAGCTGTTTTGTTGGCAAATGGTAATGATTTGCCCTCAGTTCTGGTTGCACACGGTCAACATGAATGAGACATACAAAAATATCAGCCGTATCCTTGAAAAAATTGGTTATAAAGATCATCCCCTGAAGCACTATGCTGATTTTAAGGTTGTGGCTTTACTTACAGGACTTTAATCGGTATACACCAAACATTGTTGCTTTCTGTGTGAGTGGGATAGCAAGCTCGCGATAAAAATTATACTGTTCGAAATTGGCCCTCGTGTGAAAGTTTAGCTCCTGATCAAAATACTGTTGCCAATGAGCCTTTAGTTTCGAGTGAAAAGATATTTTTGCATCCTTTGCGTATCAACCTCAGTTTGATTAAACAGTTCGTGAAAGCTATCGATAAAACAGGAGATGGATTCCAGTATTTGAAGAGCAAATTTCTACGTTTGAGTGAAGCAAAAATTAAAGAGGGAATTTTTGTTGGTCCACAAATTAGAGAGCTTTTTAAAGATTCAGTGACCATTAATCGCTTTAATTGAAAAGAAAAAAAGAGCTTGTGCTGCATTTAAGGACGTGTGTGAAAATTTTTCAGGATTTAACAAAAATGAAAATTATGTTGAACTTGTCGAAGAATTGCATATGAGAATCTGCATATGCGTTGAGGGGTTGCAACATGTTATTAAAATTGCACCTTTTACACGCGCATTTGGACTTTTTCCCAGAAAACTTGGAAGTAGTTTACGATGCACACGGAGAAAGGTTTCATCAAGACATTGCACTCTTCAAAAAACTGTTCTCTGGGAAGTGGAACTTAAGTATGTTAGCAGACTACTGCTGGTTACTCTTGCTTGAAACTCCCAGAGATCAGTACAAGAGAAAAGCTACCTCCAAGTAAAACCACTCTCTTTAAGTATATGTATTCGATGACAAGTATCTTGGACCAGAAAAATTGTATAAGTAAAAATGCACTAAATGTATCAATACATCAATACTCTCTTATTGTACTCTTTCAGGGTTAGGTAGGTCTTGAAGTACCATAAAAACGAGATACAACTGCACAATTTCATTTCATAGTTACACCAGACTGATAAAAAGTTGAAATTTCCCAAATAAGGGTGAGTGGCCCACCCCCTAAAAATGGTGGGTGATGGAGCAAAACGGAGGTCAGATTCGGATTCAGGGGGTCAAAATACATGTAGATCACCTATTAAAGTTCAAGGGGAATTTTTGATGCAGACCAGTGTTACCGCTAAACTAAGCGTTATACAAAAAAATGTTGGAAATAAAAGTTGTAGGACATTTCTCTACAACTTTTATCACAGAAATTTTTGCGCTAAAATGCATATTAAAGCCGCAATCTTAAAAAAACATTTCTTAACGTGAAAACAACCTCTCCAAGAATTTTTGTAGACATGGCGCCTACCCTATCTTGTAAAGCATAAAAATATAGTAAATGAGGCGATTTTTAAAAAATCGTAGGAGCCGTTTTTGAGAAAATCGCAAAAAAGTGAAAATTGACACGAATAAATTATTACTTGCGTTGATCAATTTTGATGAAAATGTTCGTGTCGGAGCCGGTAGCAGTATCTAACGTAAGTTTCAAGTTTCAAGTTTGTACGATGTTCCGTTCTTGCAATATTCTGTTCACACACACAAACACACACACACACACACACAAATCGCTAAAGACATGTTTTTTTTTGGTTCAGGGGTCTGAAAGCGTATAGATTTGGTGAAAACTTGATTTCGAAAAACCGACATGAAAACAATACTTTCCTTCCTACATAATCATATAGGCAAGAGAAAGTAAAAAGGGAAAATAGGTTAGGAATAAGACTGGGCGATTACTACCTCCTTAGTGCAGTTTTGTAGGCTGATGATATGGTTATGATCCAGGAGTGTGACAAAGATCAATCGAAAAGCTATGCAAATTTATGGGTACATTTGGAATTGAGTCATTCTTTGAATTAGTTGGAATCTAGAGGGTGGGCAAAAGCTATTCAAATTTATGGGTACATTTGCAATTGAGTCATTTCTTTGAATTAGTTGGAATCTAGAGGGTGGGCAAAAGCTATTCAAATTTATGGGTAAAATTTGAATTGAGTCATTCTTTGAATTAGTTGGAATCTAGGTGGTGGGCAAAAGCTATTCAAATTTATGGGTACATTTGGAATTGAGGCATTTATTTGAATTAGTTGGATTCTAGAGGGTGGGCAAAAGCTATTCAAATTTATGGGTAAAATTTGAATTGAGTCATTCTTTGAATTAGTTGGAATCTAGGTGGCGGGCAAAAGCTATTTAAATTTATGGGTACATTTGGAATTGAGTCATTTCTTTGAATTAGTTGGAATCTAGAGGGTGGGCAAAATCTATTCAAATTGATGGGTACATTTGCAATTGAGTCATTTCTTTGAATTAGTTGGAATCTAGAGGGTGGGCAAAAGCTATTTTAATTTATGGGTACATTTAGAATTGAGTCATTCTTGAATTGGTTGGAATATAGAGGGTGGGCAACAAGCACATTTACAACATGCAGTCGTTTTTCGAAATCTAGTTTTCAACATTACATAAAATATGTAATTAAGAAAAGTTATGTTTAAATGTAAGTTTTTGAAATCGGTAATAGAAAGTCGTGTGAATGTTTCACACCAGGCTTTTAGAGCATCCTGTGGAGTGTATTACTTGTATTGAAATGTATTTATTATTCGTATTGTTTGAAGTACTAATATACATTTATTGTATTAAATTCATTAAAATTCAATGTCACAAATATTTCAATTTAAATTCCATTTGAAAATTTATTACCTACAGAATATTAGTCAGTGTAATCAATTTTGTGTTTCCCCGTTTTGTGTTTGTTCAAATGTTATTTTTATTGTATTTTTTAAATTTGTATCACCTTTGCTCTAAACCGTTTTTTGTTGTTTACATTTAATTATACTGAAATTTACATTCCAATAATTTTAAAATAGGTTTTAACATTTTATTGTGATAAAACCAAAAAAGACAATTAATGAATTAAATGGCAAAACGTTATAACTTATTTGCGTTTGGTATTCAAGTGTTTTTCTTCTCGTATATGGCCAATTTTAGAGCATGTGAGGTGACTTCAGACGTTTCTAGAAGCTGTTTTTCCAGTATTTTTCATTGTATTTTTCATTGTAGGCTTTTCTTCTTTCGTTTGTCCACCCGGTCTCAGTTTCTGCTCTTTTAGGAAGTCCTTAACACGTTCAGTGCTAGAGGCTCGCCTAGCGGGTCATGGGTAGGTGTTACCGCCAGGCTGCCGTCTCACCTAGCGCGTTCTGTTTTGTTATTATTTTAAGTAATTCTGAAGGGACACACCCTGTCGGATATCGGTTTGTTGCTATACAGCCCTCATGAAGGTTTTTCTTTGTAACCGTGCAGTTCGTTTTTTAATTTTCGTTACACGATCTTCTACCCTCGTATATAATATTCGTTTAGTATTTTTAATGGGTTTTCAGGGTACAGTTGAAGCTGTGAATTTAGTATCATTGCAGGTGTCAATTCAAAATAGCTTACACTTTTAGATTAACTTTAAAAATATATTATTTGTAATTTAAAATTGAGAAATTACTCGTAAACCGTAAAAGTTAATGGAAAAATTCAGACATAAAATACATTTATCATAACAGGCGAAAATAAACCTTAAAAAATACATTGAATTGTTTTCTTTTATGTTATTAGCAAACATGTATCAATGGCCGCAAATAAAATAACCCTATAAAACATAAGTAAGTAACATAAGTTGTAAGCCCTACATAAAGCAAGCAGAGAACACGCTGCACGAGTTATCAGCCCGACGGGAGAGACATCTCGTAATTGCTCAGCATTGAATATGTTTTAAATTCCGTAATTAGTTGTCGGAATTTGGTTTAATTTATTAAGTTTTCTCAATATATTTTCTGACTTATCTTTTTTTTATTCAAGGCGGCGAGAAAAAATCATCCAATTTCTCACGATGGGGGAAGTAGTGATGGACTTAATTGAGGCGTCCTCGTCCAGCCCCAAGGAGGCCGAAACCGCCTACCAACAAAAAACCCGCCGCCTGGCTACTTGATCCGACATCAGCAAGCAACTCTCCACCTCCCTCGGAACTGTTTATATAATACTACAAGGGAAATGTCGGGTTAAAAGTTTACATACTGTCAGCGGGGCGTAGAAGGGAACCGTAGCTTAATTCCCCCCTCGCTGTCACTGACCAACACTCACCTCTCACTTTCTTTTTTATCACCAGCTTAGAAAATTAGTGTGCCTACTTTACCTTCTGAGATCGGGACAGGATTGATTTACTGTGGGAGAGGGTAATCCCGCTGATCTTCAGATGTCTCCTCCCTCCGTAGTCTCCCGACCACCCTCTCCGCAAACTGAGCGACCAACTTCCAGCTTTCCTCATCCCGCAGTATCACTGCCCCTACTCTCTCTGGGATCTGGAACGCCTATCTTCTCAAATGTCTCCATTCCGTCGAGGCCAAAATAGGGACATCTTTCAAAAATATGCGCAATGGACTCCTCCTCTTCACTGTCGCACAGTTGACATTTCGGTACTTCATGAAGTTTGAACCTCGTCAAATATGCCCCAAAACAATTTCTGACTTGTTAAAAATATTTATCCGACACCTTAGGCATATTATTTAATGTCTTAAACATTTGTTTTGTAACCATTTATCACCCATTCGTGAAATTTTAGTCTTCGTTTTTTAATCCCTCACATAAAATTCATTTAAACAAAGTAGGCCTACTTGTAAAATTGAGGAGATTGATGGAAAAAGGAATCTAAAATACCATAGGCTTTTTTTCCGTCAAAGTGTTTATTGAGTCCGCCATGATGTTCTCTGTATTTACACAAAGTTTCATATCTCTATGCTTTTTCTAAAAGATGTGACGACGATATTTAGAATGTCATGTCAAGGCAGAAATATCCGTTAACACGTAGACAGTCAATGAGGTTATGTTGTAAACTAATTTTAATTAACTACTTAATTAACTACTTTTATAATAACTACTTTAGTAGTAAGTAGTAAAAAATTTCTGTTGTGTGTTCTGTATTATAGTTTTGGGTAGTTTTTCAGTAGTAAACAATTAAAATTTTATATAGATATACATATCTGTGCGCCTACTATTGCAATGCATCCCAATATTCATAACAAAATGATTAAAGTATAATTTTTACTTTCTCTTGCCTATATGAATATATAGGAAGGAAAGTATTGTTTTCATGTCGATTTTTCGAAATCAAGTTTTCACTAGACTATACGTTTTCAGACCCCCTGAACCCCAAAAACCTGGTTTTAGCGATTGGTCTGTGTGTGTATACAAAATATCTCAAGAACGGAACAACGTACGAACTTGAAACTTGAAACTTAAGTTACATACCACTACCGGACCCGACACGAATATTTTCATCAAAATCGGTCAACCGGAAGTAGTAGTTTATTCGTGAATTTTTTACTTTTTTGTGATTTTCTCAAAAACTGGTCCTACAATTTTTTTAAAATCGCCTCATTTACTAAATTTTTTATGCTCTACAAGATAGGGTAGGCGCCATGTTTGCTGAAATTCTTGGTGAGGGTGTTTTTACGCAAAAAAGTGTTTTTTTAAGATTACGGCTTTAATATGTATTAAAGCGCAAAAATTTATATAATTAAAAATGTAGTGAATTTAAAATTCTAGAACCTTTATTTCAAACATTTTTTTGTATAACGCTTAGTTTAGCGGTAATTAGCGATTTTTTGTTTTTTTCTCACGAAAACGTGTGAAAAATCGATTTTTTTAAGATTTCGGCTTTAGTACGCATTTTACGACAAAAGTGTATGTAATAAAATTTGTAGGAAATTAAAATATCTACAACTTTTATTAATAGAATTTTTCTCTACGGAGCTTAAGTGAAAGTGTGATTTTCCGTTTTTTTAAGCCAAACCGAGTACGATTTTCATTTTGCGTCATTCACTCATGATTAAAATAAGGTTATGTTTTTGAGGTTAGTGTTTTGTTTATTTCTAATATTTTATTAATAATGTTAGGTTTATTATTAATTATTTGCATTGGCAAGAGAAAGTTGTGTGAAAGTTTCACACCAGATTTTTAAATATGTTGGCTTTGTAGATAGGACCTTTTTCCATTAAACTCCTCAATTGTAAAAATAAAGAAAATTTTTATTCGAATAGTCCTTTTATATTTAAAGATCAGTAAAAAATTATAGCGGTTTGCCGCGCGTTGTGATTTTTCCATGAGTTTTCTTTTATTTAAAGGAATATTATGCTAACATAAAGTGAAAATAGAGTTAAAATTTAATTAAATAAGTTTAGCAAACCAGAGTGAAGTTGGTGATGTGTGTATGAATTCAATTCCAAACATTGTAAATGCTCCAAGTGGTATCGCAAATCAGTGAAGTTTCTGACTGGGACGTTATACCCATGAATAATTTCACCACTCTACTCTAATATTGCTAAAGTTATGCCTGCTACTTTTTAAACTGTTAATATATTATATTGTATTGTGATATTTGAGAGAATATTTCTTAAATAATAGAATTTTTATTAAATTCTTCTAATGACTAACCCAATGGTATCGTTGTGTTGTAGTGAAATGATCACCATATTTGATCCTATGGGGTTGAATTAAGTAAATTATTTATTCAAACGAATTAACCTCTTGAGAGAAAAGTTAATTCTGAAAATTAACCATAACCTCGCTCTGAAAAATATGCAATTACATATTAATTTAGTTGTTTACGTCATCAGTCGAAAGTTGTCTTTTAACCTCTCTCTGCAGGCTTTATTAAGTAAAACATGAGTGAGGTGGTTTACATTTGCCTTCCTCACTGAATTGAAAAGTATGCTTATTACTATTGTCACCGGATGGCGACATTATTGGCGAGTTAAAACCTTTAATTTTTGGTGGCCCTGAAAACAGCCGTTTAAGCGGTGGTCGTCTTGATGGGAAGCGTCGGTCGTAGTCGTCGTGGCGGTCGAGAAGCTGGGCGACATGGCGTGTCGTCCAGTGAAGACAACATCTTCTTCTCTTGCAGTAGTGCGTCGATGGCTACTTTGTCGGGTCCGGGGGGCGTAAGGCTCGGTCAACGGACCGCTGTGCGCATCGCTCGTGTCAGCGGGCGATGACGGTCCGGTCAACAGGTTACGGTGACGGGTCGGCGAGCGGAAGCATCATCCTTTTTCTTACGGGGTCGTCGATCAGTCTTCACTGGAGTCCGGTAGCCATTTAGGATGTCTTGTCTGCTGTCCGGATCGGAATTGAATCTTTCTGCTCATTGCAGCGCTCTTTAGATAGTTGCCGAGAGCGCTGTGGGTAGTAGAGGACGGTTATTGGCTCGGCCTTGATGACAAAGGTCTCTGTCGGTACGCAGGCGAAAGGTTTGTCGGTACGCCGCCAAAGGGCCTACCGAGCCGACAAGGGCCGGGAGAAGTATTAAAGGCCGGTAACACAGTAAATGATTAATTAGAAGGGGTGGCGGTGACACCATGCTAGGTCCTCTGAAAATCACTAATTTTTACGTTCTCTTGCCTATATGAATATATAGGAAGGAAAGTATTGTTTTCATGTCGATTTTTCGAAATCGAGTTTTCACCGGATCTATACGTTTTCAGACCCCCTGAACCCAAAAAACATGTTTTTAGCGATTGGTCTGTGTGTGTGTCTGTGTGTGTGTCTGTGTGTGGGTGTGTGTGTGTGTGTGTGTGTGTGTGTGTGTGTGTGTGTCTGTGTGTGTGTGTGTGTGTGTGAACAGAATATCTCAAGAACGGAACATCGTACGAACTTGAAACTTGAAACTTAAGTTACATACCACTACCGGACGCGACACGAACATTTTCATCAAAATCGGTCAACCGGAAGTAGTAGTTTATTCGTATAATTTTTCAGTTTTTTGCGATTTTCTCAAAAACTGGTCCTACGATTTTTTTTAAAATCGCCTATTTTACTCAATTTTTTATTCTCTACAAGATAGGGTAGGCGCTATGTTTGCTGAAATTCTCGGTGAGGCTGCTTTCACGTAAAAACGTTGTTTTTTTAAGATTACGGCTTTAATATCAATTTTAGCGCAAACACTTATGTAATAAAAGTTGTAGAGAATTTAAAAACCTACAACTTTTGTTTCAAACATTTTTTTGTATAACGCTTAGTTTAGCGGTAATTTGCGATTTTCTGTTTTTTTTCTCACGAAAACGTGAGAAAAATCGATTTTTTTAACATTTCGGTCTTAGTATGCATTTTACGACAAAAGTGTATATAATTAAATTTATAGAAAATAAGATCTACAACTTTTGTTTAGAGCATTTTTCTCTACAGAGCCTAGTTTAGCGTGAAAGCGTGATTTTCCGTATTTTTAAGCCAAACTGAGTTCGATTGTCATTTTGCGTCATTCACTCATGATTAAAATAAGGTTATGTTTTTGAGGTTAGTTTTTGTTCATTTCTAATGTTTTAATACTAATGTTAGGTTTATTGTTAATTATTTGCATTGGCAAGAGAAAGTTGTGTGAGTGTTTCACACCAGATTTTTCACCATGCAAATGACACCTTCACTTCATTTACCACAGGATCTGACCGTATAGCCTAATTAAATTCATTACTCTAAGAGCAAATAACCTTGACTATAATTTCATATTCTAAAATGGGCTATATTTTTTTTGTATAAAATTTTGAAATTTACAGATGAAGAATTTTATTCGTTTATTTAGCGTCATTCACTCATGATTAAAATTAGATTGTTTTTCTTTACACATTGTTAATCATGGTTAAACATAGGGTTCATTTTTTATTATTTGTATCGGCAATAAAAAGTCGTGTGTTGTTTCATACTAGATACTTTTAATAAAATTAAGTTAGGTTTTATTGTTATAAAAGTCAAATGTCTATATCTTGTATGTATTTTACTTTCTCTTGCCTATATGAATATATAGGAAGGAAAGTATTGTTTTCATGTCGATTTTTCGAAATCGAGTTTTCACCGGATCTATACGTTTTCAGACCCCCTGAACCCAAAAAACATGTTTTCAGCGATTGGTCTGTGTGTGTGTCTGTGTGTGTGTGTGTGTGTCTGTGTGTCTGTGTGTGAACAGAATATCTCAAGAACGGAACATCGTACGAACTTGAAACTTGAAACTTAAGTTACATACCACTACCGGACGCGACACGAACATTTTCATCAAAATCGGTCAACCGGAAGTAGTAGTTTATTCGTATAATTTTTCAGTTTTTTGCGATTTTCTCAAAAACTGGTCCTACGAGTTTTTTTAAAATCGCCTATTTTACTCAATTTTATATTCTCTACAAGATAGGGTAGGCGCTATGTTTGCTGAAATTCTCGGTGAGGCTGTTTTCACGTAAAAACGTTGTTTTTTTTAAGATTACGGCTTTAATATAAATTTTAGCGCAAAAACTTATATAATAAAAGTTGTAGAGAATTTAAAAACCTACAACTTCTGTTTCAAACATTTTTTTGTGTAACGCTTAGTTTAGCGGTAATTTGCGATTTTCTGTTTTTTTTCTCACGAAAACGTGAGAAAAATTGATTTTTTTAACATTTCGGTCTTAGTATGCATTTTACGACAAAAGTGTATATAATAAAAGTTATAGAAAATTAAAAGATCTACAACTTTTCTTTAAAGCATTTTTCTCTACAGAGCCTAGTTTAGCGTGAAAGCGTGATTTTCCGTATTTTTAAGCCAAATTAAGTTCGATTGTCATTTTGCGTCATTCACTCATGATTAAAATAAGGTTATGTTTTTGAGGTTAGTTTTTGTTTATTTCTAATATTTTATTAATAATGTTAGGTTTATTATTAATCATTTGCATTGGCAAGAGAAAGTTGTGTGAGTGTTTCACACCAGATTTTTTACTTTCTCTTGCCTATATGAATATATAGGAAGGAAAGTATTGTTTTCATGTCGATTTTTCGAAATCGAGTTTTCACCGGATCTATACGTTTTCAGACACCCTGAACCCAAAAAACATGTTTTTAGCGATTGGTCTGTGTGTGTGTCTGTGTGTGTGTGTGTGTGTGTGTGTCTGTGTGTGAACAGAATATCTCAAGAACGGAACATCGTACGAACTTGAAACTTGAAACTTAAGTTACATACCACTACCGGACGCGACACGAACATTTTCATCAAAATCGGTCAACCGGAAGTAGTAGTTTATTCGTATAATTTTTCAGTTTTTTGCAATTTTCTCAAAAACTGGTCCTACGATTTTTTTTAAAATCGCCTATTTTACTCAATTTTATATTCTCTACAAGATAGGGTAGGTGCCATGTTTGCTGAAATTCTCGGTGAGGCTGTTTTCACGTAAAAACGTTGTTTTTTTAAGATTACGGCTTTAATATAAATTTTAGCGCAAAAACTTATATAATAAAAGTTGTAGAGAATTCAAAAACCTACAACTTCTGTTTCAAACATTTTTTTGTATGACGCTTAGTTTAGCAGTAATTAGCGATTTTCTGATTTTTTCTCACGAAAACGTGTGAAAAATCGATTTTTTCAAGATTTTGGCCTTAGTATGCATTTTACGACAAAAGTGTATATAACCAAATTTATAGGAAATTTAAAGATCTACAACTTTTATTTAACGTATTTTTCTCTACAGAGCCTAGTTTAGCGTGAAATAGTGATTTTCCGTATTTTTAAGCCAGACTGAGGTTGATTTTCATTTTGAGTGTTTCACTCATGATTAAAATAAGGTTATGTTTATTGAGGTTAGTTTGTTGTTTATTTCTAATATTTTATTACTAATGTTAAATTATATTGTAAATTATTTGCATTGGCAAGAGAAAGTTGTGTGAGTGTTTCACACCAGATTTTTTACTTTTTCTTGCCTATATGAATTTATATAGGAAGAAAGTATTCTGGTCATGCCGATTTTTCAAAATCGAGTTTTCACCGAATCTACACGTTTTAAGACCCCCTGAACCAAAAACCCATGTTTTTAGCAATTAGTCTGTGTTAGAACAAAGTGTGTTAGACCTGACACGAACATTTTCATCAAAATCGTTCAACCGGAAGTAGTAGTTTATTCATGTAATCTTTCACATCTTTGCGATTTTCTCAAAAACGGCTCCTATGATTTTTTTTAAAACGCCTCATTTACTAAATTTTTTATTTTTTTACAAGATAGGGTAGGCGCCATGGCTGCTTAAATTCTCGGGGAGGTTGTTTTCTCGCAAAAAATGATTTTTCTAAGATTTCGTCTTTAATATGCACTTTAGCACAAAATGTATATTATAAAAACTGTAGAGAATTTAATAACCTTCAACTTTTATTTACATTTTTTTGTATAACGCTTAGTTTAGCGGTAATTCACGATTTTCTGTTTCTTTCTCACGGAAACGTGTAAAAATCGATTTACGCACTCTGATATGTGAGCCTTAGCATACATTTTACGACAAAAGTGTATACAATCAAATTTTTAGGAAATTAAAATATCTACAAGTTTTATTAAAGCATTATTCTGTTCAGAGCTTATTTTAGCGTAAGATACAGATTTTCCGTATTTTTTAGCCAAACTGAGGTTGATTTTTTAGGTTATATTTATTAAGGTTAGTTTTTTTGTTTGTAATGTTTACTAACGTTATATTATATTCTGAATTATTTGCGTTGGGAAGATAAAGTTGTGGGAGTGTTTCACACCAGAGTTTTATTAACATAATTTACATAATTGTCTACGTCGCCTTCACAATCCTACGTTGAAGCAGTTCATATGTCGGACAGTATAATAGTTAGGCGACTGAAAAGGACTAACTAAGCCTGTTGATTTAGTGTGTTAAGAGAAAGACTACTAAAAATTCTGTTTAACACTATAAATAAGATTAAATTACACCTAAGTCATATCGGTGTGAAATATAAGTTACTATAATACAGGTTACCTATAAATAATTAACTCATTTTTTACTAAATCAACGTTTAAGTTAAAAATCTGGTGTGAAACACTCACACAACTTTCTCTTGCTAATGCAAATAATTAACAATATAACCTAACATTAGTAATAAAAACATTAGAAATAAACAAAAAACTAACCTCTAAAAATATAACCTTATTTTAATCATGACTGAAAGACGAAAAATGAAAATTGAACTCAGTTCGGCTTAAAAATACGGAAAATCACTCTTTCACACTAAACTAGGGCTCTGTAGAGAAAAATGTTTTTTATATACGTTGTAGATCTTTTTATTTCCTATAAAATAATTTATATACACTTTTGTCGTAAAATGTATACTAAAGCCGAAATCTTAAAAAAATAGATTTTTCACGCGTTTTCGTGAGAAAAAAAACAGAAAATTGCTAATTACTGCTAAACTAAGCGTTATACAAAAAAAAATGTTTAAATAAAAGTTGTAGATTTTTAAATTTTCTACAACTTTTATTATATACGTTTTTGCGGTAAAATTTATATTAAAGCCGTTATCTTAAAAAAAACTATTTCTTTACGTGGAAACAGCCTCACCGAGAATTTTAGCAAACATAGCGCCTACCCTATCTTGTAGAGCATACAAAAACGAGTAAATCAGGCGATTTAAAAAAAACATCGTAAGACCAGTTGTTGAGAAAATCGCAAAAAAGTGAAAAATTACACGAATAAACTACTACTTCCCGTTGACCGATTTTGATAAAAATGTTCGTGTCGGGTCCGGTAGTGGTGTGTAACTTAAGTTTCAAGTTTCAAGTTCGTACGATGTTCCGTTCTTGAGATATTTTGTACACACACACACGCACACACACACACACACACACACACACACACACACACACACACAGACCAATCGCTAAAAACATGTTTTTTGGGTTCAGGAAGTCTGAAAACGTATAGATCCGGTGAAAACTCGATTTCAAAAAATCGAAATGAAAACAATACTTTCCTTCCTATATATTCATATAGGCAAGAGAAAGTAAAAATAGGATTAACTAAGATTAAACGAATTAATATGTTTATGAAACACTGTGTAAGCTACATTTCTTCGGTTTTTTAATACTGGATGTTCCACGAAGAGGTTGCTATTTTTGAATTAATATGCCGAAAGTATCGCACACTCTACCGACTGGAAACTTTACAGTTATATAATGAATAGGTATTTAAAAAAGTAAACTCGAGTTTCATTTGCTTATGATTAATCAAAACAAAATGGCGGGAAATAACATAATATAAAAAATCTGGTGTGAAACACTCACACAACTTTGTCTTGCCAATGCAAATAATATAACCTAACATTAGTAATAAAACATTAGAAATGAACAAAAAACTAACCTCAATAAACACTACCTAATTTTAATCATGAGTGAAAGACACAAAAAGAAAATCAACCTCAGTTTGGCTTTAAAATAAAGAAAATCACTCTTTCATGCTAAATTAGGCTCTGTAGAGAAAAATGTTTTTATTAAAAGTTGTAGATATTTCAATTTTTACTTTCTCTTGCCTATATGAATATATAGGAAGGAAAGTATTGTTTTCATGTCGATTTTAAGAAATCGAGTTTTCACCGGATCTATACGTTTTCAGACCCCCTGAACCCAAAAAATATGTTTTTAGCGATTGGTCTGTGTGTGAACAGAATATCTCAAGAACGGAACATTGTACGAACATGAAACTTGAAATTTAAGTTACATACCACTGCCGGACCGGACACGAACATTTTCATCAAAATCGGTCAACCGGAAGTAGTAGTTTATTCGTGTAATTTTTCACTTTTTTGCGATTTTCTCAACAACTGGTCTTACGATTTTTTTAAATCGCTTTATTTACTAAATTTTTTATTCTCTACAAGATAGGGTAGGCGCCATGTTTGCTGAAATTCTGGATGAGCCTGTTTTCACGTAAAAACATAGTTTCATTAAGATTATGGCTTTAATATGCAATTTAGACCAAAAATTTTATATAATAAAAGTTGTAGAGAATTTAAAATTCTACAACCTTTACTTCAAACATTTTTTTTGTATAACGCTTAGTTTAGCGGTAATTAGCAATTTTCTGTTTTTTTCTCACGAAAACGTGAGGAAAATCGATTTTGTTAACGTTTCGGCCTTAGTGTGCATTTTACTACAAAAGTGTATAATTAAATTTATAGAAAATTAAAAGATCTACAACTTATATTTAGAGAAATTTTCTCTACAGAGCCTAGTTTAGCGTGAAAGTGTGATTTTCCGTTTTTTTAAGCCAAATTGAGTTCGATTTTCATTTTGCGTCATTCACACATGATTAAAATAAGGTTATGTTTTTGAGATTAGTTTTTGTTTATTTCTAATATTTTATTAGTAATGTTAGGTTTATTATTAATTATTTGCATTGGCAAGAGAAAGTTGTCTGAGTGTTTCACACCAGACTTTTTTATATAAATTTTATCATATACATTTTTGTAGTTAAATGCATACTAAGCCCGAAATCTTAAAAAAAATCGATATTTCACACGTTTTCGTGAGAAAAAAACAGAAAATCACTAATTACCGCTAAACTAGGTGTTATACAAAAAACATGTTTAATTTAAAGTTGTAGGATTTTTAATTCTCTACAACTATTATTATGTAAATTTTTGCCCTAAAATGCATAATAAAGCCGTAATCTTAAAAAACAATGTTTTTACGTGAAAATAGCCTCACAAAGAATTTCAGCAAACATGGCGCCTACCCTACCATGTAGAGCATAAAAAATTAAGTAAATAAGGCGATTTTTAAAAAAAAACGTAGGACCAGTTTTTGAGAAAATCGCAAAAAAGTGAAAATTTACACGAATAAACTACTACTTCCGGTTGACCGATTTTGATGAAAATGTTCGTGTCGGGTCCGGTAGCGGTATGTAACTTACGTTTCAAGTTTTAAGCTCGTACGATGTTCCGTTCTTAAGATATTTTGTATACACACACACGCACGCGCGCACACACACACACACACACACACACTCACACACACACACACACACACACACACACACACACACACAGAGAGAGAGAGAGAGAGAGAGAGAGTGAGAGAGAGAGAGAGAGAGACAGAGAGAGAGAGAGAGAGAGAGAGAGAGAGAGACACACACACACACAGACCAATCGCTAAAAACATGTTTTTTTGGGTTCAGGAAGTCTGAAAACGTGTAGATCCGGTGAAAACTCGATTTCGAAAAATCGAGATGAAAACAATACTTTCCTTCCTATATATTCATATTTAAACCAAAAGAATATTGTTATTTGCGAATTCTAATTTTTACTTTCTCTTGCCTAACGCACTCTGATATGTG